>VZTF01001476.1:620604-669552 GCA_013397755.1 Cnemophilus loriae
CCCGGGCCGCGGCGGGCGCGGGCCCTGCGCCCCCATCGCCCCAGCCCCGCGCAGGGAGCGGACGCCGGCGCGCTGCAGCCTCGGCTCCCCGATCCACGGCAGCTCCGAGCCGCCCCTGTCAAGGCCTCCTGCGCCTTGTGCCGGGCGCCGCACGGGGACGGCGGCTCGGCTCTCAGCCCTGAAAACGTTTATTCTGCTGTGTTGCTGGCAACAAGTTATTAAAAATGAAAAATCATAAGCCCGGTTTCCTTTTCATAATCTCTGCCGTGTTAATTATTTTGTTTCTGATCCTTGGAAACTTGCACATAAGCTCAGGAGCAGCAGTCTTGACCAGTTCTTTAAATAACTGCAAGTGACAGTCTTGGTTATGGTTTCAGTGACTGCAGCACAAAACTAAGCTATAATCTTTCTAAAAAGTTTCTTTCAGATCATATTTGAAGTGTACTGGTGGGCAGCATCACTGTGAAAGTACTTCACAGTACAAACAGATCAGGTTTGAGTTGTTTCTTGTTGGAGAGTTGTTCATTTTGGCTTTTTTTTAAAGCAGTGCTTTGGAAAGACTTATTAAAATGTATCAGAGACTGCATTCTGCCAGTACAGTCTTTACATTTTATCCCGGAATGCCGTTAAAGATATTTGATCTTTATAGTAAAAGTCTACAAAAAATTTCCATGTATGCAAAAGCAATGCAAAAGGAGCAGAGGTATAGGATAAAGCTGGAACAGCCTCAGTATTTAAAAACTCCATAGGAACAGCTCAGAGCAAAGCTAATGATCTCTTACTAGTGCCTTAACGAAGCCTTTTGCTCAGGTCCCTCAGAGCCTCGGGCGTGTTTTGCTGTGGCTGGCTTAGTTCTGGCCAGCATTACTCCCTCTGGTCCTTTGAGGAATGCACAGGGAGTGTTACAGTTTAAACTGTTGCTTTATCCTGCTTGTGTCTGTCACTGTTTCTGAAATCCCAGGCACTGTGACTTGTATGTGAGGAGTCTTCCACAGTGTAAGCTTTGCTTCTTGATACAGAAGCCATAAAGGTCGCTAAAGTTAAACTTGCACCTCACAGTTACTGATGTGTACTAATGCACTTTTTCCTCCTCCAAAATTCTGAATATGTTCACTGACTTCATGCATAACGAGATGGAACTGAAATGCTGTAAATACGTAGATTAATAGGAAATAGCAATGTCCATGAGCACCTGTGGCCTCAGAAGAACAAGACAGCAAGAACCAGCAGATTTCTGTCATTGACCTCTTTCTGTTCTAATCCAAAATAAAGTATTTATGCCAACAAGGGAAAGGACAACACAACCTCTGAATAAAAATGATGGTGTTTTGTGGTGTTCTTTATTTGAGAATCAAGTGGAATAACAGCTAAAATAGTGCAGGAGGTTCTTCAGTTCTTCAGATAAAGACTGAGAACTAATGTGGTGATTCTTTGCTTCAGAGAGAGCATGACTGAAATTTGTTCTTTGTTCATACCTTAGATTTTCAACAAACAAAGCTACAGGTGCTGAGGCTATTTCTAATAAAGCAAATAAAAAAAGGTTGAGTAGTCTAAGTTCTAATAAGCTGCTCAGGTTGGAATTTAGATTTCCCCTTCAGGGTGAGGTCAGTAACACAAGTGCCTTGTTCTGCCCTGGGCTCGTTCGTCGAGGTCTGAGATTAAGTTAGATTGAGTTACTCTGGCTTGAGGCCACGGGCTGAGCCGAGGTGACTCCGGCACTCTGAGCCCAACCCAGGTGCAGAGGCAAATGGACAAGAGAAACTTGGTGAAGGTGGTTCAAGGGAGCATGTTTCGTGTCACAGCTGAAATATCATAAAGTATGTGTGTGTGGTCACCTATTACAGCTCAGCTGCAAGGCAACACCCTCACAAAATCCTGTGAATTTGTTGTAGCAAATGTGCATTTGGGGGTTTCTTTCAAAATGCTGTTAAAATGCTCTTAAAACTTAGTTAGAGGTCCATCTGCAATGGTGACATGTTTTCATTTTACCCAGTTTTTTAATGAGCCGAATGCAGTGAGAATTGTAAGGGAAAGACATTTTAAATTATACTTTTAAAACATTTGGATTTTTTCTGTGGTGCAATATCCATAATGCCCAACACTTCAGAGAATGAGAGTTCACCAAGGTGAGCATCCAGCCCCCTGAAGCCCACCATTAAGGTAGCAAACACTGCAGTAAATCTACAGACAGCTTGAAAGCGTATCTATAAATGTGAAGAAAAACAGACGTTTTCTGTGCCTAAGTGACAAAACTGCTTATAGAATATGTGATTTTAGTTTTTGTGACCTATTTGAAGATACACCTGTGCCCTTGGGCTGGAGTGTAACCCCCTGGTCGTGCTGTCTTGCAGATAACTTCCTCCTCAGCGATGAAATCATAGCCAATGGTTTTCACTCCTGCGACAGCGATGAAGAAGACAGAGCCTCACATGCAAGTTCCAGTGACTGGACCCCAAGACCACGTATAGGTAGAAGCCTGGAGCATGTCCTTAGATGCTCTTTGCCTTTGAAAAGTCACTTAATCCTCCCCAGTATTCAAATTATTTTTTCCTGTTGCAAAAATATTGGCAATTAGTGCTTCTGAACAGCTTAGAGGTGTTGGCCGTACTCTGTATGTTATTTAAGGAGTTTAAAAATGAACCCTTTGAAACTTGCTGTATTTTGCTTACAATTGTCAATGTATTTTTTTTTCTTGAGTAGAAATCCTGCCATGATCCCTATTAAAAGCATACACACAGACTCACTAAATTAAATTAATTTATGGCATATTTCTATAGCCTGCCTACTTAGTGTTCATTCTTTAAGGAACAAGAAGATGATCCCTGTATGATTTCAGGACAGTGAGCCCTAATCTCGAGTGTTTCTGGAAAGATTGATTTAATGGCTTGAGGAGATCATGTCTGAAATAATTCGTGTTAGATGACCAAAAGAACAACAGAAATCCATGGATTGCTGGGCTCTATGTGTCTGTTTAGAGTGGTGGTTTATTATACCACTAGAAAGTATATATATGTTTGTTGTCTCTTCAGCTTATTCCTGTAAATACCAAATGCTGGGAGAATACAGATGGAGACACATTGTGAAAATCCTGTTGCACCTCTACAAGCCATTAAGTTTGCTGTGAACTGGGATTTCTACCTTGACTGACTGTCTATGAACTCCTTCATGGGTTAACATAAAATAATGATAAATAAATAAAATGCCCAGCTCTCACTTCAGAATTTAGACCAAAATACAGGGAGTTTGATGAATGAAACATTAAACTGGATTCATGAAACTGCAGTAGCAAGCATTAGTAAATGGAACAATGACCATGATAATCCGCAGTACTTGACTCCGTTTTAAATATCTGTATTTTTTAATTTTCTTAGGTCCCTACACCTTTGTTCAGCAGCATCTCATGTTAGGTACAGACCCACGGACGATTCTGAGGGACCTGCTGCCAGAAACGATCCCCCCACCTGAACTGGATGACATGACTCTGTGGCAGATCGTGATAAACATCCTTTCAGAGCCACCAAAAAGGAAGAAGAGGAAAGATATTAACACCATTGATGATGCTGTGAAGCTTCTGCAGGAATGCAAGAAGATCATGGTCCTGACTGGAGCTGGGGTAGGTACTGCTGCAACGACGGGGTGAAGATACAGAGACAGGTTGGTTCAGTACTTCAGTACAGCGTGCAGGGATGGCAGCAGTTCACTGTGCTGGGGGGAAGAGTCCAGTCCAGTGCAGGGACTGCAGCTTCCGTTGGAAATTACAGCATCTCTGTTCTCAGAACAAAATATTCGTAGACATAGAAACTTGTAAACAGTTGCTTCCATGCAAAATAGTTACGGAATAAGAGCACATTACCTGTCCAGAACATTTTCTGTCCTAGTCTTCAGAAAAAGCTGATGACTTTTTTAAACGAAATCTCAGTGGATCTCTTAAAATACCAGATGGAGCTTGAGGGACTAGAAGAATAGGATTTGAAAAGAAAAGAGTTGGGGGACAGAGGAGGAGGATGATCATAAGGACAGTTTGATCAGATATCAGAGCCTGAATGTTACTTTCAGCACGTGCTGCTCTGTGATGCTGATACAGCTACTCACTGTTTGACTGAAGAACATTTCTGAACTGGTGCACATTTGCAGCTCTGTACCTGTGCACCAGATCAGTTCTTGCTTCTGTTGTTCACACACAGGTGGTGTGACACGATTCAGAGCAGACGAGTAATTCAAACAGTTTTTGGAAGAGCACTGCTACTCCCAATCTTGCTTTTTCCATACTTCATACACCTGTTTCTCCTTCTCTTCCCATGCTATTTTGGGATAGTCTGAGACAATGATTTTAGTCCTTATTGACTACTACAATGCTTTGATAAGCAATGTTTATCAATAAACAATTTTTGTCAAAAGGGGTTTATTCTTCAAAAGTAAGAATATGTTTTTCAAAAGTAAGACTATTATGTTACTGTGTTAGCATGTAAAACAAATTAAAAATATAAAATTAAAAATATCACCATATCTAAGCCTCAGTTGGCAGATCGGTGGACACTTACTAATTAAATTTAATGCAATAATATTCTAAATTTTTGTTCACATCTTACAAAACTTCCAGTGGTAAAAGCAAGTTCTGGTATCCTGTTACTACCTGTGCAGACTGTACTAAAGGGTTTTTTGTCCACTTGTCAAATTTTGTTTCTGTGTTGTTTCTCCTGCTTGTGATTTGGGAATTGTTATACTGGACCACAAAAAAAAAGAAAAGAAAAATAAATGCAGAGAACCCAGACTGGTTTTGTTCTTAATGTTTCTGAGCACTGAGCATAGAGAAATGTGGTTTCCCAGAGCAACACTTTATAGTCCAGTATGTAGTTTCACTTATTTCAGATTGCAAAAATCTATTTCAGGTGTCAGTGTCTTGTGGAATACCTGACTTTAGATCCAGAGATGGCATCTATGCACGCCTTGCTGTAGACTTCCCAGACCTTCCAGATCCTCAAGCAATGTTTGATATAGAATACTTCAGAAAGGATCCCAGGCCGTTTTTTAAGTTTGCAAAGGTATGGTTTTCCAACAGTTCTTGTCTTGGTCGGTAAAGACAGATGACAATATTAAAAAGCGTAACTCAGATAAAAACTAGAAATGTTCAGCAGCATTCTCTCTCTTTTAAGTTTATTTTACTGTTCCTGTTGTAAGTTCATGATATACAAAACCATTTCAGATGGTTGAAAAGATCTCAGTGATACTGAACAGTTTCAAAAGCAGCGATTACATCTCTTAGACAAGAAGGAATTGTAGAAGCTGTAGACATATGGAGAAACAAACAAAAAAAACCAATTGCATTTAGTCTTCAATTTCCTTGGGACAAAAAAAAAATCAAACTCAAGATATAAGAATTCCTGCAGGACCAGTAAGGAATTGTGAAAATCAATCACCACTGGTTGTGCTCATTCTTTCTTCCATTTGCTCACAATTTATACTACTGGTCTGTCATGTTACAAACATGGGAAAACAAAACCCAATGCATTCTTTGTCTGCTTGGCTTTCTCTGAAAGCCTCCTATCCAGATACTAACAAATTCTGATGCCCGTTAGTATACTCGGTTCCTTTGGGTTTTAATATTAAATAAACACCACCGTCCACGAACAAAAACCCACCCCAAACCAAAAAACACCACAGCAAGCAAAAAAATCAACTTCCTTGAAGCCTGTCTATACATAGGTTTTACCAGAAAAGTCCAAATCCAATTTAGCTGTTTTTAATATTTTACTTTTTCACTCTTCCTTCTCCTTTTCTGTCCATCAGAATATATGTTTCTAGTAACAAATATTGCGATCACTTGACACTTACAAAGGAGAGAAAGCTTTCCTATTTCATAATTCTCCAAACCAGAAGAAGATCTAAACATTGCTTTTATGCTGTGTAAAGAACAAAATCCCAGCGTGCACGGAGCAGTTCATCCTGCCCTGCTGAGCAGCTGAGCTGCGGGAAGAGGAGCTGGATGCCAGAGCAGTGGCACAGGGCCCAGGGAGGGAGCACGGTAGCGGCTGCTGTGATCGCTGGGGACAGCGTCCAGCTCAGTGAAAGGCTCCGTATCCATTTCCACTGTCTCATGTGCTTCTGAATTCCCTAGGAAATCTACCCGGGACAGTTCCAGCCATCTCTCTGTCACAAGTTCATCGCTTTGATGGATAAAGAAGGAAAACTACTTCGCAACTATACTCAGAACATAGACACACTGGAACAGGTTGCAGGAATCCAAAGGATAATACAGTGTCATGGTTAGTGGGTTTAGTTTCACTTATTTTCCCTGTGGGAGTTCTTACTGGTGCATGTGACAAGCTAATCGGTGTTGGAATTAAACTTTCTTTCCTTGAATTCCTCTTGCCAACAAATATTCTGCCTTTTTACTGCTGAAATTTTGTTTTAGACAGCTTACATATTTAAATCAGAAGTGTTTCAAGTGGAAGTAACTCCTTGCAGGATTTGAGCTTGATGAAGTGTTTCAGTGAAGACCCACACCCTGTTGGCACAAGCTTAGACTGTGACTTCTGAAATGCATTTGGTGCTTCTTGATCTGTGTGAGACCATAACCTGGAAACCAATCTTGCCATAGGTCCCTCTCACTGCCCATCAATGGAATGGGAGTCTGGCTGTTATCTGACTCTTTATTTAGGTTATATTCCACTGAAATCTTAAAATATCCTGACACTTCAGTGACTCCACCTCATGTATAAAACATTGAGGATTAATCACCAGTTCAGTTGAACTGAAGATCATCTTGTTACAGCTTCAGTGTCATACACATTCTGTAATTATGATGCCTAATTAAGTGGAATTACTTTAATTGCTTGATATGCTTTCCATTTCCAAAGACTTGCATATGTCAAGCTGAAAGTCCAAGGATTAATTTTCAAGAAAAGTATGCAGAAAATTAGTTCTTAAATGCATGTTTGGATCATTTAGTAAACTTCAGACAAATAAATCATCTAAAAGCAGCGCTGGCATGTTTGTAAGGCCCATCCATCTAATTGCACCTTTGCCAGGGGCCAGACTCACATGGTTTCCATACCTACAAAGCTCAGTTCAGTGCCAGACCCGTGGGTTTTGATTCTCCAGGCAGAGCAAGCACAGTGCTCTGAATGGGGCCCAAGCAGCACACAGCAGCATCTGCCTGTCAGCTCCCCAGCCCCAGGGCTGGTTTCCATCTGTGCTTAGTGTGTCACACATTTTCTTTTGCTTGGCATTCCATCTGAGGCATTTATCACAAACCTCTTACGTGGCTGGGTTTTTGCACATCACTGAGCTCAAGCTCCCCGTGTTTCCAGTTGCACACTCCAGGGATGGGATCATCTTTAGTGCATGTCCTGTATAAGGTGATTCTGAATGAAACAGATTCTTTAAAAACATACTGTGCACTTGGAGATTTTGAGGCCTTTGGAAATTAGCAAAGGTTGTTTTGAGCCCATCAAGCTTCATCTGACCTGCAGTTGCTGCTCTTTACCAAATGGTTGTTGCCTAATGGTGGTGGCTGAAGAGAAACTGAAACTCTTCTGTGGGGGTTCACACTGCTGTATTTATTCTGCTTTTTCCTCTGGCTGGGGCAATGGCAAGTTAATCATGAGCAGTTAACAAAGAACCTTGCAGTGATTTGGGGAGTTCATATGTGAACCTTCAGACCCATCTGTCACTGCAGAGCTACAGTACAGTTCCTCCTGTGAAAACTGGTGTCTGAGATGCATTCTGCTGTATTTAAAATGAGTGCTGAGTGAGCAGAGGCCGTGGCCTGCTGGCTGGGAATGGCTCATGCATGGGCACCAAACTTCTGATGGTGAAAAACAGTTCACGTAGTAGAGCTGCAGGGAGGTAGCAGCAGATGCCTCCGGGTTGGGTCCACGAGCCTGACAGATGTGTCCTGAACGTGCTGTAGGAAGCTCTGAATTATTACAATCAGCTAATTAGAATGAGCAAATAACTGTCGTACCTCCCATAGTCCTTGGAATCCCTCACGCTGGGGGAGCTGCATTGCTGAGCAAGGTTTCAGAAGCTGTGCAGTTTGCAGGCCAGCAGTGATCAGCAGACCTGAGCTGCCAGTTGCTCATAAATGATCTGCTCCAGGTTTTTCTGTGCTTTCACTCTCTTTGTCCTACCCAGATACAATACCCTGAAAGCATATTGTCTTCACTAATGCATTTTCTTAGTTATTCTGTGCTACAGTTTGTGGAGTTGCTGTGGGTTCCTGTGCTGCCGATGCTGTTTGCAGCACCACTGCTGTGTAACGAGGAGAAGGGCAGTCTGTTCTCTGCTCCTTGTCTGTGCTTGCACAGCTCAGGGGAATGAGAGGACACAGACTCATTTGTGTTGACATGCATGTGGGATATTGCTACTCCTAAAACAAGATTTCTGCTGACTAACACCTAGAAGAACAACTTCTAGTATTACAAGCATCTCCTCTTAATTTTACATTACCTTTTTTAATGCCTGATTTCTGTAGCACTGCAACGTAACTGCCTTTTTGTCAAAACAGCTTGGGCATAAGACTAAATCTGAATGACTGAAAATCCTGATGCTACCATACGGGTTTTTCCCCTCAGGTTCCTTTGCAACAGCTTCCTGCCTGATCTGTAAATACAAAGTTGATTGTGAAGTTGTTCGAGGAGATATTTTCAATCAGGTAAAAAATCTACTTTAATTCACTGCAGCTTTCTAATAAGTAATTCTCTCCAAAACCCCCAAACCAAACCCTGAAACACCACACTGGGATTGCTTACAAGATCTGCTTTTAAAAGCCTCCATAACTCCGCGTGTACTTCATAGAAGTGCCTCTCTGTATTTTAGCATTTCCTCTGGTATTTAAAAGTATACTCAAATAGTGTACTGCAAAAATTAGGTAATGGCAAAAATCAGAACAAATCCTTATGAGTCCTCTGAGAAAAAATAGAGGTTAAATGGTAAGTAGAAAGTTGGATTTATACCTGGTTTGTGTTAATCTGAATTTAGAGTCACACTGAGAAAGCGTTCTTAGCCTTTTATAACATTGACTGCTCTTTGAGCATTTACCTGTATTAAAAAATGTCTTTAAACAGCAGCTGATACGTGGAGAAATTGCTAACCACAGAGCAGGCTCTGAGCAAGAATCAGATGGGATGTGGGTGTTGCTTTGTAGGACCCCTGAACTATTCCATGTTCTAAACTCCCCATGTCTGGGTGTCAAGTGACCCGGGACCAAGGCAGGAGTTGGTTCTGCTCTGTCAGAGCAGATGAACCTTCAGCCTGGAGAGACCCTCTCTGCCTCTGCCTTTCTTCCCCTTCTTTTGAAGGAACAGAGGTGATGATTCTGTGAACAAAAAGATCTTGTTTATGCAAAAGAAAGGGGACTCTTTTCTGCAGGCTCGTGGCTTTTTTTGGTAAATGCCTCAAAGTCCACAGTTGCAACTTTAGATGATAAACATGGAAGGGATGTAAATCCTTCAGGCATTACATTTGAAATGGAATTAAGTGAAAGCCCTTGAGAAGAGATGTTTGAGTCAAAGCTTTAAAAAATGTGAATCTCATAAGCCTGAAGCCTTGTAACACTGAAATACTGCATGTGAAATCTGGTTTACTTTGCTATTAAGAATATTATTTTTGAGAACATCCTACAGATATTTTTTGCTCCTTTACCTCCAGAGCCAGCTGGCTGGAGTTGGATTTTCTAATATATAAAGAGCTGAGGAAAAAAGTTCAAGACTCATTCTAGCCATCTGCTCCTTTTTGGGGAATCCTTTAGTTGGTTTCCCTTGACTGTGGGATTATTGGGTGCTCTCTTGCTCAGGTGCAGGGTGAAGGTTTCCACCACACCAGTTCCTAGCTCTTGTGCCAAACTGCATCTTAGGCATCCGTCTCACAAGGTTTTTCTTTGTTCAAAGACTTAAATTTTTGGGAAAGATCCTTTGACACTAGAGGAAGGCCTTCTACTTGTGATATTTTCTAATTTGGAGAGTATTGTCTTCTGTCCCACTGCAGGCATCCATAAAACTAATTCTTTCATTTAAACTTTCTACATTCTATATTTTTTTTTTCTGCAGCTGTTCTCTGTATAGTAGGGAATTGTTATGCATGTAAATGTCAGTTTTCAGATATTTTTCTGTTGCTTAAGGTAATATACATATATTTAAGCCTTTATAGCTCTGATTTGTAGCTTGTGATGGTTTCTATATGATCGCAGCTCCTTGGATTTATTGTATTATATGAAGCATTATATTTTAACACTACAGCTGAGAAGATTTGAACTATTAGAAGGAAATTGCTCACTATTGTCTGTAGATCTATCACTCACCTTGCTTTTCTTCTCTCTGAAAAAGTCTTAAGATAGGAATGAGTTGAAAGAGGTCCCACAGATCAGAAAACTCCCTGGTTTCAGGAGAAAAGGGAATCTAGTTCTCCACAAAACAAACTCGTGTCCACTTTTGTTAGTGAAGCAGGATTCTGCTCTGTTTCTGAAAGAATTAGAAAAGTTTAAAATGGAGACCAAGCCAAAGTTCTGGCGTCTGTTCTTGTGCTGTATGCTCTTAGCCAGCTGCCTGCCACAGTGCCCTGTAGCTTTGTGTGTGTAACACATGTAACCTTTTGGAGGAGAGCAGAAACTCCAGGTAAAGCTCTAGAAAAGATTCTTGGATTAGGAAGGGGTTTGTATCAGATCCTCGACTGGAACCTGACAGTGAAATCTAAGTTTTTGCTCTGATTAAACTAAGAAAAATACATTCCTGTCAAATTGGAGGTGTGCTCAGTTGGTGCTGAGCATGACTGCTGGACTTTGGCTTGTGGTGTAGACCTGCCTGGTTTCTCCCTCTTTATTCCTGCTGTAGCTTTATTTCCCTGAGCAGTTCGTGCAGGCAGGAGTAAGAAGTGTAGTTGTCTGTACATCCACAGAACAGTGAAATGAGGAAATACCACTGCAACGTCTCTGTCTGTGCCAGAATCAGTGCCTGTGAGACATTAAGTGGGGGTTTTTCAGAGGCCCAGCCCTGCAGGGCAGTAACAGGAGGTGTTGTGTGCAGGTGGTGCCCCGGTGTCCCCGCTGCCCCCCCGAGGAGCCGCTGGCCATCATGAAGCCGGACATTGTGTTCTTCGGGGAGAACCTGCCCGAGCAGTTCCACCGTGCCATGAAGTACGACAAAAATGAAGTGGATCTCCTTATTGTCATTGGGTCTTCGCTCAAAGTAAGACCAGTAGCATTGATCCCAAGTAAGTGACTGTCTCTGGTAATACTTCCTTTAAAAAATTTGGATCAAAAGTGGAATTCTCAGTTAAGAAACTCCAAGCTCTGAGAAACACCTCTGGCTCAATTCAGTGAGCACCACGTTTTCTAAGATGAAAGCTGCTTGCCTATGTAAAGCTGAAATGCAAAATTGAGAAAGTAACAAATTCTAAGTGCTTTTTCTACACTCCAGGTAGATCTCGAGGTAATTAAATGATTATCTGAAAAACTACTCTCTTAAACCTGAATGACTTTTTTCTAAGATTCAATTCATTTCTCTCCCTGCTTGCAATATGCTTTCAAAGTTACTTGAAGGCTTTAGAAAGGAAGCATCTCAAAAGCAGTATATTCCTCATGTGCATTTAAGTACATAAAACAAATGCACAAAATCAACATAATTCTAAGAGATTATAGTACTAATTTTAATCTTTTTAACACTTGAGCAGACATTACTGTAGCCAGTATTTCTGTGCATATTTTTCTCAGTGATTGAGGAATGCTTTTAACTGGAAAAAATGGGGGGAAAAAAACCATCTAACCAGGCTACAGTAGGCATAGCACCTCAAACTGCCATTGCTAAATTTGGGACTGGCTTGGCTTCTTCCTGATCTGGCTGGTTTTGTCTTTTTGCAAGTGAAGGCATGAAGAGAAGGCTGAGCTTTCTCAGTAGGTCTCTGCTGGAAGTAAAACCCAAGTGATTACCTTTGAATTCTCTTTTCCACATATAGGTTCCATCCCCCATGAAGTGCCTCAGATCTTAATTAATAGGGAACCTTTGCCTCACCTTCACTTTGACGTGGAGCTTCTCGGAGACTGTGATGTTATTATTAATGAATTATGTCAGAGGTTAGGTAGTGAATACACAAAACTTTGCTACAACTCGGTAAAACTTTCAGAAATCACAGAAAAGCCTCCACGGCCGCACAAGGAGCTCGAAGTGCTCTCGGCTGAGCTCCCGCCAACCCCTCTGAACATTTCAGAAGGCTCCAGTTCACCAGAAAGGATGAGCCCGCCTGATAGTGCAGCGGTGTCAGAACACCCACCGGAATGCAGGGTAGAGAACTGTGAGCCTGCCTCAGAAACTGAAGGGACCCGCTCAGAGGAGACGCTTCAGGACACACAGGTGTCATCAGAAAACCCTGAAAATCCTGCTAGTGAGCGAATGAACTCTGAAACAATGAAGGAAAATGGATCTAACGATGGAGAAAATAAAGAAAAGAGTGAAATACTGAAGAAGTACTGGGTAAACAGATCTGCAAAAGAACAGATTAGCAAAAGGCTGGATGGTAAGTGTTAATGCTTTTCAGTATTTTGCTTCCTTTTGGCTGATACATTTATGCTAGGCTTACTTTAAAGTGATAAATGTTACTCTTGAGGCAATCAGTGGGTTTCAGTGCCTATTTTTGTTCAGACAAGCGTCTACCTAACTCTCATTGAACCATTTATTTCTTTTGGAGAAGCCAGCAGGAAATATTTTTTGTATTTCATAATAGGTTTTAAAATCAGTGATTACATCCTCACGTAAAAGATCAAAGTTTAGGAAGCTGAAGGTAGGTATCAAAAAATAAATCTCCTTGTAACATTTTCAAATGCATATTCAGAATAGTTTGATCCTGAGGTGTTCAGAAGCTGGTCACAGTAGAGCATGATTTGTATGGCAGTAGAGCTGGAAGATAAAGTCATGACAGGACTTAAAAATCTCACAGCTGGAGTGAGGCACGTTTTTAAGGAAACTTTAGACTTTCCAAAGAAGCCCTCCAGTGTGCAGTCTTGTAACTGACGTAAGTCAGGATTTAAAGTCCAATTTTCCAAAAGAAAGGCTGGGTTTAGACTTTATCTGATACTCCATGCAGGGGCTCCCGTTCTGTCACAGGTAGAGGAAGTCTAGCTGTGGATATGTGTCCCCATAAAAAAAGCTGTTCAACGATCAGCATAAATCCTCTTTGGTGTCAGAGGGAGGGGGAGGAGGAACACTGAGCTTTCCAGTGAAGCATTTCTTTTGTCCTTCATAATAAATACACATACATGGACATAAATGCGTTTTCGTGTCATCTGATTTGTCAGTTAAGAGTCACTGTTGAAAACAGATCTACGCAAGTACCTTGTAGCCACCAGTCTGCCAGATCTTGCATCAGTCATTTCCTTCAGCCTGTCACTGACCGGTGAAATTCTGTTGCAGGTACTCAGTATCTGTTTTTGCCACCCAATCGCTATATCTTCCACGGTGCTGAGGTGTACTCGGATTCTGAAGACGATATCATATCTTCCAGCTCTTGTGGCAGCAGTAGTGAGAGCGGCTCGTGCCGCAGTCAGAGCTTAGATGTGGAGGACGAGAGCGAGATGGAGGAGTTTTACAATGGCATAGAGGATGAGGATGCTCCCGAGCGGGAAGAGGAGCCTGGATTCGGGGAGGATGGAGCCGAACAGGAGGAATTGGCAGCTGAGGAATCAGCTGATACAAATGAAGCTGCAGGGACGGAACACCCGAGCAACGCGCTGTAAAGTGATCGCTGACTGGTTACAGGAACTTCCCACCAGCATTAGGAGCTTTGGCATGTCAGAATGAATGTTTACGTCTGAATTTAGAGCAACAAAACCATACGGATGTAGTGTTTATAAATAACTAAAACAGATTTTCATGCTTAGTTTTTTACCTTTTTCAATAAAAATCTATTACTGCGCACTCAACACTAACTCATCTTTTTTTTAAGGTACTAGGATTATCTAAACAACTGTCACTATGTTCACTTTTAAGTTCATCTGTCTGATCAGGCATCCATGTATATAATACATATTTTTGCTTAATAAATTTCAGCTTATATTATTTTTAAACAGTTTTGAAAAAGCCATTGGAATGTTAAACTAATATAAAGGGAACAGCTAATTTAGACCAAAGAATGGTATTTTCACACCTCTTGCTTTGTAACACTTTGGTTTATTTAAAATCTTCTTAAGCTTCTGCTAAACCTTTCATTCACGCCTAGTCTGTCATTAAACACTGGCATTTTCTAAGACCTACTGTGGCAGCTAATTTTTTTTGCTTTAACAGTTACTTTGTATGTTTGAGACATACCTAATTGCGAGCAGATAGTGAGATGGAAACAAGACAGCAGCACTTGAGGAATCCAATGGTTTTTAGACTGATCAAGAAGTGCTGTGAAAACGCTGAGGTTGCTGAGTGTATGACTTCCTGTGGACGTGAAGCGATGTTGACATTGGCTCCTTAGCAATTAGAATCTGGCATTTGAAACAGAAAGGATCCCCCCAGTAGGAGTCTGTCACGCTGTATCCAGCGGTCACATCTAGAGCAGCTTGCTTTATAAATAGCATTTGAGGAATTGCCAAGGCTCCAGTGTGGAAGCAGAGTTCAGCAGAGTGTTCCTCCCAGCGTGTGAGAAGGCGCAGAAATGAAGCTCTTCCTTTGTGCTTATTGAGGCACCAGCCCCAGGAGAGACTGACTCCAGTGGTGGGAGCCTCTGTTTGCCCTGCACGGAGCTGCACACGGATTAATGACCTGCTGGCCTGAGGGCCTGTTTCAGCTGGGAAACCTTCTCCCACTGCCAGCTCCACCTTGGATATGAACAGCAAAGCGGCGTCTCCCACTCTGCTGTCTCAAGTGCTAGGCTGCCTTAAAACTGGATGTTGCAAATGTTCAAGTGCAGATTGTTTCCAAGCCTTCAGAACTATTTTGTACAATGGCACAGTGCAGTAGGCAGTGAAACAGCATTTTTCTATAAACCACTTTTTCAACATTGGCCCAAATGAACTCTACGATGTAGATTATTCATATACTTTGCTTTAATATTTATTACATTTTGGAAGATGTATAGTAGCTGTTCTTTGAACATAATACAGCAGTTAATAAATATTTAAGAACAGCCTCCTGTATTCATCGGGAAATGTTGGCATGTTGTCTCATTGTCCAAATTTAATACAGCTCTTATTTGGCTACACTAAAGAATGCAATATATTTAGTTTTCACTTGCATGTCACAATGTATTAGTTTGTGCTATAGGAGATATTTTAAATTGAAATACTTTGTTTTAAATTATTTTTACAGTGAGGATTGTTTTCTGCTCTTTTATATTGTATATAGTGTCTTTTATGTAATCTACTGGCATATGTTTTGTAGAAGACTGTTTAAAATGACTGGCTATCTTCCTGCAACTTTTGAAATACAAAACCAGTGTTTTATACTCGTACACTCTGTTCTAAAGTCTATTAAAATCGTCATTTGACTTCTGGTTTCCGTTAATTTCTAGCTATACCTTATAAACCAAAGATGCCCTGTAAAATCAAGGTATACTCTAGCTGATGGAAGGCATTACACATGAAATGGCTTTTTTCCACCTGCCTCCAGGGAAAAAGCAAAGCCTGAATGAAGCTGCCCTGGATTGTTCTGGGTTTATCCCGTGGCTCCCTGGGGGCTGCAGCTGTGCTGAGCCCACCCCCAGACTGCCCAGATCCCTTCCTGTGGCCCTCAAGGACCAAGGCCCAGTTTAATTAATTTCCCACTATGTAACACCTTACTGTGTGCATGATTCCACTGTACTTCTGAACCATCTCTCAAACAGAAATTGATTTGTATTAGGAAAAAAAAGATGATAAAACTCACACGCTTGAGCCACAAAGTATTAAAAACAGACTCTAACACATACAGATGTTTCCCTATCAATTACTTATTACTCTGAATTACTCGAAAACATTTTTCCTGCTGAATAGATAAGCTGCATCTTTTTCTGCATCTAGATGAAGTTCTGCATTTTGTTCTTTCTTGTGTCTTTCATAATATTATTTGAACAGAAAAGGAACCCCAAACTATGATATGTTCTCTTACTCCTCCATTTCACACACTGCCTTTTCCCCATAGTGAGGATGTTGTCTCTCGAGAGTATTTAACACAATGATGAGGATAACGATGGGCATGAGGAAACATTTGCTGTCACAAGTTTTTGTTATTCCTAAGTACTCAGCACCTTGCATGAAATGTGTCTGGAAGCATGGCAGAGCAGGTGCAGGTCCAGCTGTCATTTGTACAATCTAAAAAAGGAGATCACTTATTTTTCTGATAATTTGCCCAACTACCCTCCGATGAGCCTGGAGCTTTGGTGAGATAAACATCCCTACCAGCACTGCACACACCAACTATGCTGAAATTACTAACTTGGTAGTTCCTATGTGCAACAAGATTCTCAAACCTCATTTTCCTAATCTGAAACTGATGTGCCTTCGGCTGGAGATAAATAGTAATGCTGAGTGCTGTCCTAGCTAATGGAAGGGGGCTCTGATGACACTCGTGGCACCTGCAAGACCTTGTTGTGTTGTTTTGTAAAGTCAGTAGTTATGTTCACACCCAGGGGGTATGCAGGAACTCAGTTTAGACCAGCAGGGCTGGAGATCCAGTATTTCAGCACAGTGCTAGTGTGCCTGTTAGTGTCAGTTTGGTTCGGGTGCTTCCCCCACCCCCAGCTGTCTCGTGGTTAGAAGATAACACATCTTTCAGCACTGCTGCAGAAATGGGCAGGCAAAGGTTTGCTGTTACAAAGTTTTAACATACACACAGAAAGGAAGTCAGTGTAAGAGGCAGAAGCACGGAGAAAAAAATACGTGTATAGGCACGAACAGGCTCCTTTGCCCAAGAAAAATAAAAAAACCTGAGGACTCAGTCACATGGTCAAGGCATGCAAGTATACGGAAATGATGGCTGCTGGAGTTACCTGGTTGATTATTGTGCACATAGAGCAGGCAAACAGTCAAGGGGATTTCCTGGGGCTCTAAGGTGCTGTATTAATCTGGTGATGGCCGGTGGCAGAAGATGCTCTACACCTTTCAAGGTCTAGGTGAGGTTTTTGAAGTCATTGCTCCAGACTTGACCAACACAAACATGAACAGCAGACGGAAAGACCAGAACATAGGCTGATGATGAGTGCACCCTGACCCCACCTGGCAATTCAGAAATATCCACTTCGTAAGCAATGGGACTCTGTCACTTGTCAGGGGAAACAAATACTTGGTTTTTCCTCTTCTTTCTCCCCTTCAAAAACTGAGTAAGGCAATTCCTCGTAGTATATACAAGTACATAGTTCTGGTTACACACAGAAAGTCAACAAAGCTATTCTTGAGGTGTTCAACTCTATACCAGTGCTGAAAACTGTATTATTAAATGAAAGCTTTTATCTGCATTTATCTTAACTGCAGAACCTTGCGTGCCTTTAAGGGGCTCTCTTTTATAGTGATTTACATTTGATTACATTAAGCTTCGTCACTTATTACTGATAAATCAAGTTTATTGCAGCAGAGAGCAGTACAGTGAATTAAAACCCTCTTCAGAGTAGTTTATAAACATTCTTAAATGGAATACCATGGCTTGAAGCTCTAACTATGATCAGTGACAACCTCATTAATAGTAACTCCCACAAAGTGCCAAAGGAGACACATCATTATGCTTAAGCAAGGCTCACTGCTTTAACAGCTCTCCACTGTGTTCTTAGTTTTGCCCTGGAAAATGAGGGACAAACATCTGCTGTACCTGTAGTCCAAGAAGCCCGGGTAGTTCTGCCATGCAAATTCAATCTTCATCCCTGTACTAATGTGACAGGTGCAATAAATCCAATCCATGACTGCACTACTCTGGCAATAGCAAGCCTCCTTCAGTAGTCATGATGGAGATGGGTACGAGTCTGACATGCAACTGGTCTCCTCCGGCAAGAATTCTGAATCTTTATCAAATGCTAATCTAATTATCAAATAAAAATACTTTAAAAATTTTAATAATTGTAAAATGCTCCCACTGAAGCCCAAACTACTGTCATTCCCCAGTTGTTTCATTATTCTTTTAAACAGTGGTACCCAAGCTTTCCTGAATAACTGAAGGTTTGAAGTAAAGTAAGGCTCTAGGCTTTCTTCATTAACATCACGGCTATTTCAGCTACACATAAAATGCTTTTTTCCCCCCTCTTTCTTACATGCTGCACAGCATCAAATATGATATGCAAAATGACACTTGATCCAAGGAAGAGAAAGCACTTCCTGCTGCCCACCTTTTTCCAGGCTGAGGCAGCGTAAGGGCACAGCTTCAGCAGAGCTGCTTCCCTGGGCTGCTGTGACTCAAATGAACCAAGGGCAACACAAGCACTGCAGAAAGCACTGAACTGCTTGACACAAGTAATGCCATGACTATGAATTGTTCTAGTACTACACAGGAGTCCTTTACCTTGTTATGTAGACAATTGTTACAACTGGGCACTGCCTCCCTGCACAGAATGAACTAACACCTGCAAGATAATCAGGAGCATTTAGCACTGTAGGACCCAACTCCATTTCCTGCAGAAGTAAAACCAAGGCCAGAACTGCAGAGAGAACTCTCATGAGGAAAGTGGCTCTAGGCCTGCTCTGCCAGTGGGATCTTAAGGTGATGCTTAACCAACCATTCCAGCTCCCCCACCCTCCTCCCAACGCTTACTCATGTCCACTCATGTTCCAAGAGAGTAAGAAATGTGTCTGGCTCATGCTGGAGAAACTTTTGCAGCAACACGAAGCACTTGCTACAGCAGTTTAGTCAGCAAGAACCACACTTCAAAAATGAAGGACATCTATGATGCCTAGTGCATCCTAAATTGGGCACCAAGAATGGGCCAGTGAATTACAGCTTGGATTCTGCCCCTGAGCCCTCATCTACAGGATGAGGCTCTTTAGTCATCCTAGGTTAATATTGACATTGACTAAAAATCCAATACAGCAAAAAACAGAGAACGTCTCACAGCGAAATAAAATACACACGTGTACCACTGCATTTGGATGATATGCACTAAATCACACTTGGACCTGCACAACTGCACATAAACCCCCTCTTATTCAGTGAACACCAACTGTGTGCATCAAATGAAACAAGACTCCCATAGGAAAAAAAACAGCGCTTGGACATGCAGTAATACACAAGGGAAAAATGAAGAAGACAGTTTTACATTAGCCACTTCGTAATTTTTGAATATCTACCTTTAAAATCTTGGCGTTTCATAATTAAAAATGGTGTTTTAGTATTACCTGGTAAAATGACTGCATAATACCTCTTTTTTTCCCCTTTCTCTTTTCTCCTTTTCCTTCTTCCACGTACAATAAGATTAAGCTGCTTTAGTATTTGTTGGTTTCTTGTTTTCTGCAAGAGGGAGAATTTCCCAGCCAGGTAACAAATGCTGGAAAAGATGGAACACTGGCTGCATACAAAGAAATTACTAAGAGGTTACACCGCTTGAGAAAGCTGTAAAAACAGCGTTAAGGAAAAAGACTGATTTTAACTGTACTGACCTTTTTTGGTATTCTGTCAATACGTACTGCCAGCACAGAAACTGGACGTTATATAATTTATTACAATGACTGCATTTCCGTGCTTTTCCTAGTGGTACTCTCCAATCTAATGCACTTGAAGTTGCTCTCCACTTGAAGAACTCTGCATGCTGCAAGCATCCGTACACATCAACCAACAAAGGTTTTCATTCAAGTCTTTTATTATAGCTTGAATTTTTTCACTGCATTTAAAAATCTAAAAAAAATAAATATTTGTTTCACAGCTGCAAGTCACATATGCATTAACACCACAAAATCTGGAATTTAACCAGAGAAGGAAAAGTCAAATCCGAAAGTGTCCAGCTAAGCACAATCGTCTCAGGGCAATTATACTAAAAATAAAATCTTAAGAAAAGGGGAGAGGGGTGTTAAAGGTTATTTCAAATGCATTTATCTGGAAAAAAGTGAAAATTCTATTAGAAACCATAAACTACGCTTTCAGCATTTAAAAATAAACGTTTAACCTCTTGACAGCAACAACTGGCTGGTGCATCTTTTTCTTTTAAGCTGTATTCTTGACACATGACTGCAGAGGTTTCAAACGATAAATTAACCTCTTCTATAATTGTGTCCACTTAATTACATAATCAGTCCTTAAAAATAAAACAGTGTCTTAAGTCAGCTCGTCCATCCACATATTAAAAATGCCATTGGATGCGGTTTTGTATCGGCACTAAGTGACTGCTTCGTGGATTGTACATTGTGAAGATGAATGTCTCTTAAACAATCACTTTCATTATTAAGGTTCTTAAAACAAACCAGAAAAATAGATATCTTCAGAAATCAGAGTAGTCACTTTTTTTGTTAAAAGCCATAAAATAAGCTCATATTCAATTACAAGCAATAGAAACCATACTGCTATTGGAACAGAACTATTTTATCACAAAAATTTATTATTTACAAAATGAAAAGTTACCAAGTGAATTTATCAGGGAAAAAGTTAAATATTCTTACTAAGTGATTTGAAAAACTGAAGCAAGTCTCTCATGCACTCACACGCCAAATTGTTTGCATAAGGTGAAATGTTAATTCTTGTTAGTGAAACTTGACTCCCATTCACAATACTCTCATTTTTATTGTAAGACGGCAAAATCCACATGGCTCTGTACAGGAAGGTATGTATTAAGACAGTTCCTCAGTTTTGGAAATGTTTTTTTGGCTCCCATAAATATCCATACCACTGAACATTTTTTGCAAATAATCAGTTATATTATCAACTGCATCACTTAATCCACTGAATTTACCACCACAAGAAAGACACAAAAACTTAATGATCCCACGTTACACAGAACTTTCATTTCTCAAGTTATACTAAACTGAAACCTTCGTAGTGGTCTATAGCCTGGATCAACTTAGATTTTAGGGTTTCTTTATCTGTGTATTTTGGAAGATCAAGAAGATTAAAACAAGTGTGAGCTACTGGCAGATAATCTTCTCCTCCTCCCGTGGGCTGGATGACCAGTTTAAGACACTTCATTCCAAGAATTGGAATCCGATCACTGCCTGTCAGAAACACTGGCAAGAAAAAACAAAAGCTTGTAACTAGTTGAAGACTAACATTGTCTGTGTCACATAAGCAGTTCTAATCATTGTTGGCCTTTTTTAATCCTTCCAGCAATGGTGAGCTTTTCACACTGAAGTTCTGTAGAGTTTGGAAAACAGGGAATAATGACTGAACCCTGTCTCTACCTTCCACATGTGAACTCATAACTGTAATACAAGTGATACATAAAGGGAAGTATTTCATTTCAGCATATGAAAGCAAACAGTCCTTAAAAAAATACTATGAAGTTTTTCATGCAACAGAACCTCTAATTTAAAATCTTGTAAAATTTGCTGTATCTTTACTGAGCATTTCCAAGCGTCTTGTAAACACAGAATTAGCTTGTTCAAGAAGTAGTTTATCTGAATTGGAAACTATCCGTGATCTATTCTAAGCAAATTCTCACTCATAGCAAGCTTTGATTACTTTGTTATCTGTACATTTCCACTTATTTCAGTACCTTGACAGATTTACAACCAGTTACAACTCCAAATTTCCATCTCTGTGCAGTGAAAAACCTGGACGATGTGAACTATATGTCACAGGAAAAAATATCCTAGTCACCAGACAAATGTCAGCAGCAGTTTAGGTTGTTGGTGCTCTGGGAAGTTGGCTTTTCTTCTTTATTAATGCTGCTCTGAGCTACTGTGATCTGTAACTACCCATCACCCACAATGACTTAGGACAACCCCAAGAAAATCAGAGACAAGCTCACAATCAATTTCTTCTACTACGATTTTTTTTTCCAAACAGCTAATCCCCTCATTACAAATACTTACATCTGCCCTCTTATAGCAAGAGCCTGAAATCCCAGTGATCCTGTTCAGAAAGAAACTTCTGTGAAGTAATTTCAAATACTTACACAAAAACTGCTTTTTCTTCTCCAGAGACAACTCGTGAAAAACCTCCCAGAATATTTTAATTGTAGGATGGTCTGCCCAGTATTCTCCTTTGTATTCTGTATTCTAAAATGAGCAGGAAACGGGGTTATTGCTCGCTCACAGAACAGCTGGATAAGCTGACACTGAAGCAGAATGAACACAGTTTGTGTAAAGGGTCACAGCAAGTGGCACACTACTACTACTTTCCTCACTCCATTTTCTCCAGCTGTTCAGCCTGAATTCAGTGTAGGGACAGATGCCTGTACTGCAAAGCATTTTCAATCCCAACAGAGACTAAGTCTCACTGAGCTCTGGCAATCAAGAATATTTACTTTTAATAACTGTGTGCAATCACTTCACTTTCCCATGTCTAATATGAGAGATTGCATACAGCTGCCTCTGGGTTCTTGGATTTTTCTGCCTCTCTCTTCTAAGTCTCATTTCCTTCAGAAATTAGACAGAAAAAGTTAAAGGAAGAAGGTAAATAATATTGTAGGACCTTCATTCACTGATATTTAAAGATGTCAATAAATAACAGGAATCATGTTAATTAGAACAGAGCTCAAGAAGACACCTAGTTGCTTTTGCACCCTGAAATTAGAATTATACAAAAGCCATAGCTAACTATGGTTCTTACCTTCTCCAGCTCTTTCCAGTCATAATTTGTGTTCCCAATCACCATTGCCTGCAACTCGCTGGGCTGGAAGAGCTGAAGAACTTTACCTCCACATACTTTGTGGAAGCCTTCATGGAATGCACTGTATAAGGAAGCCACAGATCTATTGAAGATGTAATCCACATATGCATCTACAAAATCTTGCCTGTACAAAGAGAAAGAAAGAATTATGTTGAGGAAATAAAGAGGAAGCAGCACATGTCATCCTTCTACCAATAAACCAGCAGCCATTTCTGTATAGAAAACAGCACAGAAAACGAAACAACAAGGAGCCTAATATATTGTATTCTCTGCTTTATGTTCCAACCACAGTGAAGATAAAATGCCACACGAATGTATTTCCCCACCACACCCCCGAAGGCAGAGTCTGCAACAGAAAAGCAGGAACATTTAATGTTATTTATTTCAGGCACCACAAACATCTCCGTTATTTGTGTACATTGCAGTGAACTGGACTCAACGGCAACAAGCTGAAAGGCCTGAATTCCAGGGAGTGTCCTGAAAGCCACTAATCAAACTCACTGTTCTATCTTTTTTCATTAAAAAGATTACCATATTTGCACTAAAAATGCAAAACAACTTCAAATAGACATTTGAGTGTTACACAGCAAAAAGAGCAGTGCCAAGGAGCTGGGATACAGAGAAACAGATGGCCTGTTATCTGTGCTTTGGTACAAGGAGTTCTCAGATCCTGCTGGAAACATCTTCGGCAGCACCCAGGGAGATCTAAAATTTCTTGATGTGATACAACATTTATGATAATTTTTTTGAAATCAATCCCAGTGAACACTGTTTAGCTTCTGCACTGGCAGTGACTTCAGTTGTAGATTACAGCTATCCTACCAACACGCGTTCTCTGTGCAAAGAGAGAATGCATTTCAACACCACCCCCAGTCTTTGAGTAACATCACCGGTAATTTACAGAATCATATAAACACATTTGGATGATACATTTATTAAAGCTGTTGCACTGAAAATGCAGGAGATGACCAAAGTGGTGATCCACACTCCTCTCCATGAGATCTCCCTCTTATTCATGCTGTGTAATTACAGAGGGGCAGGTAACTTGTGTAACACTAAGAGTGCAAGGCTGCTCCAGGGAAAAGCCACAGTGATAAACTAATTTATATCATAAAATTAACTGAACATCATGGAATATTTAGATCTTGAGAAAGAGGAATTCTTCATTGCTGCAAGACAACGTGTGGTAACAACGCAGCAGGCATCTCATAGGCACCATGAAACTTCTGCCATAATTCAACTCCAATTTTACAGTCACTTAGTGACAGAACATCAAACCTACACCAGAGAACTGCAAAGCTACGGTGTTTTCCATGTGCATTCAGTTCTCATGGAGTGTGCTCTTTCCATTCAATTCTCCCTTTACCCCGGGAGAAGTACAAGCACAGAGAATTCATAAAGATCAAAGAACAGACTGGAAAATGGTAGTATTCTGCAGAAAGGGGACAAAAGCACCACCAGGTATGTTCTGCCTACCCTCCGGGAGCAGAAAGGGAACAAAGGGCAGGAAAGGCTGTTTTTATAAATGCAAGTTACAGAATCCTTGACCAAGGAAAAAACCCCAGCTGTCACACACTCTTCTGACAGTAACACTGGACTAACTTATCTAATGTTATCTGCCCTACAAAGGGAAGACTTCACTGAAATAATATTCATGTATGAATGAGTAATTATAATAACGGCACTTAGGTCAAAGTTCTCATCATTACTCATTGAATTTCAATGATATGTAGCTTCCTGCAGAACCACAAACATTTTTAATGTTATAAAATACTTTTGACTGGGGTTGGAGGAGAAGATGGAAGATCTAGTGCAACCTCCTGCCATGGGCAGGGACATCTTCAACCAGAGCAGGTTGCTCCAAGCCCCGTCCAACCTGGCCTTGAGCACCCCCAGGGATGGGGCAGCCCCAGCCTGTCTGTGTCAATACAAGACAACAGCTATTTTAACAATACACACGAGAAGAGCTTGGGAAAACAGCCAAAGTAGTTCTGCCTCCAACAGCAGTGTCAGAGCTTGGCAAAGGGTATTTACAGCAGCCCAGTAACACTCCCAAGGCAGACAGCAACCCTGAACTCCCCTGTAACCCACGGAACTCACCTATTTTGTTTGACTACAGGAATGTCAGCACCTTTAGGAACAAGCTCCTTAATTTCTGTTGTACCAAAATTTTCCACAGTGATCTATTTGAAACAAACAAAAATAGTATAAATCTTATTTATTACACAAAGTACTTCTTCCCACCACTTAGTCAACAGCAACATGAATGGCAGACACAGGAGCTGAAACTCATGGGAGTCAGCTGCTGATGCTTTTGTTCAAACACTCCATCAGAGGCAATTAAAATAGATGGCGTGAGCTTGGCAAGACATATTTCAAACACTATAGAAAACTTACAGTAAAATTAAGACAAAATGCTTCTTCTATGTCATCCTCTGGATAGTCCAGTAGCTGTTGCATTCCCCTGCAAAGTAAGTTACAAAATACTTGCACCATGGGAAAGAAAGATGGATTTATTTTCCTGAAGTGTTCTTTATGCTTTGATAATTCAAGTTTAAGAAGTATCTTTCTACTGTTATTTCATTTATTATCTTACTGACTTGCACCTTGGGTAGTGCTGGGAAATCCCAAGCAATCATTTCCTTTTGATTATCCCACGGGGTGAAGAGAGAACATTGCTATCCTAAGACTTCAGCTAAGGGGTTCCCAAAGCAGAGGCAGTTAGTACTTAAAAACCATTGACTGGCTCTTCCATTAACATTTTTGATTTCTCCTTGAATCTATGAAAACTTTGGCATCCACAACACTGAGGCAATCAAGCCTCCTTTTCTGCTCATCTGAGCCTCCTACCTGTTCAAATCCCTAGTCAAAAGTAAATATTTAGCATGCATTTGTTCCTCAAATAGGCAAAAATATTTTCTTGATAGACTTAATTCAGAACTGAAACTATGTTCACACTTAGGCTTATAAAATTAATGGCTAAAATGCAAGGGGTTTGAATTTCAAGTATTTTTTCCCCCTAAAATTCTTGTAGGATGATAAAACAGAAGGGACAAACACCAACACCAAGCACTGAGACACAGGTGTTTAACAACAGTAAATGTCAAATGTGTCAAACTGACATGATGGCTGCAATTTAGCCTGAGCTGTTTATCCAGTCGGTGTGGAAAAGAAACGTTATGTTCTTAGAGGAAAATGTTGACTTCAAAATTAATTTCCAACAACACCCATTTTTCTTTCTTGCTTACCTGCCAACATCTGGCATCAATTCTTTTAAGTCATCCAGGGATGGTTTCTTATTCAATAGCTTTTTGTACAAAGCCAGAGGAAAATGAAGGTCTACAATAGTAAAATTATATATTGCTAGCCCACAGACAACACCAATCAAATGAAACAAGTCACTGTCTTCAAAGGTCTAAGAACAGAAAACAGACAAGATGGTTTAAAATAAAGAAGTTATTTTAACCTTGCAGAGTCCAGGAAGAAGTGTACAGTACAGTATAATCTGAGTGAATTTAATTTATATTGTCTTTAAATATGTATGTATCTGTAAGTACCAAGGAAAACAGGATAAAGTTTAACCAGCTGAGACTGAAATCCAAGGGAACAGAATCCTTTCTACTTAAAATTTAAAAGGCTGAGCTGCAACATATTCTGTGTTACAGGGGACACATACTGCACTGAGATTCTGGTTTTGTCAGTGACTTCCTATTGCACTATTCAGTGATTAAATGTGTCAGTTTTAAAAAAAAAAATATTTTGGAGAGGAAGAGGGAAGAGCTCACTATTGACCCCCTCAGAATTAATTACCAAGGCTTAAAACACACCTGTGGAAATGTAAATATTCAGGTATTTGGGATCCAGCCACCCCAGTCAGTGTTCTCTGAAGGAGGACTGAAAAGTCAGGGATCACACCTTCCAAGAAAGTACAACTCCATGACCACCCATCACCCATAAATGCAACTGCACACAGGAAGACCTGTTCAACAGGCCACTTCAAGAATTTGTCCCTGCCACCTTGATTTCCTGATTCTGCCCTTGGAATCAGTTTGTTCTGGCTAGTACTCCTTCCTAAAAAACCTGGCTGGCCTGGGGACAACCAGTAAGGAGTAAACAAGGAATGGGGAAAGTAAAAGGGAAACAGCAAGGAATGGGGAAAGTTTTGATCTAACAATGACAAAAACAAACTTCTTTTGAGAATACTTGCTTCAGCTCCTACCCTTGAAATAGAACGACCACAAACTACTACGTTCATATATTGCTAAAATAAATACTGTAAGTTAAAATTACTGAATATAGATCACATCCTACCTTATCAGAGAACCAGATCAGCCTGGACTCCTCGTAATACCTGAACATTCCGTATTTGGGGTCTAGCAACTCCCTCATGATGAGCAAAAAAAATTCTTTGCGAACGCCTCCAGCATCAACAGCTTCCTCCCCTACGAAAATAACCTGAAACACACAACTCAGTGAGCACTGAACTGCAAACAGATTGTAAAGCAAAGCTTGTCCAGAAACATTCTCAACCACTGTGAGCAGTATGGGCTGTAATACCTTGAGTGGCTTCTTGTAGTCTACATTCTTTGTTTTCCTCAGGACCTCCACAGCATCCCCTACAATGTTGTCCCTGCGGACCATGAGTATCAGGCAGGGATTGACAGATTCAAATACTGGCAGGAAGAGAGAAGACAAATTCTGCCTGTGGGCCTGATCGACAGCCATCTGGAGAAAAGCAAAGTGAGAGTGTCAGCAGGTAGGAAAAATCCCTGTCAATATTAATTGCCCGTCAGTCTTGTCTGCAGAAGTGCAGCTGGGAATAGCTACTACAAGAGCTACTGAATTTGCCCAAGTTTTCTCTGTATTCCTTTTATCTCAGGAAGTATTTGATTTCAGAACATATTTTTCCTTTACCCGTTGCTCTCACCAATGCTACTGTTTAGGGAAGTGTAAGAACCCAGGTTTTGACATTCCAGTCAAAATACTTTGGATAACAAAAGGAAGCAAAAAAATCCTGCATTTCATCTAATGAAGAGTAAGCTGTTTAATATAAATCTGGCATTAAAAACTAATTCACAGCATGAAAAATAATTTATTTAACTTGTATAATTTCTGTATTAAAATTGTTTGAGAAACTAAATGCTGTTGCAAATGTTCTGAATATGGCAGAGAACTCTTGAGAGTTTGTGTGTTTTAATCCTATTTAATATTGTTAATAGAAACATTTAATGTGAACACTTCCCTGAATCCATCAAATGTTGGTACTGACGGGGGATATACACTTTTAAAGGTACATGAAATAACGTTTATTATTAATTACAAGAGCAAGGTAGTGTTTTGCTACATGAGCCCATTACTTGAGCATGACTTCCATCATCTGGTTATTCGCAGACTCAGATCGATGACCCAGGTAATATTCCAAGACTGCTCATAAGGGAGGTGGGGTTGTTTTTTAGTTGTGGGTGGTCCTTGGGGTTTTATGTCTGTTTGGGTTGTGGGTTTGGGGTTTTTTACTGCTGGTTTTTTGGGGGTTTTGTACCTGTGCTATGGGTTGTTAACACATAAAAAAGCCATCTCACTACTGCAAGGAAAAGAAGTTCCTTGGAAATGTATGCAGTTACAAAACAATCTAATTTCAGTGTGATCCCAAACCCACTACCCTCTATCGTGTACATACCCTGAGATTAAAACTAGGTCCTTCATTTTCATGGAGGAGAGATTATAGAGTTTACAAAAAGAAAGAAAACAAACAAACAAACCCCCAAAACCAAAAACAAACAAACAACCCCAAAAAAAACCCCAAAAACAAACAAACAAACCCACACAAAACCAACCAGCCAAACCGAAAAACCAACAAGAAACCCCAAGATCCCCAACATGGGGAAAAAATAATGAATTCACAACACTAAAAACTGAGCCTCCTACCTGCATCTGTATGATTGCATCTGTTTGCAAGAGAGTTGTCTTTGCCTGGGCATCAAACACAAATGGGTATGTGCAAATTATAACAGGAATATCTGTTAACTGGAATGAGAAGAACCATGTCACAGCTAAGCTTATTCAAAAGCCACAATCGTGGTTAAAAAAGCATTTGCAATAGCACTCATTTAATATATCTATTTTACTAGAAAGAGAACTCAACCATGGCTTATTATCAATGCAGAACCAAAGCATCTTAGGAACATTAAGTAGATTTTTAATTGTTTAGTACTTCAGCCAAAAACAAACAAAAAAAATCCAACGAAACTCAATCAAGCCAAACCAAACCAAGCCAGACACAAACGACACTCTCACTTAGCACATTTTAACTTCAGAACTGTTATTGCAGCTAGTGGGTATAAAAGTGGCCCTTTTTTCCAGCTCCGAATTGGCAATACACACAATTACATATTTTTGCACCACAAAGGTTTTTTTCAGATTACAGCCATGGCTAATTTGAAGCTTTACTCCCAACAGAACACAGCAGACAATCCTTGACATTCACATTTCTGATTTCCTTACATTCTTCAAAAGAAATCAGACTGCAACCAATCTTACCTCAGTTAATCCATGGTTGACATCCTATGACAGCATTTGCACAAAGGTAGCAACAATTAAGATGAAAAAGCAGCATTAGTGTCTGCATTAATTACTCATCTCTGATGTAGAATTTAAAGAATATTTATTTACTGCTTCCCCCCAAGAGAAGGTTTACTGAGAAATAAACATTAACCATAAACATTCTAATTCATCTATTAAATACTAGCTCGTCTTTCAACTCCCTGTTTATCAGTCTTTAAAAACAGGGCTGTTAAAGTATCACGTTTGCTTGGATGCAAAAAAAATTACCCACTTTAAATGTTTACTTCCACGCATTAATTAATGACATCTGCTGGTACTGTTGCAAAAGAAATAAAATATGGGTGGCTAGAGAAAACTTATTAACTTACTCAATATTCTTTCAAAGCTGAAGTCAAGAAATTGTGGCAAAAACCTATCCAACTCACTAATTCTCTGCACAGTCATTAATTTACTCCCACTCATCACTCTTCTGTTTACAGATGCACGAATTAATTATCTCAGTTGCGGCTGCTAAACTCAAAGTAGAAAATTCCATCAGTTATCTGCCCCTGTAACTCCCTGCTATGCTTCCTGACTCATTACCCAAGGCAGCTGCAGCTTCCTCACTGACTGGATCTGTCTTATACAGCAATTCAGATTATTCTGGATGTTTTCCTATTGTGGATTATTACATTCCTAACTTTTTTGGCATGGCAAGTCTCCAGTGACAGCATTCTAAATCACTTTTTCTCTCACAGATTCAAATAGTGAGCAGTGTCAGTCCTAACAACAACATCCTAGAAGAAACACACCTTCCTAACAATTCTTCCTTAGCCAGTACCTGACACGAGTCTGTTCAGCACTGGTCATCTGTGAAGGTGTTTTTATGGCAAAAAGTGCCCAGATTTAGAGAATCTATGGATTTCTTTAAAGGGATAAAACAAACACAAAACACGGGAGGAAAACACCCACAAAAGCCCAAATAAAAATCAACACAACTTACCATTCCCAATACCTGCTGCTGGAACCAGTTGGCATAGTCATTTCTGATATCTATCAAATCTTGTATCTCATGAATGTAAAATCTGTCATACTGTATAACTTGTCCTCTTTCATTTACCTACGGAAGTGCAATTTATTGTTTTATTAGCTTTCAAAGGGATATTTTCCATGTTTTTCAAGCATTTGATACGTCAGCCACAGATACCCAGCTACTAAAAAAATTCTAGAAAAACAACAGTGCCTACAAGAAAGCAAAAAACAATGTTAAAGACATGGATACATGGATTATTCAAAATCCCACCAAAGATTCAAGGAAAATACAATTAACTGCACATACAGCATTGCATAACAGTGCTGCTGCTTTGAAACGTCACGTGATCTCTCAGGAACAGCAATAATACACATATTCGTGTACACAAGGGAATAAATACTTGTTCCTGTATTTGCACAGGTATAAGAGCTACGATTCAATAACTCTGGTCTTAATTATAGTACAAACACTATTACCTGTGAGCAGGGGAACAGTTTCCATTTAAAGACATTAAGTTTAAAAAAGAAGAGAGACGAGGGAAAATAACTTTTTGCAGATGCTTGTCTCTACAGTATAATTTTAATCCAGAAGCATCCGCATTTTCCTAATACACACCTCTTTCCCCAAGGACTGCTAAGCAGTGCTAACTGTCAAAGCAGCAAGACAGTTACAAAGACCCTGCCTTTAGAACCAGATCATCTAAGCCTACTTTTCACAGATACCTCCCATATCTCCCTCCAAACCACCAGACACTCAATCTGCAAAATATCCCAGATCTGCCACCCCATTTTTCCCTCTCATTTTAATCCATACCCTCACAGATGCAAATGACCGGGTCACTCTGTGTTCCCAAAAAATAGTTAATTCCATCATCATGTCAGATTGGAATCCAGAATCCCAATGATTCATAGGTTCAGATGGAACAACTACAGATATTTCTGCAGATGCAATTCTGATCTTTAAAACTGATCAGTAACTTAGCTTCTGCCAACTACCCAGCACAGAGGTGCTGACAAAGCCAAGCAGCCAAGGAACTGTTTAGAAATGCCGTAAACGTACTCTGTGCAGTATTTCCAGAACTCTGAAGGCTGTGTGTAGGAAATTGGTGAGGATTCTTCTGTCAGAAGGTGGAAGGCCAATCTTGCACAGCTTCAAAAGGTGCACTACGACATCCTTGTAGAGTTCCACTATCTTGAGGAACAAGGGAGGTTCAAGTAGAGACCACCAATTTTCTGTCAACACATGGTGAACACATAAATTTCGTACTTGTCACTGCCACACTATGTTATGCTCTCCTTTTAACTAAGAAACATATTTGGCTAGAAAGCATAAGCATCACTTACTACAGACTCTGAAAAAAAAAGCTGTAATGCAACAAATGCTCTATTGTTACACACCAAATCTAAGTCCCTTGAAGTCTGTTCATCCAGACTAAACAACAGTATCACAAAGTAACATTTGACAAAAACAGATGGCTCAAAACCTGAAGTCTTAAGCAAACAGTAGTGAGAGCAATAGAAAATGACGGAAAAGGATCTAGAGTGCAAAAAACTCTCAGCTGGCTTTTCTTTACTCTCACAAAAAACTGCTGAAAAAACCAAAGAGACAGGTTACAAGGCAAAACATAACTGAAGAAAACAAAAGTACCCTCTCAAAAGGAAACCAATTAAAAGCAAAATATTCTGAAAACAATTCTTTAAGCTGAATTTCAGCTGATAGGAGTTACAATAAGAAGGTGTAAAGAAGTAGAGTTAAAAAAACAGAGCTGTTCTGAGCTGCATATTTGAAGACCACATCTTGGCACCAGTGAGAAAAGATCAACTGCCTCAGAAGCTCAGAACAGGTGCTGCAGTCACAACCAAGACAATTTAACATCTGCTCTGCAACACTTCTGTAAATTGCTTAGAGCTTGTTAGCTGTCTGACCACATAATTTTCACTTTAAAGCGCAAAGACACATATCAATTACACTGAACCACACGGCTTAATTCCTCCCGAAGGGAATCAGTCCAAACACTACAGTACCAGATGAATTCACAGGGACGGCCTGTTAACTCACCCTGAAGCAACAGAGTAAGTGTTTTCTTACACCAAGCAATGTCAAGCCTTAACTTTCTCACTGGGGAGTTGTACAGAACTGTAAATACACAGCAGGTGCTGCCGAGGCCAGGTCTTCACTGATGGCATTTCTGTACGTTTTCATCTGGAGATCCTTAGTTTTAACAGTAAAAATTCAGTTTCTTACCAAGAACTTTCAGAGGAGCTTTTTCTAGGTTCAGAATAGCTGCTCCAAAAGGAATAGCTAATGTTGTGAAATTGTTTTCATCACTCATCAGTGGGCACTCTGGTAGAGTGAGATACAGCCTCAAAGCTTCAACATCTGGTAAGGAGCTGGTCAATTTGGGAATAAGGTTCTTTTCCAAACTAGCTGCCACCTACAGCACATCAGAAAATTCTGTTTATTTTAATGCAATTGCGATTTTAAACAAATGCCCATGTATATGAAAACTAATCTAGAAAACAATAATTAAGAGCTTCAGTAAAAACTATTATACATTTAGAAAATGCCAGTAAATATTAGACTAGAATAGGCTGATGTGTTACCTAACTGTCACAACAAAACAGGGTTTCACACATTTGCAGTTGATATATAATTGAGTAAAGAAATCTATTCACAGCGTTGGACCAAGCACAACAGTCGTATTTCTGGAGAGCTGTAACACAGAAAGATAATCCCAAATGTAAGGAAAATATGCAGCACAAACCTGTTGGGATATGTGAGTATGCTCAGGCTGTATGAGTTTGTGAAAGAGTAGTCTAGCAGCATTCATATCAACCCCTGAGAATCTAGTGCTGGTTTTGTAATGATCATCACTGCTGCAAGAAGAAAAAAAAAATACAGGAAGACTGAATCCTGTGTTCTCAGCAACTCCAGATTTTGCCCCCTCGAATTTAAGACCTACCCACTAAGGATTTAAAATATATCAGACTTCCATTTTTTATGTGACCTTAGAAACAACTGGAAAACATCTTTAACTGCAAGAAAATCATGCAAAAAGACTAGGATGTAAAACAGCCCACACAACAAACTCCCCTTGAATTATAAACAACCTGTGGCTGACAAATGTGATGAGCTTTGCTGCCTTGCATGGCAGCAGCCAAGACAGGCAGGAGCCATTCTGCACTGGGGCAGCTGACAAAACACAGGGCAGGAAAGGAGCAGGAGTTTAAACTGCAGGTATCAGAGCACCAGTGAGACAAGGAAACCCTGGGAAGGTGTCCCAGCTGACACAAGGGACACCAGGAAGGCAGCCACCACTAATGCTGCCCACAGAAATGCTTGGTAAAGACCTGCCCACTTACCTCAATGCCAAAAAGCTCCCATTCAGGCACCCAGCTGAGGAGAACGTCCCATCAATTTCACTGAAATTGGTCACATGAAATGTTACATTTGATTTTCCTTGTACAAATTAGCATTTGCAATTAAAAAGCCTGTACTTAATCCCTAATAAATTACACTGTACAAAGGATGGAATCCGACTTAAATGTGACTAAACAATACTAGATAAAACCTCCATTCAAGACTCAGCGCTTAAGACAGTTCAAATCACAGCCAGACTTGCAATTTAATTGTTTTGCATCCTCTTTTATTAAAATAGAAGCAATAATCTTTGAGTTGTTCTCATATTCCTTTACATGTATTGCTGTTTTTCAATGTGCAATTAGATAATTAATTTAATCTTGTATAGTCATCTAAACTGGAGCAGGGATGACACAGTCTCAAGGATCTAAACTACTCAACAAGCATGACAATGAAAGCACAGCAAGAGCTGTGCACATCATAAAACCAGTAATTAAAAATAGCTCTGCTATATATGACCAAAGCCCCATTAATGCTCAATTCAGAAGCAGAATTACCAAAGGCAACTTCTTTCCCTTACATCACTTACTTAGCTATCTCTACAGGAAGTCTTCCAGATGGGAAACTCAGCAACCTTTGAATAAACGTTTCATTCACAGTCCAGATCTGCTTCAAAAGGTCAGGATACCTAAAATCATCTGGTGGCACCATGTTCTAAATAAATTTTAAAGAAAGCATAAATAAACAGGCACACAAAATTGATTTCCAGAAAAATCAGCCCTGTGGTTCAGCGGTCTTAGCTGACAATTTGCCTGCCCTGACTATGGCTGTGAAATACCCCGTGTTCTAACAGTCCTGCATTCCCTGTGAAAGCAGAGCATACACTGAAACCATCTCGATTAGGTGTTAATTCACACACCCTGCTTAACGCCCACTCCTTAAACATTGCTTGTCTCTGTGATGAACACAAACCAAGCTCTAGACGTGAGCAGCAAGCATCTTCTCTCCAGCCACCAGGAGCCACTTAGCTCACTGCCAAGCTGTGAGCACACAGGAAACGAGCCATTCCATTTTTCACACAGATGTTCTTCCACCCCACTTCCATCAGGCTCCTCTGAGAATGAATCGTGCTTCTGTGAACATGCCCTGCATCATCAGAGGAGCTGCATTTGGAAGTGCTGCTCATATAACATGAATTCCACTAAGTAATAGTAAAGAGGAGGAGAAGCAAGACCATTGTTTTGAGTAGGAGCATTGGTTCAAAAAGAGGTGGCAAGCAGCACCAAAAATAAGATTAAACCAGCAAGAGCAAACATTCCCCCTGGGGGTGCCATCTGGCAACACCGAGCTGACTCAGTATGACAATGACTATCTGCTGCCAAAAATCAGCACTTCTGATCCCATCCTACAGCATCAGGACGAGGAACACTTTTGCCATTTCCCTCGTGTCCAGCCAAAGAAAACAACTCAGGGAACTGAGCGGTCCAAAAACTGACTTGAGAAAACAGATTTTGGCCGGGCCCCCTTAACTGGCAGAGACACACAACCCCCAGGGCTACAGTACACACAGAACTTTGGAAGAATTCAACACAAATTACCCAACTCAAGAGTACTAAAAGGGATACTTTTGCAGCATCGCAGTTCATCTATTGCTAATACTTTTTGTACAGAACAAGCCACAATAACTGCATTCATACAGTCTCCAGTTCACCTCAATTAGTCAGTAAGAAACTACTCCAGTAATTATGAAAATTGCACATAAGAAAGTTTTTAAGGAACTTTTAATAGACAAGTTTTGAGCCTATATTATAAACAATTTTCCAGTTTACACCTGCTACGCAAGTTTCTCTCAAATACAGCAATGGTTAAAACTCGATCAGAATTTAGAAAAAGAACCCAACAAAATAATCCTAGAAAAACTGCTGAGTCTGTACAACCAGAACAGGCTCTGAGCACAAAGCACTGCTGCAAGTCTGACCTGTACTCAGTTTTTCTTGACAAACATGTTTCCCCACTAAAATCCATTTTCCTTTGTGTCCAAATTAGTTTTCACCCTACATACTCAACTCCTGATGCTTCATTAATCCCCATGGCCTAATATCTGCTGAGCTGTACTGGAAACAGTCACACGAACCTTCATCTTGTTTTTCTCTCTCAACTCACCCTCCAATAGCATTTTCTTTCCATCACACTTCCACGCTGCCATTTTTACTGTAAAGTCCTTCTGGACTCTTTTACGTATTAGAACTTAAACAGATCAATTCTTGTTATCTTAAGCTTTAAGACTAGTATAAAACTGTGACATAACAAACTATGTCACCACCAGTAATTTTCAGCAAGAAGCTCCATTTGTTTACTTTCCACTGTGGTACTTTAAAATGGCTACAGAGCAGAAGACACCAAAGCTGCTGCTGTCACGACCTATGAGGAAGACTGGGCAAGGAGCAAAGAGCTCAAATATTCAATCAATTCTTCCCTTACAACATGACAAGAAGTGCATTCATCCATCAAGAAAAAAGCTTATGCCAAAAAGTCTCAAGAGCTTCCTGACAGCTAACACTCACTAACTGGATCCAAGTCCTCCAACTGCTACCATGACTTAGTGCCTTTTGCTTCCACACTGCTCCAATAAACTTTACAATATAGTCACACAGACCTTCAACATCAAAATCCTCTAAGATGCATCAAAAAAACTAAAATCCAACTTTGACAAGCTTTGGAACCAAATTATACTTAATTTGTTACCTGTGGATAAAAGTAGTGTGCAAAACTTTGGTCCCCACCAGAGAAAATTCTCTTTACACAGTAGCACTCCTCACTGTCTGCAATAGGAATAAAAAACAGGCCACCGTGAAAATGTGAAATTGAAAATGATTGATTTTTTTAATGCTGCAATCAATACTCGGTTACAAAAAGGTTCCCTTGTGACAGAACCTCTTTGATACAATAGATAAGACCACCTTTTCTGAGGTAAATTCTAGGTCCAGTGCTGCCAGAGGCCCTAACCCAGCAGCACAGGCATGTAATTCCTACAGCAGGAGCACAGTGGATTCAAACTGTTTGGAGAAAGCGATTATAGCCCATATTTAGTTTAAATCTCAATAATTTTAAGCCCCTATAAAGGAACAGGTAACCAAGGAGCAAATACACCAGATGTTGCTTACCTGTGCTCATGATGCACTGAGCACTATAGGGAATCCAGCTTCCTTTCACTGTGAAGGGACTTTTCCTGTTACTGGTGGTCCCAGTACCTAATTGCCCATTGCCTCCGAGTCCAAAAGAATAAATTCTTCCAGAAGAAGGGACGAATGCAGTGGTGTGCTGCCTAGGGCAAACAGAATTCAGTAACACAAACCTAAGCACTGGAACCTGCTTTGTGCAGGCCTGTCCAGGAATCGTGCCATGTGTTAAAGGCCCTGTCACATCCAGCGCTCCACTGCCCTCCTGGCAGTGCGCTGCCACTGGCAATATTCCATTTATACTCCAACAGGCAATCCTCCTCATCAATGGGAAAGTTCCCGGAATGGAGCCGCCAGTGCTTAGCCCCTGTCTGACCTCCAGAGCGTAGCAGAAATGAATGTCTGGAGACTGCTTGCATCTCCTTTCCCTTCCCATCCTGCTCAGCTCTAGATGTCCCCTCTCCTATCACGGAGGCGCCTGTGAAGAACCAGCTGGGAATTTGTGCAAACTATTCTGTACTCTCCCAAAAACACTTGTTCTTCAATAGGAAATGAAGTGACAGCAACAAACACTTTCACACTATTGTTCAAACCGCCAGTTTAGAAAATCAGAGCCTCTCAAATATGCAACTTCCTTTAGTTCTTCTATGAATGCTTTTAAAATCCCCAAAACACCACTAAATATCTTTTGTTAGGGGTCCTCTTGTTTTCCCTGACCACAAAGGCTAAGAAAACCCCCACTTCATATTGCAATAGACACGAAGTTTTATACAAAACAAGTTACCTGTAAGATTCAGTGTCAGCACAGAATAGACCTTACCTGCCACAGGTGATCTGCGTGACAACGCTTCCCATAAGCTCAAAAACTTTCCTCGGATTTATCTCGTGGCTGGTAGAGTTATGACCCAACTGACCATAGCCTCCAGCGCCAAATGTAAAAACCCCACCTTCCTAAACAAAGAAATTTTTTACATTAAGATGATCATATATCTCAGAACAAGAAACTTCACAGAAACAGGTGTTTAATAAATCTTTTCTGATGATCTTGGCATTGCAGGGAAAGGACAGAAAATATACAGGGCACAGCAGGGTCCTGAGACTCAGAAGAGTCACAATTTAATTGGAGTTACGAAAATCTGGCACAGCTATGAAATATTACCTTGTGTTAAATCACATTCATCTAATTCCTTTATTATCATACAACAGTCCTGCCATTAACTTGTGTCATTTATACATACTAATCCTCATTTTTCCTCTTTTCCAGTTTTTTTTGATGAACTTCACTTATATACAAACTCACACTATTTAAAAGTATACTTCGGCTTTAAACTCTGAATACAAATTTTAAAGTGATTAGCAAACAGGAAGCTGCCCTGCTCAGCAGATGATACACAGTTTGACTGAAACAGCCTCATTATCTGAAAGCGTAAGAAACCACAAAATTTCAACATTGTTGTAAGGCAAGTAATTTTTTTAAGTGTTTTTGATTGATCAAGAAATTAACCCATACCTTCCATGTTTAAACCAGAAACATCTTCAGAAGTCATACACCTTACACCAACTCTGAAACTTGCCATTTTCAGATGCTTTGAAATTGTAAATCTGTTTCTTTCAACTCTACTGTGCATCAGCCTGGCCCTCAGCTGGAAATCGTCACTAAAACTGCAGCATCCACTGAGAAAACCCAACAGCCTCAGTCACTGAGTCAGGACAGCAAACAGTGCCAGGTTTTTCTGAACTTCAGCAGGACTGGGAGAATGCTCACACATTAACACAGTACTGCCTACAAAAGGTGTATCAGCCCCTGGCTCTGCAGGGGACAATGGAGCCATACACATGGTGACAATCTGTACAAACATTCACACTACATTCAGTATCTCAGCCGAGCCCATCAGCTTTAAAGCAAGTTTGAAGTTAACTTCTATGCAGGAAAAAGGAAAATAACCAGTTAGAATGCAAGATTTCTTGTATTTGGTAAATTTTTTTCAAATATTTAACCATTCTTCCAATCTTTCCTCAACTTAATCCCATTAATTTAGAAGAAATTTTATTCAGAATTTAGTTTACTATTTCCTGTTCAGGTAGCATCTTCTCCTGGAAACATTAAAAAAACTGGAGCATAAACCTATCTTTAAGTTCTGTACCTTCGTAAGGGCAGCAGTATGATCTTCTCCACAACATATATGAACAACCTTCTGACTTCTCAGGGACTTCAGCAGTGTAGGAACATACCTGTCTGAAACGGTTAATAAAGAAAGGTCACTTATTTTGACAATAAAAATCAAAACCCAAATAGTTTTGCTCATTTATTCTAATTTGGTTCTAGCTGAGCAAGCACTTTAAATTTGTTAGCATAATGCAGTCACTGTGACTGAGTTTATGGATCTTGGAGATGGAAGTGTTACTACAGAAAAAACAGGGACTACTACACTGAAAAACTTTGTAGCCCATGCTCTCATTTTCACTAGCACAGGATCATATGTCAATACATAGACCATTAAATATGGAATACTATATTAGACCTGGCACTGGCCATGAGAAAAGAAAAAAAAGGATCATTGAATTGTTTATGTGCTTCGTGTTTTTAAAATGTTCCTGTAAGTTGGTAGCAATTGGTCTTCTTTGGAAAGTGTGTTTATACACTTGGTTTAATATTACTAATTGCATAACAGAATGGAGCATTGAAGAAACAAGCAAAACTGACTTCCCTCTATCGCTAGGACAAGTCAAATTTGTCAACTTTGCACAAAGGCAATTTTTTAAAACGTTAGTGCTAATGTCTTAAAACCTGTCAGGCACGCTAAGACGTCTGCAAGAAACCCTACGAAGACATTAAAAAGGGATTTTATTGAGAAGTGATGCTACATAAAAACCTGGGGTTACACACATTCCAAAGAATATGTAGAAGCAACTGAAGTCTCCCATGATTTCTGAAAATAATTTTAATTTTCTTATTACAGGGATGTGACAAGATTTAAGGCATTCAGATGGGCATTTTATTTACAACACATTTTTCCTATTTTAAATGGAGTTGGGAACAGTGAGCCAGTAAGAAAATCTGAACTCATGAAACCATCTATAGATTACCCATTACTAAACTGTGTATTACAGGACCCTGACAGCAAACACTGCCATCCTGGAGCCCTGTGAGCAGATACTGTGCATGTAACACAGTACAGCCAACAAAGAAACAATTTTTTGTCTAACCTAACCACTTGCTAAAAATCATTGAGTGTCTTCCCTCTAGCAGAGGAAATTTTGGCAATGGTTAGCCAAAAATTGTGAATGACTATCAAAAGTGGCCCAAGAAAGAAATGTAAATGTAAATGGCAGTAAAAAATGAAGATGGCTTAAATGTGACTACTAAGGACAACCAATTAGTTTTGATAGATTACTGCTTTTGCCAAGCAATTTCATCCACAAAAAATTCAGTTCAAACTGTAACTACTGCACAGTATTTTAATTCAATCCCATTAAGTCACAGGAAGATGTAGAACAGGGAAAGAAAACAAGTCAAGCAGGCAAGAGTTTCAACATAACACTGTCAGAATTCTCACTACAGAACAGCTGAGGAAAACCCCTCTGTGTCTTCTTGATGCAATCTCACGCGGCACTGGCACACTCCAACAACACTGAACAAGGTTTGTTCTGTCTGCTCCTTCCCTAGGAGCACTGCTCTCTTCGGATTCACAACCCAAACCCTTCAGCATGAAACTCCCCTGAGGCAATGCTTACTTACCATTATCATCATTAAGACCCAGCTGCCCAAATTTGTTGCGTCCCCATCCAAAGATGGCTCCAGAAAGAGTTAGTACAAAACTATGAGCTCCTCCTGCTGCAATCTGTGCAAAAGGGATTCCCAGCAGAGATTTAATCATCTGTGGTGAGGTTTGTTTTTTATACTCATAACCTAAGCCCAGCTGGCCATATTTGTTTTGTCCCCAGGAAAACACTTCACTTCCTGTTTGAAGGAAAAAATAAACAACCAAGAAATACAGTCAATACGGTTTAATAATACAATGTTTATCCACTGTAAGGAAAGCTAAAAGTTAGACCATTACTTTTCAAGTATTTTTGAGTTTGAAAATGCATACAAATTACTGACTTCTGAAGCTAAGCATTCTTGTGTAATTTGCAGGCATTCAACTCAAGCATTTAATCAGAATGGAAGTATTTAAATAGCATTCAAACCTCTCAAAACTGCTCTTAACGTTCCTGTTTCAACAGTGCTAGATCAACTGAGTTTGGTTATTACAAAGCAAGACACTGCTCCACGGGAAGTTCCACCACTGCACAGATCTTTATGCAGAGATATGCTAAAGTTGCACCCTGGACATGCAAAATTTTCCAGTTTCCAATCAAAAGTCTCATTTAAGCTTTTCTAAGGTAAGACTCAATTTGCATGAACAATTTAAGAGACATGTATTTTAAAATGCTGTCTTCATTATGTGATCAATGAAGCACGAGGTTTATAATGTCATTTGATGCCTTACAAAGAAAAAAAACATTTTGAAGAATGACAATCAAACACCTATTTATGTTAAGACTGCTGCTAAAATAAAATATTCTTTTGAACAACCAATGTTCTGACAAGGTATTTACTAACCTAAAGATTAACACCCAAACACAAAATAATTGACTTTTGCTGATGCGGTATGTTTTCAAGAGCAATGTTACCTTCAAAATGCTTCCTATGTCTCTGCCATATCCATCTTCCCCGTAACAGTTTTATCAAGATGGGGAAACAATGAAACCCGTTCCCTGGAGTACTGGTCTCTCAGATTTTATTTATTTATATTAACAACTAAACCCAGAAAACCCCACGGCGCATGTCAAGAACAGAAACAGAGCTGCAAATCCATGAACTGGCAATAAAATAATGATGCTGTACTTGAAGCCTGAAACTATTTAAAACACTGAGTGAATTTTAAATCACAAGTTCCTATGACATTCTTGCACCTTCGACCAACAGAACACTTAACAACACAACTCTACTACTCCCCACATTCTACTGCTGATCTTAACTCAGGCAAAGGGTTACTCATAAAGCTCTGCCTGCCTGCCCTGAAAACAAAGGCATTTCTTTGGGTTATAATGATAATTACACCTGGGAATACATAGTGGCCCAGGAAATGCTCAGTATGAGGCCATGAAGAGTTAAATACAGAATCCAGGCACATATAATCAGTATAAACTACTGTATTTAAAGAAAAATAAAATCGTTCAGCATACAATGAACACCTGCCTCCCCACAGTTATTCTGTTCATATTTTAAACACACATTGTTGAGAAACACTGACAAACTACCATCTTTCTGGAACTTTTGTTTTGAGTTGGTATGTTTCCATCAACCCTTTTCAGCAGCGACTTCTTCCAAGTGGAAGCTTTGGCTGCAACTCTCCTGTATCATAAGACAAGCAAACAGCAAATTTAAACTCATGTTAATTTCTGGAGAGCTGCACTAACCAGACATGTAGTGCAAGTGAGGCCAACTAAGTATGTGCTCACAGCCCTAGCAGAAATCTGAAGACAAATATTTAAACTTTCAAAAGGTGGCTCACATGTGACATGGCAGTTTAACTGTGGAAGAACCAAAACCCAGAGGCTTTGCCATAATAAAGCAGACAAGGAAGTCACTCCTGCGAGCCTCAGTAACTTGAGGCTACACGTTAAAACAGACCAGGGGAAGAGCAGCATGCCAGCAGGATGAGAAAGATTTGGGACCAAGAAAAGGAAACAAAATAAAAAGGAAGTTACGTGAAAGCCAGACGATAAAATTAAAAAAACCAACACACACACTCCCTGAAGAAATAAAAAGCACAACTCAACATCCATTTGTACGTTTGTTTTTCAAAGTCAAGCTTCCATTGTTAATTACACAGTCCCTAACAACCTGAAATCCCATCTATCCTAAGTGGTAGCATGTTTAATAAACACGTTGCCTTTTAAACAAAAGATAAAATAAACTTTTGAATTCCCTGGTAAGAAATTACACAAAACTTCAGAAGAATTTGCCTTACCTTTTGAGAGCGCTAGCGAGTGATAATAACCACAAGCAACTTGAACAATTTGGATCTCTGATAAGCTTTTAATATTTCTATTGGGGTAAGAAAATAGAGAAAGAATTAAGCCACCAGATCATGCTATGAAATAAAGGGTAATACACAAAACAGGAATCCTTTTCACCGAAGTATATTAAACATCCTAACTTTAATTAGAAGCTATTTAGTGAAATCTGAAGTCAAAACTGCTTCTTTTCTAAAACTTTTAAGGTCAGGTTCTGTCTTACTTTCAAATAGATGAAGTCTGTGAGAGACCATAATGAAGAATTTAGGGAGGTTCACGTGCTGGGAAGGCGATCTCACACAGCTGAATGGAGGAATGCACACAGAATGCAAGAAGAAACTCATTCTTACTTTCTAGTTTCCAAAACTTCAGTTTACAGAGCTAATACATATCGCACAATTATATAAAGCAGTTGCAAATACACCCACATGTGCATTAAAACTAATAATGCTTTCAACTTTGGATGAGGAAAAAAGTTTCTAAAGGGCCTGTGGGCTTTTAAATTTGATGCAGAAAGAACATCTTGAATATTACAGTCATGAATTACTAAAGTTCCAAGGAATTGTTACTTTCATGTGTGGACTTCAGGCAGCTGGAATGCTTATGGCATTCTGAAAACAAGCACGTGACCCTGGCCAACACGAATTTTTTTAAGTAGAAGGTGTATTATTCAATCACAGCTGAAAACCTTTGCAGTGAAAACTGAAGTACAAAGATCAGACAGCAAATGCACCTTCTTCAAATTGAAAGTTTAACACTCTACTTCTTTTTAACCTCTCTTAAATGGCATTCATACTCTTATAACACCCATCCTAGTTTCCCAATGTAAGTCTCATTCTTAGTGGAGGACTATTAAAAAAAACAGCAAACAAAAACACCACAAAAAGCAACAAACCAAACCAAGCACACCTGTAACACATTTCCCACATAAGATGACTTTTTGAGAAAGGAAACTGTCTACACACAGCATTCAAGTGTCATAGCTAATGTACATTTTCTATATTTATATGGCTTTACCTATAACAGCAGAATAGCTTAACCAATGTGATTTAAGCACATTATTTTAAAAAAAGGCAACTTATGATGTACTATTTTTAACCTGGGCACTCTGACGCATTCCTCTGTTCCCGGCAAGCCAAGCTGTCCATCAGTAGCCAGACCCCAAGCATATACCTGACCTTTGTCATTTAATGCAAGAGTGTGGGCTTCTCCACATGATACAGCTACAATATTTTGGGCATCCAGTGCACCAACATGCTCTAAAAGAATAAATAAATAAATAAAATTAGTTGGTTAAAAAAAAAAAAGCTACTAACAAGCTAGGGTTGTTCCAAACAGTTTTACACAGTACTAAGATAACTGAAGTGACATTCGACTAAGCCCGTAAGTTGTGCTGGAACACTCTTTATTTAAAATTATAAACATGCAATTCCAGGAGAAATAAATTAAATTTGACACCCCAAAGTAACCAAATAATGACTGTTTCTGGAGCAATATACAGAAGTGCACAAAACCTGCAGCTTGATCATAACAGTTCCTTCTAATCTTGCCATCTGAAAATGAGTGCAGAAACTCAATTAACAGTAAGGTCAAATAGATTATTGTCAAATGACTACACGTGTAGACATTATGTAAGAGGAAAACATTCCACCACAGCAAATTAAATTCACCTATTCATTATTAAGAAAGAGCCTGCAAACAAGGCAGGGCAAATTACAGACTAAAGCTACTGATTTTGCAATGAGCTACACAATGTCTTCTTTATAATGCAAAATACTGTAGAAAAAGATCCTAAAGAGTAATTTTTTTAGACATACAGTGCATGCCTCTGAAAAGCACACACTAAAATATCTGTGATTTTTTTTCCAGTAGACTGCACCAATACATTTGGAAACACTCAAAGCTTGGTTTTGGGCTTATGAGTTGTGATCAGAAGTCTAACACTTCCATTTCATCAGTAAGTAAAGCACAGAAATATCATCAGGGCCTGTCATTAAAGCTGAAATTTTTAACAGTTCCCTTAAATAAGGGACTGCTTGGACATTTTACTCCCAGTTTTCAAAGACAAATTCTATTCCAGCCTAAGAATGGCACGCCACTGAAAAAGCCTGTGCATCGTCAATGTTATGGGCACTCTAAACACAGCCTAGCACAGCCCAAGTCAACTTCAAAACAGTAGCTCACATTATCTGCAGCATGACAGGCACTCAGCTTCCAAAATAAACCAACACAGGCAGCAGATATAAGTTCTTTTTATTACATCCAGCTGGTCTGACTAAAGAGGTTACCGCCCCAATTCACCCATCAGAGCCTCCCACAGCTCTGCCAGGGGGAGAGGTCATGGAAGCACTCTCCAGCTCCAGCACCAGCACACAGATTAGCTCAGGCCATCTCCCCCAGCTGCTGAACCAGCCAGCCTGACTCTGCCTAATATGGATTAAGGAACATTCATGCAGTCCCTATAGCAAGCAGAGCTCTAGAAGCAGGAAAGAGGAAAAGCAGTGGGGACACGGAGGTAGCAAGACACATAGTCAGCTACAAAATTATCTTCAGTTAGCAGAAACACATTCACAAGAGAGCACCCACCCATCTGTAAAGATACCAAGCCTCTTTAGACTGTGCAAGTGAAGTTATCCCAATGCTCTGACTTCATATTACAACACAGCAGTATTATCAGTAACCTCTGGGTGAAAGGAAAATCAGGGAGGACATTACAATCCTCATGCGTCTGAGCGTGTTAAAAAAAAATTATAGCACCTCTATTACATATGAAAGGTCATGCAAATTTTAAGTCAGATATTTTTGTTGTAACCTTTAGATTTAAAAGACAATTCAGCATAATTTTCAAAGTGGTCAACAAGTAGTAAGAGTAAGTGACACACTGAGTTTCTCTTCATGTTCATGAAGCAGATGTTTGCATAGGATTAAAGTTTATCAGTTTTAATATCCACATACTGTTTCGCAATGGAAGCCCATTTTAGCTTTAAAAAGTTACATCTCAAAAAAAAAAATCTTTAATTGGCATCAAAACTGAAACTCTGCGTAAAGGAGAATTACTAAAACACCTCATGACGCCTCATTTCCATTTGAAAAATTTGTGGCAAATATTGAGCCGAGCAAGTTGTAAAAGTGCTCTAGGAGTGATCAGAATGAAGTCTTAGTAAGCCTCTCCAGTTTGTTCCGCTGTGCTGCAAGCAGTGTGAGCAGCACTGTTCCCTGGCTCTCGGCAGCACCAGCTATGACTCACATGCGAGCTCTGAAGGGAGCCCATGTGCACACTCCTCTGCAGTCCCTGCAAGATGTTTACCCACTTCTGCTCCAGAACTGCACTAGGAGGGAGCAGAAACACACACAGAACATAGGTGGGAAGAAAAAAAGCCCAAAGAAGTGTTATGCAGCATCCTTTAGGCTTTTCAAAATCCTCTCCCCGTAGCGCTGCATATGCTGATAAGTCTTTTATCAAAAGTTTTATTTTTAGTTCTTAAAAAAAGAGAACATTGCTTTAATCAGACCTGCTGTACATCACATATTAGACAACTAAAAACACACTGCATGTTTCTCAGCTACGATGTGCCAAATACTCATTTCCACCATATTCCAACAGCCAAACCCATACATGAAGTACAATGCTAACCCATGTATTGCAGCAGGTCAGCTCCCCTCCAGAATAAAAGCAGTCACCGAGTCTCCCATGGCCTTAGGCAAAGTAATTTCATGCTTGAAACAAAAAACAGTGGCACTGTCCAGCTGCACAGAAGGCAAAAATATGGGGAGACTGCCATGTTTCACAGCTGGTTGTTTCCAAGTGTCACAAGAACCCACCCCAGCAAAGCGATGCTTTTCCAGTTAAAAGCATGTTCACTCCTGGAAGAACTGCTGTGCATGAATTCAGCACGTGCACAGACACTGGCAATCTTGGCTTTGATAAAGCACAATTAAACGAAAGCCACACACACCACCACACAGAATCTCCACAATTCACCCCTTCTAAACTTACCGGGTCTTTTCCTGGCTTTTTCATGCCCCAGTTGTCCTAGATCATTGCATCCACACGTATAAACTGTCCCATCATCCAGGACAAAAACAGTATGTCTCAGTCCACATCCTACATCTCTGACCCTTTTATTTAGGAAAAAGTCACTTTTTCTGGGTTCTAAAACAATCTCTTCATCAATTCCACCCAATCCAAGCTGTCCAAAAGATGCATTGCCCCAGCACAACATGTTTACACTTCTTTTTATCAGAGATCTTCCAACTTCACTTTTCTAGAATATTCCTTCTGCGTAGCTGTTAAGAAAAAAGGAGAATGTACATTTTTCAGTATTGTCCCCAACATTTACAATATTTTCTATACAGCATGTAATCCATGAGCTCACCTTCTCTACATCAATGTATTAAAACCCTGAACAATTTTTAAGGGTGTGATTTGCTTTCTTGGACAGGATTTACATTAACTCTGCACTAAAATGCTTTCTTTCCCATTTCAGATACAACTTCTAAGATGTGCAGGTCACTGGTTTCACAAAACTTTGTTTCAAAAACTTAAAATACCATTCTTCATATGACTTCTTTAACCACTAATCCAAATTTCTACAAACTTGTAGTTGCAACCAATTCCAGCCAGTGGAAATGACCTCAAATATCTTCCAAGGAGACAGTACAGGCTACTTTCTTTACTTGAGGAGTTGCATGACTCCAGCAAGCACTGTGTATGGCCTCAAGATCATCACCAAAAACAACACTTGACTCATAGCTTGGAAAAAATTGGTCAGCTCTGATCAATCCAATTATGCAATACAAAGTACAATATGCTGTGTCAGTCATTACATTTAAACAACTAGGAGTCAACTGAACTTACAATTTAAGAGAAAATAAACAGATGAAACTCAAGTCCCCAATCTTTGCACTGCAAGCAACACCAGCCATAGCTTCAGTTACTCTGCAGTAACAGGAGGCCATACACACCATGCAAGCCCACACCCCTAATCCCTAAATTACAATTATCAGTATTTGTGCTGACAGACTCTGTACCTTTTTGGAAAGGATTCAAAGCTACCCTTCTCTTTCATTTCCAGCAGTGCTACGACTAAGAATTCACAACAATGTTTCCACTACTACTTATACTACATTTCCATGATTGTAAGCTTCGCTATATTTTCAGAGCAATTTAAAAGTCAATGTAATCCAACGTGAAATTACTATAAATTTTCATCTGTGGCCATTATTTAGAAGACATTCTGCAGGGAGATAACATGTATAAACTACCTAAATCCCAAACTGCTCCAAGAAGCAAGCCAACACTTAACATCTAAGCGTTACATATACCAAAGGGCAGAATTCTTGCCAGCACAACAGAATAAACAATTTTTCTCTGCAAAAGTCAAAACGCAGTAGACAACACACTTATTTTTGTGACCGCTTTAAAAAACCCAAAAGCAACACCAAACCGAAACAGCCAAACAGCTTCAAATATATCGCATTCTGTTTACCTATCTCAGGAGGTGAGGCATGATCAAATATTTCCCTAGCTATATCCTACCACGTTCAGAAGGGGACATCGAAACGATGACGTCTTCCGTTAAGACATAGCTACGCAACAGCACACGTCACACATCTGTAGCAGTGACCTGCATCAACCTGCAACACACGAAGTTAGAAAAGATGCATGATTACAGTTCTTTGAGATTTCTACAGTCAAGATTTATCTCCATCTCCAGCAGGGAAAAAAACCAAGAAAAGTTCACCTTCCTACTGAACTATATATTTATTTCCACGGAAGGCGGGGTTGTTTTGTTTTGTATCATTTAAGAGTCAGTAGCCAAACTCGTGTACTTTGATCTCAAATCACAACACTCTTTCACCCCTGTGCGTGGTCATGAGAGCCAACTCAGCTGCCGGGTACTCCCGCGCGTGACGTCGGGAGCGGCCCGGTGCCCGCAGCCAGCACAGACCGGGGGAAGCGCCGCGCTCGCCCTGTGCCGCCGGGGCGCGGGGCGGCGGCGGGGAAGCGCCTGGACGCTTCGCGTAGGCTGTGGCCGCTGTCTGAGCCCTGCCGCGCGCTCAGGCCGTGCCCCGTGAGGGGACC
>VZTF01001476.1:669897-772855 GCA_013397755.1 Cnemophilus loriae
GGCTCGGCGGAGCTCGGGGGAGCTCCGAAAGGGACGTTGCGCTCGGAGGCACCGCGTGGTTCGGTTCCCGCCGTTGGGCTGTGAGGAGGCGGAGCGAGGAGTTGACAGCAAAAATGAGGCTTAGGAGAGGCCCAAGAAGTGAGGAGCGCCGGAGTGACGCTTTCGTACTCCCGGTGTGCTCGGGGAAGCGCAGGGCTGGGCGCGGAGCTCGGGTGTTCCCTCCGGTGGTGACTGCACCTGTACGCGTTCTCGGCATGGGAACACATGCGAGCGCAAAAATACAGAGCCGTCGCTGTGTTACACCACAGGTTTTAAACTGAGAATTTGAAAACTTGAGTGCGTTCTGGGGCAGCTAGCTCCCTGAGAAGAGGTATTCGTATGGCGTGTTTCGCCTGCCTCGCAGAGTTCTTCAGACACTTGGGTGCGTGTTGCTGTTCCTTATCCGTGATCTACGGAGATCTGCAGAAGCCTCTGCTTGATCTCTGAGGGCACGAAAAGAATGAGATCAGTGAGTGGGAAGGAACTGGATCCGCCAGGGGGATGCAGGAACAAACTGTTCTTCATCCTCCAATTACGCGTCATTAACTTGTGGCAGCACGGAGTCGTTCCCCGCGGGTGATCGATGGTGCTGCTGCAGCGGGAGGCAGCGGTGTGAACACCAGCTCTTCATGGCCTTCCTGCTCCAGGGAACGGCGTGGCTTCGGGGCTTTGCTCTGCCCCTCCCGCAGAAAGGAATGCAGTTTTCGGCATTCTCCAGTCTGGTTACAAGCTTTTCTCAGTGTCACAACATACCCAAGGTGGCCATAGTAAAAACGGTTTTTTTCACTGAACACGTTATCTCTAGTGGAACCACTAAAAGAGAAGTTAACATGCCAGACACATTTCTTAACGGTTTTTTTTCCTAGTACTTTGCTTGGTACTGGGAGGAAAATCCATTGCAATTTATGTAATTGGACGGGGTTGGGAATCCAAATGAGATTTCCTTATTTAGCAGCCTCTTCACAGAAGGATCCACCTTTATGTAGGTCGGGAAGTGAAAAAAGGCCAGGACCAGGCATACTTCACAGCAAGTGATTTTGCAAACTGTGGGTGAGGAAAGTTCTGCGTTTGGCGTCCTTTTGCCCTTTTGTTAAATGGAAATCATTTAACAAAATCCCAGTAAATGGGATGTCTTGGTCCAGCCATTAAACACTCCTTTGTATATGTAAATAGGTAAGATTCTACAGGACTTCTCAGGATTTGTGGTTGTAGATTTATCAGTAAAGATCCAAACCAGAAATACTAAATTCATACCTAGAGAAAATGAGATTGCTGCAGAGCTGACACAAGCTAAATGATGCAGCACTTTTCAGGGCAGCAAATACCCGGTTTTGCTATTTAAAGAAGAAATGTGAGTGATTTGCCTTTTGCCATTCTGCATCTAAGAGTGGAAGGTTAGCAGGAGCTGTGGCACAGAGCAAATGGAGGAAAACATTTCGTTTGTGATCTTCTAAAACTTCCTTTTCCCTTTATTTGTGAGCCCAGCAGAGTAGTGACTGCGAATAACTAGACTGTGAAGTGGATTTTAAATACTGGCATACATTGTGCAATGTGCCCTCTGACCAGCATGTGGGGATATGGCCATGTACTTGAAGAGAACATTATATGCCCACTACAATTTTACACAAGGAAAAGTCACTTGGTATAACTGGCTTAACACATTAAATAAAAAATATATAAAGCATGAAACAACATACAGTGTTGCACAAATCTCAACTTCCTTCTGTAATTGACAGCTATTTTATTTGAAAGAATTATTTTAATCCTAAAATCAGATTACTGTAAATTGAATAATTCAAATGTGTCTTCAAATAAAGTATAAGCCATATTTTTATTCCACTTATCATTGATCTCAGTAGATTTTCTTTTCTGTGCCAGAGAATCCATATCCTACCTGCCTTAGTACCTTAGGGGATCCCCCCTTCTTGGGGCTGAAGACACACAGGCAGTGGGAGAAGAGAGTGTGTGCTCTGGTGCCACAGCACTGCTTGGGCTCCCTGCCACTCGGTACAACCCATGCGGCACCCCCTGGCACTAAACCTGCCACTGCGGGGTTCTGCAGTTGCAGTGCTCGAGGGAACTGTGCGTTGCTCGCACCTCAAAATTCCCAATGTCCGTTCTAGTACTTGCAAAAAAACCTCAGAGACGCAAAATCCAGAGAAAACAAGAAATCTAAATCTGCTTAACTTGAGGGAAGGAATTTATTTCCTTCTAAGTGCCTTAGCACCGAGGGTTTCCTATTACCATTGCTCAGTCTTCTTATTGATGGTCACAACAAGCAGGAAACTATTTTCAGTTCCCCTGCCATTATTAAAATAGCAATGCTTGGCTACTGCCTGGTGATAGCTGTCAGCACAATTATGGTTTTTAAATTGTACTCCAGTTAATCCCCCACTGGGATAATACAAAAATGGGGAAAAAATCATATACAGGGTTAACTAATATGTACTTTATGCTTAATTACTAGAAAAATCTTTCAGTTAATATACACGTTTTTGAAGGCTACAGTGTTATGGCATATAACTTTCTGTATAGTTAATAACAGAGATGGACTCTGCTCTCTGCCTCCATTTTCTCCTGGCAATAGCCAGGACATACTTTATAAACTTTAATACCGCATTTCAAACCCCTTTGCTTTACACTTCGATGTGTCACAGACTACAGAAAATAAAAATGGGTGTCCAGAACAGCTGATAACATGAAATTAGAGATGTCAGCATTTTGCTGTGAGAAATTACCAACCTTTGTGTGAAGCCTTTGTGTAGAATATTCTTGATTAAGACAAAGAAAAGGCTTTAGAATGCAAATAGCCTTACAAACAAGGGATGGTCAGATCCTTTTATGCCATTTCACTTTTACATTTCATCCTTAGATTCTTCACAGCATCCATGCAGACAACTCACACATACACGGAGTATGTGTTTTATACACTCTGCCACTTTACAGCTGAGCGTGTTGTAGTTCTGCCTGCCCACCCCGCTCACAAACAGTTCTGGTTAGCTCAAATGCAAATGTGCTAACCAGTAAGATTTATTAACTGATGGCAACATGCTGAAACAACCTGAACAGTTTTTGACCTGACTGTGAACATAAATCACTATAGAAATGCTAAATTGACAACATTGCAAGTTCTGTGGTTAACTCGAGGCATCTGATGAAGGGAGCTGTTTAAGAGAAAACTGAGGAGACATACCTTCAAATTAAGATAAGCAAAACCAAAAACCTGCAACCCCCCCCCACTCCCCTCATCCTCTCAGGCCACAAACTATAGCTGAAATAGCCAAAGGAAAGCTATTCATAGGATGACGAATGCAAAGAAAATGAAAAAGCAGTGAAGGGCAAGGATGAACCCTGGATGTGAAGCCTATAATGAAGGAAACGAGCTGACCTTTGTGTTAGGGACGAAGCTGTGGCACTCACAAACCCTTGCGTGGATCCAGTGTCCCCAAGCCCACACAAGCTGGCACTGAGTGACTCCCCTGTGCCCTGGCAGTATGGCAGAAGCCACGCAAGTGCCCAGGCACCTGCAGGTTGGGGCTGAAGATGCTGAACATTTTTGAGCATCCTACACAGAGGGTTGGGAGTGCAGCCCCTTCCCACACATAGCATATTTTCTTCCTATTGAAGTGATGTTTCGCGCTATTACATGTATTTTTCTGTTATAAATAGATCAGCAGGCCAGGTGCTAACTGAGCACCAGGAAATTCCTGTGTAATCTTTTGGGATTTTTGGTTCAAGAGCTGGATGCTGAGACACAGGTTCCCATGTCATTAAACTGGGCTTTTGGTCAGGCCAAAACTGACCTTTGATTTTTAAGATGCAATCCTACAGGAATACAATATCAATAATTGAGCGGGCTGTGCCCTGCAGAGACCAATTTGGTAACACGCTGAACCTCAGCTTATAAAATAGCTCCAAGTGGTGCCACATGCTGCTGATTCTGACATGACACTGTGTCTTTGCACGGCAGCATGATGAAGCACCCTAAAATTAGCCTTCTTACTATTTCGTAAAGAGCAGGCAGCAAGGTAGCAGCCTGCACTGAGGAGAACAAAGAGGCACAGGAGAGGACCAGAACTGAGGGTCACACACAGCCTGGTCACAACCTTTCATGGTGAGCACTCTTGGCTTCTTTGCAAATTTCCATGTTGGATTGTTTAGTGTAGTTTCTTATCCCGAGCACAGGCTGACCTGATTGTGAAGAAAGAAAGGTGCTTGTGTAAACAGGTGGAGAGGAGGGACCTCTTCTCTCAGGGGGCTTGGGATTCAGCAGAAGGGAAAACTAACTGTGAAAATTACATGGATGGTCTCTTTTCTTAGGAGTGTGGTGGGAGCTGGCATTTAATTCACAGAACTAAGTTTGTTGTTACTGGAATAGAACTGGGAATGGAAGAAAAAAATGGGCTGATATGAAAATCAGAAACAACATGATAAATCCCTTTCTATTGTGCCAGACTGATTTTTTCCTGATACTCAGTTCTATCTCTACCCCACTAACTGCGTGATAAAGTCCTTGGCTTTACAAGGAGTAAGATTTGAGAACAAAAAAATATCCAGCTTCCAGGCAGTAGGAAGATAGGCATGGATGTGATTGTGTACAGGAACAGAAACAGTGAAGGAAAAGATCCTAGACTAGAGTAACGCTTGCAGATGAGGAGAAAAAAGGAACTGTGAGGAAACATTTGAATATCAGAGGGCACAAGAGGCATGCCATGAAAGGGATGTGAGCACTGATTTCTAGGAGGGAAGGAGGCGCAGCACACGTCTGTAGGAAGCAGAGGTCCCCCCAGCAGCTGGGTGTGACAGCCTGTGGCCCCGTGCCTAAACAATTGTCAGTACATGCTGTTTCCTCTACTCCTGTGGTAGCACTCTGTGAAGAATAGCTGGCAAGGAAATAACACTGGGGCATAAACTGTGACTGGTACATTCAAACTACATACAGCTGTTTCTGCTATTAGTTATCACTCAGAAATATGGGACTATTTTGCAACACAGATATTTTTGTTCAGTAAAGATGATTGGACAGTACTGTGCAGCTTTTGTGATTTAATACGGGACAATATTAATGACTTCACATGTATTACTGAAACCCAGAGAGGCATGATTCTATAAGATCTCTTTTGTGCTGTTAGCAACCAGGAGATATTTGGTGGAGCACGGACCGAAATGTGTCAAAGTGGGAGTGAATCTATGACATTTGTATCAACTACAGTACAGGACATCTCTGTTCATAAAGGGGATTAAATATTCACAGTGGTCAGAGTCTTGGACAGATGGAAAATTGAATTTCTCTTGCAGATGTTGTTAAGGAGCTCCACAGAAGTTGTATGTGAGCAGTTAGAGCTTGGAGTCCTTGAAGGACTGTAACTCTTAATTTCCTATAATGTAAGTCTCAACCTTGGCATTAGAATAAAAAATTAGGAAAAAAATAATTTTGGAGACAGAAAGTGAGCTGTATGAGCTGAGCAATCAAATCCTCATAACTGTGTGAAAAATGGAATCACTGCTGCTCCCTACGCACAATTCCTGTGTAGAGAAACGCAGTGACTCCTCATGTTCCCAGAGATCTCCTAAGTCAATATTTACTTTATTTAGGAAAGAAAAACTGCCACGAATTTGTAATCTTTTGTTTCTGTTTACTGCCACTGGAGTGGTGCAAAGTGCTGCCAATTTTGTTGTTGATTTTTTAGTATGAGTGATTTGGATGCTCCTATTTCACTGCAGAAGACTTTGGGTCAATGTTTTCGGGATAATGTTTCTTTGTTTATTTGGTCTACCAGCACAGAACAAACTGCTTCCATTTCAAACTTCAAGCTTGAAAGGGGAAGCCAAAGCAACTGTATATCTTTTGGAAGCAGAAACAGTAGAGCAGCCACTTGTGCCAAACCTCCATTGCATTTAGCTGTGCTTTTTTCTTGGATAGGGAAGGAGGTAGCAGTGATTCATCACCTATGCCTGCCTGATGAAGGCTTTCTTGTCATTAATGTCAGCAAGTCATCAGGACACCACTAAATATGATCACTGGTCCCAGTCAGAAATTATCATTTCAGGGGTACTGGATACTCCCCACTTTACACATACATATTGACTTTCATAGAAGAATAATACATGGCTATTTTCAGCTTCTGGGCAAGGTTCTAGAGCAGCAAAATTACTCCTAAACATACACAGACATGAATTTGAGAGTAGTCCTAGAGCTTGGGACCCTGGAGATTTAAGTGAGATTGTTCCTGAAACTGTCTCAGGAAAAGACAGAGCATTTCAAGAGTATCCTACTGACACAGCAGCTTCTGTCCACCCCATGACCCAGTGGAGACATCTGAAACCAGACAGATTACAGAAGGGCCAGCTTCAAACACCAGTGTCATCAGAAAACAGTTCATATAATATTTTAGCCAGTAGACTCATCAAAAAATATTGTGCCAAATACAAAAAATTCAATACAAACACTATTAGGTGTTTATGGCTTATAGCAAACTCGGCCAGGCAAATTGGCTCTTTAACAGACAGTATCAATATTACAAATTAAATTCCTTTCATTATAACTTCTTTTTTTTTTTTTTTAAATAAAATGAAGGAAAGGAATGCTTATTTGCCTCATGAACAAATGGTTGCTTTGTAGTAAGCAGCATTAGGATTAAAAATCACTTTTCTGAGAGGCAAATTATGTGATCTTTATCATTTGCCCTGACCTCTTATTCAAGTTTGAGCCTTTAAATAGCTCATCACCATTATAAACCTGTTTGTGTTTTCTTCTGTGTTTATAATAACCACAAACATTAAAATAGTCTGTTCATAACTATAATAGTCCCTACTCACTTTCCTGCAGAATTATAATAGGCAAGAACCTAGAAACGTTCCATTTATAGCCATTACAAACAGTTGTAATTTCCAGTGCGTTGTATCAGCAATGACCCCTTAAGAATTCGATATTTGGGATTAAAGTGTCTGGACATTTTCAAGTCAAATTTATGAACGCTGTTATCTTTTGGCAAAGTTTTAGTTTAGGATAGTTCATAACAACACATACAATTTTAAAATCTTCATTTTGAAACTTCCCACACCAGTAGTTTTACAGCTAATTTTGACTGGGTACAGAACTATTTGCCCAAGTAACAACAAAACAGCTACTATTATTATAATGATTTTCTGATGTTTTCTAAAAAACCCACAGCAAGTTAAAAGAAATACCATTTGACAAGTAGAATTAAATGGATTTTAAAATATAATTTAAGTACACATATTTTGAAGTGAAATTTGAAAGCTCAAGGATTATCAAATAAATTTATGTTTATAGCTGTATTTCAAGAAACTTATAATTTTTTAAATTAATTTTTGAGAAATTAAAGATTCAAATAGCGTGCTTGACTCTGCCATAATTCCTTTGGACATATATAGATCAACATAAAGAGAATAAAACCAGAAACTAGTAATATATTCCTCATCAACTATTTTCTGCTGTAAACCTTTGGCTTCCTCAAATCCTGCATCTCAGGATCTAGACCAGAGAGATCTTCACATCTCTGCAAAAGATCCAAAGGTTTTCTCATGTGCCACAGAAACAGACACCAAGTATTTCAGGATTAGGAAGCATGCAGCGTGTAAAGAGTTTCTTTCCTGAGTTTTCCAAGCCCAGAAGCAATCCTGTTTGGAGCACTGTTATCCCTCCTTTATACTTCCAATAACACAATTCAAAGGAGCCTGTGGGAGCGCACAGAAAATCATTGTATCTGCAAGAGACTGTCTTGGGAGTCAAATTATGCCTTGGTTCTTGGATTTTCAACTTTATTATCTTGATTACAGCTGGGAAAACTCTGGAAGTTCTTCCCACTGAGTTCTTTCTCTTCACCCTCCCCAGCCCCTCAAAGCCTTCATTTTCCCTGCTTCCCTTTCCTCTAAGTCAAACCCCGAGACAGGTCAGTTATTTCTCCGTGGAAGTCAATGGCCAGTTTAAACTAGCTGAGTCTGGATGGGTTTACATCACAGCTGAGAACCCCACAACTGAGTATGTCAAGCATGAAAACCCGCATTTGTACTCCTTGCATTTCACACGGACTCTGCAGCACTGCACGGGAGCAGCAGTTCTGGCTCCCCTTCCACTCCAGCCCCCACTCACACTTCTCTGTTCTCTCAAACACTTTCAATCCTATTCAGCAGCAAAATGCACAACAAATCCGCTCCACACAGGAGGAACAGTTTTCATACCCACAGGTTATAAACATTGTGATTGAGACTTTCTGAACAATGTGCCTTCAAAATGTGTATTGTCATTTTCAAAGAATGGTGAGTAAAGATTTAGGTGACTGCCTCTAGTCATTCTAACATCAAACTCTTGGCCAATATGAAGGTATGTAAACACCTCAAATGGGAATATACAAGTGGATCTACAAAGGCAAGTCCTTAGATTTTCAACAAAAATGTAATAAAATTTAAAGCTTGTCTTTTTAACTATTTAATGAAAACATAGTCGTGGTCTTCATATGCTGTCTTTGACTTTCCAAACTAGTAAGTATTTCTTCACAAAATAGATGTTTTCTTGACTAACCATGTTGTCCTGATTTAACATTAAGAGCATTACATCTAAATTTAGTTCAAATGTTGAATTTCCACAGCCCCACATCACCAATTAAGCATGCCAGAAAGGTTTTGTTATGCTTTAAAAGGCCTTTGCTAATCAGATTAAATGAAAAACACTTACCGTATTTGCATTTTCTTTCTAAGTATCACCGTTTGAAGTCTTCCAATATTCTTCCTTTTCTAAAGCAAAAAAAAAAGCGAGACGTTTAAAAAAGGATTTTCAAAGGCACCCTAGCCAGAAAGAGAATTCCTTTCTATAACTGGTGGCATAGCACAAGGCATTAATATATGTCACTGATGTACCAGTTGATCTAAACTTGGCTTGTAATATGCATGGTTTATCAGATCACAATGTATTTTAAATCCTGTGATAGATCTTTTGACTCCTTCTGTTGAGTAAATAATGTTTTGACTGGTACGAAATTAGATGGTTCTGGAGACTGACAACTGAAAAAGCAGAACCACTGCCCTGGGAAAGTATTCATCGATATTTCTGATTACCAGGTGATTTATTTGAAATAAATTAGAGGTCTTATTTAAGATCCTAAAAGAAAAGGCATATCCTCCTTTCTTTTTCTTACCCTCACTCTTTCTCTGTCTTGTACACTTGTGAAAAAGTCACCTTTGGCATAGCTAACCACCTGCTTGGCTAGTCAGAATGGCCAGTACCTCCAACTGTTGTTGCTCTGAGGGAATTTTCTGGGTCATGATCATGTAAGTGAGCTTACACTACCTGAATGCCATTTGTTCTTCAGCTAAACAGAATGATTCTGATACTGATGGTGTTTCATAAGCCGGTACTAACAATTTCCTTTAATTCTCATCTCCATCGCTTCTGAAAGTTTGCTTGTGTTTTGACATGAAAGATCTTTTTTTAAAAATTAAATCTGTGAAATCTGTCAGTAGAGCTGTATCCTTAAAAACCCCTGGTGTTCTGAGGCTTCATCAGTATCTATAGATAAAATTTTGCAGTGCGTCGTCATATACATTTTTACAATTTATGTCATAATGCAAGTCAGTTTAGTGTTACAATGCAACATTTAAAGTGGGAAGGTGACTCAGTGGCCTGAGGGAAGGCGTTCCAGACAGATGAGGCAGCGAAAGGGAAGGAGTGCCAGAATCACCGGGAGGGGCCGGTAAACCGATCTCAAGTGTGCACAGTAAGGTGACACACCGAAGTGCTGGGAAAACAGGAACTCCAGCCACCTACTGGCAGTCAGAGTTTGAGGATGATATCCTAGCTGTGTTTTCATATCAAAATGACGCTATTTTAATTCAAAGGAGGAAAGTTTTCAGAGCCCTAGGACTCCTGCCAAGGGCTTTTCCCGTTGTCAGTGCAGTCAGAGCCAGGCAGGTCGCTGTGCACAGAGCACTCGGCAGCACTCTCTGGGTACGACGCGATTCCCGAACACCACGGGCCATTCCTGCCTTTTATTTTTTGGCACAAAGACTGCCACGCTTTTCTGCTGCCCCCATGTGTCGAGATGAGAGGTTCCCTGGAGGTGCGGCTATAACCCGGCTTGCCCAGCTCTGTCCCGTTCCCTCAGCTCATCCTGCTGCACCACTGCAACACACTACACGCAGCCTCTCCTTTCCACGGAGTTTGCTGCCTCAGCCTCCTGCCACCCGCCCGGCCTTCTGGGGTTCGTTTGCTGCAGGCCTCGGGGCCTCTAAAACAGACCAAACAACACTGGAAAGACGCTACTCCTAAGTAGAAAAAAGATAGTGAAGATACCTCTATTTTATATATAGGATACATATGTTCTTAGCTCAGACAGAAGTCAAGAATCTTTGCGTTTATTTTCCTCATTACCATGCAATTCATATTAATCGGGTTTCCACAAACAATAGCCACACTTTGTTTTGTTCTTTTATGTTAAAACCACTTGCAAATAGACTCTCAGTGAAATCTCCCTGTTCTTTCAGGGTTTGGGAATTTCTTTGCAAGTAGCCTGGGTTAAATTCTGCTCTCTGTTCTAGATGTTTGAAGCCTTTTAAGTGATAAGAATAAGGAGCGAACTGTAAATCTCTGTTTGACGAATGTGTAATTGGAAATAGAGACTGTGGTTACAAAATACGCCTCCCTGGACTGACTCTTAATCCACTTTTAAAAATACAATTCACAACATGGCGTTGTGTTAATCTCAACCCCAAGTCAAAAGCATTCATGTTCCTGTCTCTGGACAACAGTGAGCGGTTAACAAAGGCAGACACTGTAGATGTCAGATCTACTTAAGATCAACTTAATATCAACCACAGAAATAGCTACCAGGAGAAAAAAATTAAACTTTTCTACAAGTAACACAAGAAGATGTTCAAATAATCGAAATAGAAAATATATAATATGGCTTTCACTGTAGCAATATTCCTGTATTTCCTTTTCCTTTAGATTTAGCTAAGCAGATACCTCCACTCTTTGTACCAGCACTCTGACAACGTGTTCAGTCGGTATTAATTATGGCTATAAATATCCTTATTATATGTTTTGGAGATGTATGTTCTGAAGAAAGGGAAAACAAACTGAAATTGCTGGATCTGTGTTTGGCTTAGTGCTCTCTCTTACATGAAATCCCAGGAACACAAGTCCACTGGTGTGTCAGCTCCAGCGAGATGCTGCACACCTGTACCAGCATCAGGCTGAGGCAGTGCCAGCCAGGGCTGTCTCAGATGGAGACCTGAAACAACACAGCAAAACCAGCCTTGTCTGCTACGCCAGATTCTTATCAAAAACAAGAGAAGGAAAGACATGAAAGACAAGAAATAAAGTGAGGAAGTAAAAGAAGACAGGGAAGGAGAAGGGGTCATAGTAGGAAGGCAAATCTCACATACCACGAAGTGTCCCAGATTAGGTGAGGACACCAGAACTGGCATTATCAGATCCCTTTTATGGTCTGTTTTGGCCTGATCATGCCTTGCAATCAGGACAGTGAAATCCTACAGTGTCAAAATGGATCCCACAGCCTCCAGTGATGCTGGGAGCAGTAGCCCTGACTGTAAATCTCACACTTTTCTATCAAGCTGGTTCTTTGGCATCAGTGTCAAATCAAGCTTCCTCCTGCTTCACTTGCCCAAAGAAAGTCATGAATGAAAGAGCACATACCCAGTAATCAAACCCAGATTCTGGGTTATTAGTTTTAATCATTGATTTCTGATCTTGTGCTTCTGTCAATTACCAGACATGTTCTCCAAGACGTTGAATCGTACCATCTACTCAGCTCATTAGTTTTATCTCAATTTCTAAATGATTTTTAAAACCAATCTGATGTAAGAGGTTGCATCAAACTTTCGCTTCTTTGGGCAACTGCCAGTCTCTGTGTGTTGCTATTTGCTGTGTGCTCTACGAATCACTGAGGTCTGAGGGTGCTGACCACAGGAGGAAGGCTGATGGGAGCCAAACTCTGCACCCAGACATGGTGGTAACTTCCAGGACATCTACTCAGCCACATGAGCCTTTCCAGGGAGAGCGCCCCCATGCTCTATTTGAACCATAAGGGGAAACTATCCACTTTAAAATCTGAATGCTAGCAGCCTGTGAAATGTTGGTTAGATATCCCAACATTAAAAACCAAAAAAAGTAATTTCCCTTAGAAAAGGAAGAATGTAGGAGAAGCTAATGAAATATTAACTGTACAGGAACAGTGAAATGCCTGTGAATACTTTTTGCTAACTTTTTAGTATCGCAGGCACTTTTGAAAGGCTGATATTATGTAAGATAATATTGCACAATGGCTAATAATGGACAAGAAAAAAATATCATAATTTAAAATAAAGACATGGTGTTCTCCATGTTTTTTAGGCAGGGAATCTGCCTTAAAGAATATGATGCTTTTACAATTGAGTAGAAGTTTTTTACAAGAAAAGGGATTTTACGTATCAGCTTTTACAATTGCCACCCATAACATCAATTACTTCATGTTCTGGGGATATCTTAATAACATTTTTCAGCTGTACCTTGTCTACTGCAACAAAGCAAACTACTGGTATATTTTAACCTATTGAATAATTTTGAAAAGCAAATAGATGGAACATTGGGGTACAAGAGATTGTGGCTCTGTGAATGACTGGAAGACTGCTTTCATTACTGTAGTTACAACTTTCTGGAAAAGTCTGACTCCTATTGATGATAGTGACAGAACAAACTCCGATTTCATTGGAAACAGCATCAGGCCCCTTAAATCACTAGTACATTTCATCTAAATAATGAATGAGACTGAAAAATTCTCTGGTAACACTTGGGCACTCCTCAGATGAGCTGAGGATTGAGGCTGTCCTGGGCAATAATAAAGTCTGGTTTGGGCTGGCTGCAAAAGAAATAGGCACTCAAGGAATGTTTTAACATTATTATTTGTACTTTCTATAAAAAAGAGGTACCATTTCTATCATCTTTCTAATATGTCTCCACTTCTAAAATTAGAATCCAAATTAGAATTACACAATACCTGGCAGACTCATGATAAGAGACGTGCTGCACAGTGATATGAATAGAAAATACCCAACTCATCTTACACAAGGTTTGTAAATCTCTATTGAAATAGCTTTTCCAGGAACATCCAGAAATTTGCCATTAACACTTTTCTTACCAAAGGAATAATAGCCTTAAGATAATTCATTAAAGTCCATAAAAGAGAAACAGGGCTTGCCACTGCTGTTCAAATTCCCAGGCCTTTAACTGTAGTTATTGAAAGCACCAACAATCACTGATGCTTCAAGAAAAGACGTCGCTGCTCTTTCCCAAAGCTGCACAGGCAGGGAGCAATTCACTGCCCTTGGAACATCTTAGTCTAACAAAAGGCCAAGTGGGTACTTCATGAGTCAACATTCATACTTGACCAGCAGAGTGGTCACAGTCTAAGCCTCTCTTCTGCTGGTACTCCTTCAGCCCACTAGAACAAACTTGGCTATTGCACTATTACATACTACCCATTAGAAAGAAATCAGATCAGCCTTGGGAAGAGCAGGATCAGTGGTTGGTGGGATGCAAACCAAGAGTGGGTAGTAAACATTTGCTTCACAGGGCTCCGGAGAGATCTGCAAAATCACTGGAACTTGACTGCAAAATGCCTTAAGGAAGCTTTCAAAGAAATGGCAGTCTCATTTCTCGCTTAATGGTTCAGCACATGCCGTTAATAGAATCGTATTAATTTCATCCTAATATCTAGAAAATCAAGAATTTTCCATTTATGGTAAATCCGTAGGTTTACAAATCCAGTTGGATAATCTTACTGAGGAATAACAGCCAACCAGCCGTGTACACAGTTCCATTTTAAACTCTCTTCTCGTGAGTCATGTTTGAGTTTGTGAAGGTAGTTTGGGCTTTGACAGCCAAGATTTGCAGAGAAATAGTGCTCATGTAATTTATTCTAGGACACTATGGCTCATTCTTCTGCCAGCCAGCAAAGACAAAAGGACATAAAGCTGGAGGTCATCATACTTGGAAGTGCTTTTTTTAGTGCTCAGCAGACAAAAGCCTGATTTCAATGTTTTCTACAAATGCAGACAGAGGAGCCACAGTATTTTCATGGGCTTTATACTGTTACTTACAAACTAGTGAATCTGAAATTCTCTGGTGTTGCTCTATCAAAATGCCAGCTCTGCAAGACCTGGCACATTCTCTATGTATGCTCTAACTTTTTGTGGTTCCTGAAAGTTTTGGCCTTGTACCATCTGCTATTACAATGGTCAGTCTGTCTGCCACAGTAAAGGCTCATAACTTTTTGTGGTTTCTCAATGCTGTACTTTCTACATAACCCTTAGCTTATTTGTCGCTCAGATTATTCAATGATTTTGCAATTCCAGCATCTTAAATTCTGTCTTAAAGTGGAAATTTTTTGCATTTTCTTTTATCAGCTTGAATAATTTTGCTTATCATGCACAAACACCAGTTCACAAACAGCACGCAAACAGCAAGACTCCATGGTAATAACTGCATCTCAGCAGAACTCCCCCTAGGTTTACAATTATGACCAGACACATCAGACTTTGTTTTCAGGCTGCAGACTTCGTAGCCTACACATCTACAGACACTGTCCAAACCACAGCAGCACGGGGTACAGTATCAACAGGCAGTTCCTGCCAGCACTGTATGGCTCACATCTACTGTTACAGATACTATAAAGAATATCTTAGATCTCTATTCCAGGTATAAAGTTACATCAGACATCACCCAACCCATAAAATGCTTCACCTGATCCCAGAAGAAGGGCTGACTTCACTACACAACCTTTCCATATCGTCACCACAAACTCATGCACATAAGCTATTCTGACAATGGTATTTGTGCTGGTTTTTGCTGGGGTTAGAGTCGAGTTTTTTTCCACAGTAGCTGTGTTTTGGGTTTGTGCTGGAATCAGTGTTGGTAACATAGGGATGTTTTGGTTATTGCTTAGCAGAGCTTACCCAGAGCCAAGGCCTTTTCTCTCTCTCACCCCACCTCATCAGTGAGGGGCTGGGAGGGCACCAGGAGCTGGGAGGGGACACAGCCAGGACAGCTGACCCCAAGTGACCCAAGGGATATCCCAGACCATGTGGGGCCAGGCTCAGCACACAGAGCTGGGAGAAGAAGAATGACATCTTGGGGACATTCAGAGCAATGGAGTTTGTGTTCCCATGTCACCATTACACGTGATGGGCCCCGGCTCTCCTGGGGATGGATGAACACCTGCCCAGCCATGGGAAGCGGGGAATGAAATAGGAATAGGCAGATCCATCAGGCCAATGCATGGCTCTGAGGTTGGTGTCAGTGGAAAAATTTGGGGGTTGTTGACCATGGAAGATCTTCTCAACAGCTGGTCTACTCTGACACCTGACTGGGTGCACCAGTCTCAGAGTGGAAAAGGAGCTCTAGCACAGGAGCTAGCGGGCTCACTGACAGAGCTCTAAGCCAGCTTGGAAGAGGGAAAGGGACCAGACTCGCCAGTGCCGAGGGATGGAACGCTGTGCCAAGACTTGAGGAAACGAGCACTAGTGGATCCCTCAATCTGCTTCACAAGGTGCTGGCTACAAAGTACCATACCTGAAATGTTCCTACACTAATGCACACAGCACCAGGAACAAACAAGAGGAGCTCCAGGCTTTGGCCAAGTCCCAGCGTTTGACATCATTGTAGGAGTGAAACCTGGTGGGATGAGTCTTGTGCCTGGAATGCCCTGCTGGATGGTTACAGACTCTTCAGGAGGGAGGGGCAGGGCAGAAGAGGCAGAGGGGTGGCACTGTATGGAATAGAAGGGTTAGAATGTATGGAGCTCACAGCTGGCAATGGCACAGCTGGGAGCCTCTAGATAAAATCAAGGGGCAAACAAGTAACACAGATGTCATCACAGGCATCTACTATAGACCTCCTATGCAGGACAAGGACACGGACACATTTTTCTTTGAGCATCTAAGGGACGCTTCCAAGTCAACTGCCTGTGTCCTTATGGGGGACTTCCACTTGCCAGAAATTAACTGGTACAACTCGGGCCAGAAAATTCCTAAAAATCCTGGATGACAACTTTATGGAACAGGTCCTAAGGGATCTGACTGAGAAAGATGCCCTCATTGATCTGCTGCTTGTCAACAGAGAGGATCTTGTGAGCGAAGTGGCGATTGGGGCTGTCTTGGCCACAGCGACCATGAAGTGATTGAGTTTAAAATCTCTGTTGACAGGAGGAAAAGCATCAGCAGAACTTCAACCCTGGGCATGAGGAGAGCAGACTTCAGGCTGTTCAGGGAATCAGCAAGCAAGGTCCCCTGGGAATGTATTTTTGCAGGTGCTGGGGTCCATCAGTGCTGGAGTCCATCAGTGCTGGTCACTTTTTAAACACCACCTCCTAAGTGCACAGAAGCAGCAATTCCAAAATGTTGGAAGTCAGGCTGGTGAGGCAGAAGGCCAGGAACAGGAATCATCTCTTGGAAATACGGCAAAAAAGGAAGGTGTATGCCCAGTGGAAGCAAGGTCAGGAGACATGGAAATAATACAGATATGTTGCTTGACACTGTAGGGATAAAATTAATGTGGCCAAAGCTCAACTAGAGTTGAAGCTGACAGAACTGTAGGGGACAATAAAAAGGAGTTTTTTCAAATATAATAATGGCAAGAGGCAGTGTAGAAATAACACCAGCCCGTTACAGGATGAGGATGGTCACCTCATAAACAGGGACATGGACAAGGCAGAGCTCTTTAACACATTCTTTGCCTCTGTCTTCAACACGGATAACGGACCAAGGGGGTCTCAGTGCCTTGAGCTGGAGGACCATGACTGACAAAATGATCAATTCCCAGCTGTCCCAGAAACTGTGCAGGATCTGCTGCTCCAGGTGGATCCCTACAAATCCATGTGGCCTGACGGGATTCATGCAAGAATCCAGGAAGAACTGATGATGTCATCACAAAGCCTCTCTCTGTGATTTCTGAGCTGTCTTGGGAATCCCAGCTAACTGGAAACTGGCAAATGTTGTCCCAGTTTTCAAGAAGGGCAAGAAAGAGGACCCTGTAAACTAAACCTGTCAGTGTCACTTCAGTGCCTGGCAAAGTTATGGAGAAGATTATTCTGGGAGGTATTGAAAAGCACCTGAAAGAATGCAGTCATTGGTCACAGCCAGCGTGGCTTCATGACAGAGAAGTTCTGCTTATCAAACCTGATTTCTTTTTACGACAAGGGAGTCCAGCAAGCTGATCAAGGGAAGCCCGTTGATGTAATCTTTCTGGATTTCAGTAAATCTGAATGTGAAATTTTGATACTGTCTCTCCCAGGATCCTTCTGGACAAAATGTCCATCCCAAAAACACATTATGGGATGGGAGAACAACCGGCTTATGGGTCAGGTGCAAAGGGTGACAGTGAATGGGGTGACATCAGATTGGTGACCTGTCACTAGTGGGGTTCCACAGGGCTCCATCCTCGGCCCTGTGCTCTCCAACATCTTCATAAATGAACTGGATGCAGGACTTGAAAGGACACTGAGCAAGTCTGCAGATGATATAAAGCTGGGAGGAGCTGCTGACTCCCTCGAAGGCAGGGAGGCCCTGCAGAGAGACCTCAACAAATTAGAGGGCAATCATCAACCATATGAAGTTCAACAGGGGAAAGTGCCGGATTCTGCACCTGGGATGAGGCAACCATCTCTTCTCTGTGATGACCACTGACAGGACCTGGGTGAATGGCCTGAAGTTGTGTCAGGGGAGGTTTAGGTTGGATTTTAAAAAAGGGGTCTTGACCCAGAGGGTGGCTGGACACTGGAACAGGATTCTCAGGGAAGTGGTCAGAGCCCCAAGACTGACAGAGCTCAAGAAGTGTTTGGACAACGCTCTCAGGCACGTGATTCTGGCGCATGGTCCTGTGCTGGGCCAGAAGCTGGACTTGATCTTTGTGGGTCCCTTCCAACTCAGCTTACTCTGTGATTCTGTGTGAAATCTTTGCTTTTATTTGCTTCTGTGCACGACTTTTGTTTCATTTCTTAAACTACCTTTATGTGAGTCCACAAGTTTCCTCACTTTCACTCTTCCCATTCTCTCCTCCATTCTGCCAAGGGCTGGGAGTGAGCGGCTGTGTGGGGCTTTGTTACCAGCTGAGGTTAAACCACAACAATATTTTACAAAAAGAAAGGGAAATATTAGAGAAGTACCTCCAATGCATCAGGAAATTCTACATGAAAGAACTGCCTTTCCCTCTGACTTTTCATACTGTTACGACTCATAAAATAACTTTACGAAGAACTACATTCCACAGATGAGCCCCTTTTCTAGCACAGGTGCTCACTTGATAATGTTTTGATGTATTACATCATTAGCTATGAAAAGGCTTATATATCAATCCCCCACCATAAATGCATAATATTTTAGTAATCTTTTAAAATCAGAATTGTGACAAGCATTTTTAATAAAATACCAACAATCGAGCAGCATTTTTGGTAAGATGAACTGTTTAAAATTACAGACCACTTTTTTTTGTGGGTGGGTAGGAAGAGTAGAAATGAAAATCTCGTCTCTGTGTTTACCAAGCGATGTGGCAAGTTTTAGCCAGTCGAGGTTTTAAGCGCTGAAATTCTATATAGTAACAGGGTTTCTCTGTGTACTGGTTCAAGTGTGTTGAAGCTATTCCACCTGTGTTTATTTCTGTTTTATTTACAGCTTAGTTTCGATTGCCTCTTTTAATTACTTTTCCTCCAACAGTTCATTTCTGTGCATTCAATAACAAATTTAGAAGTTCTACCTTTTTGAGGATCTGTAGTTACAGGTCATCCTGAAGGATTTCTGCACTGTTTCACTGTGTTCATTAAACTGAACACTCCAAAGAAGTCAGGAATATTTTACTATTTAAATCACACATGTTTGCTGAGTTTGCCTTTGGAGTTGCAAAACTTTTATGTTGTTACCAGCTGATGGGTTTGCCTGTGACTGTAACCTTCAAGTTCTGATCGAAACTTAACGAAAGAGCGATAACTAGTGATTTGAAAAGGCTGAAGCGTAAAGCAGCTGACAAGAGCGATACAATGCCACTACAGAGCCTCTTGGATGAATCAGCAAAACCCACATATGCATCTATAGGGGCCGTTGCATGAGCGAGGAGAAGGCATTCGGTGCCCATAGGTGCTGTGCGAGCAGCGGATTCCCTGTCCAATGAGGTGGAATGCTCCGCGGGCACATGGTTTACGCTGCTCAAAATAACTTGGGACCTGCAAACTGACAAATGCTATTGCTCCGGTGGTGACAGGTTGTCCAGCTCCTTACAGCCATCCTCACAATAACGAAGGTTAACTTCCTTCACTGTATGGACTCCTAGCTGTTTCTGTTCCCGAGGACTCGAAGAATCCCCTCGCTGCCTTAACTTTAATCTCGCACTTCTGGATAACTGTCAGCGCTACTAACTGCCAGGGTCGGGCAGCAACATCTGGAGGAATTAAAAAAGGTAATCCCTCAATTTCAGATTGGTCTACATTTTGATTTTGCAGAGTGTAGCAGAAGGGTTTGATAAGCGTGTATATTTGAATGCTAATTACAGCTGGTAAGGCATATACAGGGAACAAATACTTTTTAAACTGACTTAGATTATGCTGAGGTATGTGCATTGCAGGGACAGAGAAACAGTGTTCTGCAGCATTATAAAGGACCTGAATAGCATTGGTGGGGTTCTCAAAATCCCTCAGAGCCAGTCTGACTCCTCTAAAGAGTCAACAAGATTCTAATGACCTGAAAAGTTCCTTGCTGGGACTCTTTCCTCTTCCTGCTCATCTTCCCTTCATGAAATTACGGGGGAGTGAAATATTTACATTCTTGTATTCAGCCTTAAACCAAGATGCCATAATTTGGAATTCCTTCTTAAGCAAAATCAAACCTAATTTAATGTGACCCCCCATAGTTAAATGCTTTCTATTTATTTAATTATTTATTCTGTCATGTAAAATGACCCCCGTGGCTATATTTAGTGCAGGGAGATCTGCTCTCTGGATTAATGTACACAACAGCTGCAGAAACAGTCCTGCTAGAAGGGCATAGCTCTCACCCTTGAGCTCTCACTATCTCCTTTGCTCTCTTTCTCTCTCTCAGAAAAGTATTTGACTGTCAGTAGCAAATGTTTGGCCCAATATATTGCAACATTAAGCAGTAATCAGAAGCCCATGTTAAGTTTTACCAAATAATACATCAACAATTGACAAGAGAACAGAGTAGCTCCTGAGCATATGTTAATGGAACATTATACAAATCATGCTAAAGACACTGGTTACTTCATCAGCAGTTTTGTTTCGGTCATGAGGTTTACTTTTGTGAAGATGCTCTAGAGTTTAAGGGTGAAAACAAAATCAGCAAGTGTTAATGGAACAATTTCATAAACTTCAGCTCTGCTCTTCTCCCTCTCCTACACCTCCTGAAGGTTTCTAAGGTCAGGATATTTCTTTATTTTTGTCTGTCTTTAAATATTTTTACTTTCAGAAACAGCTAACAAAATTAAACAGCAATAGCAAGTGTGGTAGTTCCTGTAGCTGAGTAGAATAATATTTACATATCAAAAAATATTTATAGTCAATTCAGGAGTTAGGTCTTGTACATGACAGAGTACCAAGCACAAAGGGGAACTGTGTGCTCTGTGCTGGTTTTTATTCCTGTGCACTCTTTAGAGATTTTACAGCAGGTCTTGCTGTGGTACTGAAGGAATCTTTTTTTATCAACAGCTGATAACAATTAGTAGTCTAGGCATATTTGCACATAAATACAACGTTAAGATAGTTCCTTAAAAATGTACACAATACCATAAAGGCAATTGGACAATGCAACCTCAGCTGTAATCTAAACCATGGGGTGGTGGGGGGAAGAAAAAAAAAATCAGTTTACTTTTCTGTTTAAAACTTAACTGGTTTAGTGCTTGTTTTCATAAACAGGAATATTGTACAGGAATGGGCAAATTATTCCTGTAGAATATAAATCTCATTTAAACACTGCAGTCTAAAAATATGATTAAAATATGAAGGCTTTTATGTTACAATGTTCTTAGGGAAGACTGTTGAAAAAACTTAAAAAAGAACAGTGGACAAAAAGAAATATAATGAGACTGTGAAAAAAGAAAGACACAACTGAAAAACCTGAGGAGAAAAATGCAATCCAGATTTCTTTTGTGTCTAATTTAAGACTTAAGTTCCCTTTTCCACTGGGAACCTGCATTTGTAAGAGAACTGAAACTCATTTTAAAGCCCACCAGCCCACAGATTTGAAGTTTCCAGACAAAGAGATGTGCAAATGCCACGTGGTTTGCACGGCCCTGCTTTCCAGGGCTCTTCTTCGGGCAGTTTGCACTAGTTCAGCCTGGCTACACAAGCCATCGGTACTCGTGTGTGTCCCTCACTGGTGCCACTTACACACACTCGGGTAGAATAGAGACTTTTGCTCAGCATTTTAAGTTGTGCAAATTCTCATTACAGTTCCAATGCAGTGCTGTAATTTGTCTGTCTAGACTGAGCCCGTGCAACACCTTTGAACACTGAGAGCTAAGCTGTAGTTTCAGTCCCAAACTAAAACGTTACAGTAGCCCTCAAGCACACGCATGTGTGGATTTCTGCACTGCTCCTACACACTGCCAGCAGGACTCACAGAAATGCCTGAGTTTCAATCATTTGGCTCACAATCCATGAAAATGGATTTGCAGTTTTAGCCATGAAAAAAGGTGTGCAGAGTGGTGTGTCTGTGTTCGAACCAGGATAAATGAATATTATTACCTGTTATATTTTCATTGAGGACTTCCACATGTACATTCAGCATCAAATTGTGGATCTCTGCTGCAACTTTTTTGGCCTTTCATATAAACATTTTCTCATATGGGCAATCCTTGAAGAAAAGAGGATTATATACAGTACTTGAATCAATAAAAACTTGTCCTACATTGTGAGCACTTGAAGTACACTCAGAACTTGTCCTGATATCTGAGGCCTGGCTGCACAGGTCATTGGGAGAGGATGGAGAAGCATCCCAGGCAGGCCTCAAAGACAGCCATCACCTGTCTTCCTTCCTGACCTTCTAATTTAAAAATCAGCTGAAATTTATTTGTTTCAAATTGATGTTGTTTCTTAAGATATTGCTTGCCTTGCAGTTGAAGATTCACTGAGGAGGAAAAGAGAACTTGAGAAATGGGATAAGGGGTCTCAGTTCTCATTTCAAGAACTACTAAGGGACAATATTAATTATGAAAAATGAAGACATTTTGTGATCAGAGTGAAAAATAAAAGGTCTTTTCATTGTATGAGAGTATAAAGGAAATGTTGAAAAAGTTAGAGAGCTCTTAATGTGCTTTTCCCTTGAAGCAGAGTTGAGTATTTCCTCCTGCTTAGGGTGTCTAATACTGTAACAGTGAGGTCATGGGCCAGGGCGCGACTCCAAGTGCACACAGGGCTCTTGCAGTGTCTGCTGCAGAAGAACTTGGAGAGAGGATTTATCCCGTCCCATTTCTGAAGGATTTTGTTTCTGTGAGAAGCTGTCACACTCCTGAGCCTGGAGATTCTCCATTTTCCATATTTAATTACATTACTTGGAAATGGGAGTTTAGTTATCTGACTCATTAAAAGGAATGGAATGCAAAGCCACTAAAGTGTCTGAAACAGAAAAGTAAACCACCTTCTTGCACACAGTTTTCTAAACACTATTTTAAAAATATCTCATATGCACGCCCCCAAACACACAGAACTGCCACCCTTAGTCCTCTACTCCAGCTTAACCTTTCCTGTGTCTGGAGTCTCAACGTCTGTCTTGCAGCAGCCACAGCTTGTCAACAGGCAGTACCAGAAACTGTGACAATGGCAACTGCTAAGTGAGAACTCCTGCAGGCACACGAGAATGTGACTGTGATCATCAAACGTCTGCAAGACAGATCGCTTGTGTCAACTCTTACCTTGTTTTTCATAGCTGCAATCATACGGTTGGAACACCCCCATAAATGTTAGTGTTCGACACTCTGTGGGTAAATGCAATTTATGTGCAATTAAATTAATCACTAAGTGGATATAGCCTCTAATATTTGCTAGATTTTCCAGTTTCCACACTGAGGTGCCGGGCACGCAGAGTCTTGCAGTGTAAAGGCCACAAAGGTGCCTCTCTGCAGAGCAGAAGCAGCAGTTTGCTTGCTGCTTCTTTTGGTTTCACACAAAAGCACTCCCAACAGAAGTAATGAGAGCTTAAAAAGCTAAGACAGGAACAACATGTACTGACTAAAACTTCTCAACTTCCGAAAGCCAAAGATGTTCCAACGCTTTTTGCATTAAATCTGCTAATTGCATATAACCTGTTTATTCTGACACAGAGAAGGAAAGTTCAAAAAATTATCTTTAGGGCATCAAGCATTAGAAGCTGTTCTCACCAAATAAAACAGAGATATATCAGATGTATCTGGGATTCCCTTCAGCTTGCTGAGATTTCAGTAGTGCTGTTTCTGCAGGAAAAGCTCAGATTCTTTTAGTGGTGACTCAGGGATGATGAGAAAACTCAAATAAGAAGAAATGAAAGTGTTTGGTGTCAAACTATGCAAGACCCTCATGGTACAATTTTCCTCCCTTCCATGTAAGGATTTTCAGGGCAAGCCACTGCCAAAACAAACTGTGGAAACTAATTCTACCTTTGTGAATATTTAATCCTAAAGATCACTTGGCTAATAAGAGAACATTGCCATAACCATAGGCTCTTGGAAACTCAAAGCTTGTTCAATTAGCTGGCTAATGGAAACTGAATTAGCAGAGTGAAGAACTTAAAAGAGTCAGTTTTGTTCACGGCATCCTCTGGTGCCTTTCAAGATAGCAGGTGCCCAAGGTCACTGTTGTTGGTGTCTCAGGAAAGCCAAAGATGCTGCCCTTGGCACTGTGGTTTGGTGCTGTAGGTAATGAACCAGCCAAGAGTAGAGAACCACAGGCTGCTGGTGGCAGTCATCCCATTTCCCCCCTAAATAACACCAGTTTAGAGACATTCCTGCTAACCAGCACTGCAATTCCTGCCCTTGATACAGGTTCATTATGACACTTTTCCAGTCAGCAAAATTATTGGTGCTTTCACTGCCACCACAGATTGCTGCCTACTATGTTTGTACTAGTTTGTCCTTCTTACTGCCTGCCCAACACAGTTATCTGCAGAGTTATCTGCACTTATCTGCTCAGCAGAGACATCTGCAATTACAGTACAATTAGCACAGTTCTTTGAAAAAAAAAACCAACAAAAAACTGGACATCTCTCACGGCATAAGCAAGGCAGAATTAATAACTGTAATGGGATTGCCTGGTAGCCTCAGAGCAACATTCACTGAAACTTAACATTTTCCCTTAAATTAAAAATATCACATAATTCAAAGTATTTTAAAACTTCAGTAGACAAGCACTGCCTCAAAGTGCTACATTTGACTAGAACCCAACTACTTCATTACTAAAAATAGAATAAAAAATCATCTTCTACACAAGCTGAAAATAGAGAAGAGTTAGATACAAAATTGTGACCCTGGGTGAGCTCTAAAGAAAAGTGATGGCCCTCTAAGTATTAAGAATTTGGCATCAGATTTGTTCACATTAACATCTTGCTTCCCAACTCCAGAACAAGAACTCTGCTCCCTTCTACCTCTTCTGCTCCAATGGGCAGAAGGAAGGAAGTTGTTCCAGGTCTTTTGCTGGGGAACTGTTTGTTTTCCTCCCTTTGCTCTCAGACAGTGAGACAGTGACAGCTTCCTCACTAGGGGTTTTCAAACTAGAGTTATAAGACTATTTTGCCTAAACACATCTAAACACATCTTTGAGAGTAGCTCCTTATAGTGCAGTAATACTCCTTAGGCAAATTAGCAGAAATTACTTCTTTCATGTTTCAATGCTTTCAATTCATCAAAAGATGAATAGATGATATGAAAGAACAAAGTCTCACATATACCCAGAACAAAGTCTCAAATAACCGTACTGAACACACAGTTGCTTTACTATGGTTTCCTGCAGAAAAGCTGCACTGTGATTAACAACCTCTGTTGAAACAGACACAGCACTTAAATGAGAAAATCAAGCAATGTCTGTGCAACAGAGGAAAATGACACCCTGAATAGTCTCAGTCAGATAATTTTCACATACTCTTAAGACAAAACCATTACAGGAGTTCTTCAAGTTCATTTGCCTTCAGCGGGTTTCGATCACACAGTATTCCTTCCCTACTTGCCCTTCCTCCTTAGAGCATCCAGTGTTCTCTAAAGATCTGCACCATCTTTTTTCAGCTCTGATGACCTTTACAGACGCTGAGATGAAGATGTGCCATTCTGAAATGCTGCAGAAAGCGTGGCCAAGAAATGCAGCAAGCTAAATTTTGCCACCTTGTAAAATACATACTTCTCCAGCCACATAAAAGACAGACTTCCACCGTGTCACGTAAAGCTACAAAGAGCTGCATGTTCTAATGCAGCCAGAGCCACACGTGGAGAGGTCAGTGTGGAGCTGCATCCCTCCGGGGCTGTGACATCCCGCTGACGCACACACGGCTCCGGCTCTGCAGGCTCAGCCACCCACACCGGGCAGAGGAAAGAGCTGGCGAGGGCTCTGCCTCGCCCCCTGCGATTTCAATCAGATAGAAAGAGGCCCACGGGGAGCAGGCGCGAGGTTCTAGGGCTGCAGCTCATTCACAGGACCGGTCTGTTTCCCAGCCTGCAAACTCCCTATGTTAGAATGTATTTAAACTCTTGGGAGTTGAAACTGTAGCTGTAGCTGTGACCTTTGCAGCACATAGTACGCGATCAGCACATAAACAAGCTACGAGAGCCCCTTAGACACGTTCAGCTTCACTAAGGTGGCACAGCTGCCCAAGAAGCTAAAGCTGAGCAAGCAAAAGCAGTTTGCACTGAGCAGGAACTTTAAGCCTTATGGAGAACTCTTTGTACTCTTAAGAGGTTAAATCGTAAACTCTGCCCAGTCATGAAACAGCCCATGATATTATCTCATGTGCGCTTCCCAAATCAATGTTCTCTGTGTGCCACAGCTTCACTGAAACACTAAACCAGATAATTTAATGCCAAGTGTGCAGTTAGTATCACGGACCTTGGCTCAGCTGCAGGGACTGGACTGGGTGCTTAGAAGCCTACCATTTATACGGCACTTTATTTCTCCTTCTTTGTACAGGTACAAACTTAGCAATATTTTGATTGGGTGCATCTATAGTCTTAGTGATTTTCTTTGTTTCATATTATGAAAATAAAGCAAAATCAATAAATCTAAAATGCCAAATATTTACATAGGAAAAAGGATTTCAGTATAAAAAATTGTGCCTCAAGCAGAGGGATCAAGGTGTCAAAATGCACATCAATTATGATAGCTGTATGTTCATTCATTGAAGAAGAATATAAACAGTTTAAATTGAAACCTTCCTTTTTGTAAATAAGAGCTGGCACTCACATTCCAGGAAGAAGTACTGCAGCAGTACGAGACATTACCACTTCATTTGCTCTTTACCAGCCCTTTTCCAGGGACAAATGTCCCAGTAGAAAAGCCCAAAGCCTTTCACAGCAGAGAGTTTTAACTTTTCTTTCCCTGGCAACTTCAGCTGTTACACAAGGCTGTGGACAGAGATGGCCAGTGCTAGGGCATGGATGTTCTCTTCTCTTGATGCCACGACAGGAACAGAACCTTCTGCAGTGTGACAAACCAGACACCTTGGGGTAGGAATACCTGAAACCACTGCAGCAAGATTTGCCACACCATAAATGACGCAGGAGGGAGATAATGGGCACTGCACAGCCTGAGAGACAGATCCAGTAAACAGTCACACACTTGTTTCAGGATCTGTGAGGAATCAGCTCTCTGAACGGGGTAAAGAGCAGTTATTTGTCTTCGTATTTCGGCCACCAGAAGATGAGTGTGTTAACAGGGGGTCTGAATCCCTCTGCACTCATCATGGCTCTCGTGTAAATAAAAGGGAGAACACCACACACTTCTACTTGCTTAAGTATCAAAAGGGATGCTTTAGCTTTGCTTATCAGGCATGCAGGTTAAGTATGGGCTTTCTGATACTCTCATCTCATGTCGTACATTTTTGCAGAATCAGGATGACCTAAGATCATGATTCTGAAAGCCGTGTAGTACAAATTACGTTTGCATCTAATAATGACATAGTTCTCTACTTACTTTAAATAAATAACGACATAGTTCTCTACTTACTTTAAATAGCTTATTAGAAATAATGCTGGATTTAAGAAGCTATGGAGCATTCAGCACCATTACAGCTTCCTATAATGCATGAAAAATTGTCATTGTAGAATATTTTTGTTCTCTCTCCTTCCTCCTCACATCCCTCATACGATTTTGAGGGTTCATTTACTTACTACTTCCGTGCTTTTCAAGCTAAATTTACTTCACTTTAAAGTAGTTATTCTCAACGACTTTCAGACCCTGAAATATCCAACACTTTATCTGATGAGATTGTTTCTTAGCTAAGAAACACACGTCAGCAATGATGAAGATTTGACATTGAAACTCAGTTAATAGCTCTGTAGTTGACGTTTTGCCTTGAACAGAGTAGAAATTACGACACTTGCAGTTACTTTATGTGAGGCTACTGACAGTAGGAAGTGATAAAAGATGAACTTTACTGGGTAAAGGCAACAGTGTCTGGCAGGATGTGCAGAGGCAGGCCTTTAACACAAGGTCATCCTTATGCTTCAAGTGTTACAAGTACTTACAAGTATTCAGCACACAGATGCCGTTAGAAAATGTTGTGTTCTGCTTTTCAGAAGCCTGTCATTGTGTTCAATCAAAAAAATTGCTGTTGATAAGGCGTGGTCCTATTTGTCCTTTTTGTTGGCAGCATGCAAGACGACAGTTTAGAAACCTCAACTTCAATATCTCAGCTTCTGAGAGAGAGTTATTTAGCAGAAACTAAGCATCAAGGGAAGAGTGAAAGAAGCAGATCAGAGCCAGTTTCTCATAATTTCCACTATGGCAATGCTTCTGGTGATTCAGATGAGGTAGCTGCCCAAGATGACCTTCCAGATCTCTCTGCCTTTTTGAGCCAAGAAGAGCTTGATGAAAGTGTAAACCTGGCAAGACAAGCTATTGATCAGAATCCACTGGAAATCAAGCAGGATGAGCTTCAGGCACATTCACAGCACCTTCCAGATCAGCTGAACAACACAGGAAAACACAAACAAATGGCCCAGTCTACAGCTTTGAAGACATCAGACAATGGCCTGCACTCCAACTTTTGTCAGGAACATGTGAGAAATACAAAGGGGTCCAAAGGGAGCTCTCAAGATCTAAAGAAACACCACCTCCCTTCTGAATCAGAATCCAAAAAGGAATTCCTAAACAAGGCAGCAGATTTCATTGAGGAGCTCTCATCACTTTTCAAAGCTCACAACTCTGAAAGAATACGACCCCGAACATGCAAAAACTACAAGAGCAAAATTGATTCTAAGAATAAGTCTGCTCAAAAAGGTAGCTCTAGCCTGTCTCTCACATCAGAAAACAGAGAAAGGCTTTCCATTTCAACACCTCAAGACCTGGAAAACAAAGCAGAGAAAACATTTGAACAAACAGATGATCAACAGGCGGCAAACCTGGAATCTATCAGTCAATTAACAAGTGCAGAGCCGAAAACAGAGTCAGAATCTGCATCTGTATATTCTGATGAGCCCATTGGACAACCACCACGCTTTACTCAAAAACTGAAGAGCAGGGAAGTTCCTGAAGGATCCAAAGTGCAATTGGACTGCATTGTGGTAGGAATCCCAGCACCTGAAGTCAGGTAAATGTATTCTGCACTTGTCATTTTGTATTTCTGTAATGGTAGGTGTGTGAAGGTGGGAAATACCTTGTTTGGGAAGAACATTATTTTTACTATGCTTCAGTCTAAACTCACTGCTTTAATTAACACTTTTGAGGCATTCCCTTGGTGGAGCTTATGCCATTACAAATGTTGTGTTGTGTTCAGCCCTTAAACTCGTAGCGGAGTCTGACTAAAAGAAATTCAGGGGTTTTTTTACAGAAAACAAACAGGAAATATCATCATCCCCTAGATATTAGCAACACACCCTGAACACTTCTTTTGCTTATAAAGATTTTGAGACATTTCTCCAAGCATTTGCCTTGATAAATCCTTCAGATAATAAAAATGTCAGTAGGATCCCTGGATGTGAGAAATTATATTTTCCCCTTTCATCATTCATAGCTTATAATGCAAAGATAAATAAAATAATCTTCTCTTATGTATCCGGACCTGTACACAAACTCAATCTGGCTTTCTTCGTATTCAGAACAGGTGAACACTGAACTGCTCGTTCACAGACTGTACTCCAAGCCACAATGTTCAATTTAGGTGTTTCCCCAGAAGGCCACAACACTGTTCTTATACCAGCACTCATGTTCGTGCTGTTGACATACATAAAAGTGACAAGGTGTTCATGTCATCCAAGTTTAGGTGTTTAACAACCATCGGAATTAGAAGCTGACACTCTAAAGTCACCGAAGCCTCACAAGGGCAGGTTGGAGAACCCAGGAATGATGGCTCATCCTACAGAGTGTCCAGGGATGACCAGAATACCTGTACACCCAATTCAGGAACCACTTGATTCCACAGAAATGGATGACGGATATCTTTGCAACTTGGGTCCATTTTTGTCCCAACAAAACTGAAGCTTTTGAATTGAAATTTCTATTTCAACATTTGATTTTGTTCATTTTGATTAATTAAATAAGCCAGTTATGTGAATGCCATTCAATACAGGAGTTACTGCACTTCTGTAGAATAAGCATCCATCAGATACAGGAAATTAGGGACAGGGAGAAAGAAGACCCCTAGGGAAAATTAGTCTCAAGCAGTTAAAGCTCAAGAAAAAGATCAGGCTCAGCTTTCGGTTTCACAATTTAAACTAAAAAACAAAAGATAAGTCACAAGGGGGGAACTCTGAACTCTCTCTCCCTTGTGTTTGTGTGTGCATGTATGTTCTATATTAAGGAGAAAGCTGAGAATGTTAGCTCCTTGAACTGTTTCCCGATCATAATTATTTATTAACAAAACTTTGTCATGTTCATCCAAGATTCTTTCAACTCCACCAATGTGCAGAAGTAACGCTAAGAGAGGGTGTAAAAATCGTCACTTGACTGAGTGATAAATATTCACATGCTTCCAGTGATCGTGGCCTTGTTAGTCACTGCTACAGCACAAGGAAACCAGAAAACAGAATGTACTTTGGGGTTTGTGTTCCATTAATCACGGGGACCAAAAGAACGCAGAATTTTTTCCCTAAAAATATTTTTTCACTTAAAAAAACGCTATTTTTTTCCCTAAAAATAGTGCTTATCTTTGATCAGCTGTGCAAAGCTCCCAAAAGAGTGAAGGAGGCATCTTGTTGGCCATAGTTGTGGAACTGTGAGCAGAACTGTGCTCAGAACTGCCAAATGTCTTGGCTGGAGGGTGAGAGTTTTCCAAGGTTTATGGCGAGTTAGTTCAGTGCCTCTGGAGCTGGGCAAGGACAGAAGGATTCTAATGGCTAGGCAGAAGAAATAAAAACATCAGCAGTCCCAGGAAAGGACCAACTGGCAAGTAGCAACCATGAAAGAAAGCTTAATGACCTTTGACTTAAAGTGGACTTCTTAACCACAGAAAGGGATCCCAAGTAACTTACAATGCATATACTAAATACCAGTACAAAGTGGAAGTTGTACTGTGGGAACCCACAGCGTTGTGAAACAAGAACAGGATTCAGCAAGCTCTGTAATGCAGTTAATCAGTCAACACTAGGAGCAATCTGATGGTTGAACTGATGTAATGGGGATTATAAGAGAGAAATTAGAGACAGGATACTTAGAAAGAAGCTGATCACAGGGATAGAAAGGACTGGAAAATATGAAGGGCAGATACCACGTTTGAAAGCAAGATCGTACTAAACCAAACTGATGCAAAAGATGGTGTAAAGGACATTCGTGATGGATCAGGGTCAAAACAGCATTTTGATTATTTATCGAATTACCAAACCATGGCAATCATACAGCATTACAGGTGTGGTAGGTAACTATCAAGCGCGAGGGCTCACTGAGGGACAGAAAACTGGATGGCGGAGCAAGAGAAGAAATGGGGAACTGATCTGAAATACCAGTATCTGGAAAGCTAAGTCCTCTTGGCTGAATACAGAAAGACCTGTCCAATTGCTTTTCAAGGTAACTCAGCCTTAATGTAACAAGCCTACAATTCAGAGGAAGCTCGTGAAGCCAACCGATCTAGAAATTTGTGTGAAAAGTTACCCATTTTTCAGTATCATCAGCTGAATGCAGCATCACAGAGGAGACAAAGACTGATACCATAGGATGTGTGCCTCTGGCTAGCTCAAACCTTAGCTCGCAATTAAAGAGCAGCACTACAATTACTGCTGATTGCTTTACTCTGACCCTACTGCGGGTCAGAAATAAGCCTTTGAGAGAAATGTGTAGTGTATTTCCAAAGTGTTTGCTGACCTCCTTCTCATGCTCCCTTCTACAGCTCTGCTTCTGTGTGAGTAATGGTAGGTGTGACATTCACTCCTCCCTGTGAGGAGAGCACTCCTTTTTCCCTCAAGTTCAGAGGTGCCTACATTTTTCCAAACTGTTTGGCACATCACTCCTAGGTTAATTTTACTGATGAATCACATTGCATGGTTTGGCATACACAGCTATCCTGGAAGTGTCATGAGGATTTAATGTTCTAAAAACAGGCTGTATGTCATAAGGTTTCCATGAAAACATTCTTTAACACAGGCATACAAAGCTTAAAAGGTGCATTTTATGCTGCTTTGTTCGAGGAGACCAGACCCGCAACTAATCACAGATTTTTAGAACTACGAAGCCCTGCAAGATTCATTAAGATTTTTCTTCCTGGCTGCCAAATGAAAGCGTTTCTATGTTTTAGGGCTCAAAGTCTAGAGCCAAACTTCTCTTACATTCAGCTCCAGTCAAGTCAATGGATTAAGATCTAGGATGAATTTGGCACAGGGGACGACAGTGCCTGTGCTTAATGCGAACCTCCCTTGCATGAGGAAGCTATCGCTGCAATCCATGGCAGGAATGAAATGTCAGTGACAGAGAGTATTGCTACTTCAGCCACGCCACGTATCTCAATGTCAGAACTCCTCCTGGAACTGACATTTCATTGCCACCACGTACAACGTTTTCATGCTAAGTACAAAATCAAATGGTAATAAGCAAGGAGTAGATGTGGCCATACCAAAGTTTTCCATGAAGCTGAACTTCACAGGAGACAATTGGTTTTGATTTATAAGCATTACAAAGAGACAACATTCACACAACATGCTCTTTTTTCCAAATTAATCTCAAAATACTTGAACATTATGCTGAAAAGAGTGACTACAAAACACACTGTGTAGAGAACTAAACACAGGTTTGAAACAGGAGTTTATTAATGAAGTTTTAAATCACTTGTGCTGCAAATTTGGGACTAACCAAAGGAAAAAATAACTGCAAAGAAAACAATTAACTCAATCCTGCTTCACTGTTTGAGTCTACTAAAGGAATATACTATTTGCATACTAAAAAAAGAAATGTAAAAATTAGCTTACATGGTGTTTTTAAATTTGCTTATAGGAAAATTAAATTGTGCCTCACAAAAGCATGTGATACAGACTTAACTCTGCACAAACTCAACAGGTTAACTGGAAAAGCTGATCAGTAACACGAGTTCTGCCTTAATGGCAATTATATCACAGCATTTTGTGTAATGTGTTTTGCTCATGTGCCACTTCAGTGAGGAAACACATTTAAGTGGACACAAAAATATAATATCACTGTACTATGCAAGTTATTTTAATGTTCTGAAAAGATGCTGCTGAAAGTGAAATCAAATTCTAGAATATGGGCATTCTCTTTAATGCTTATTCATATCTGCTAAGGCTAACATGCTAAAACAAAGCTACAATATAAGGAAGAGGCATGGGGTAGGTATATAAAAAGACATGAGTAAGTGCCATGACTCACGTCCCAAAGTACACAGTTGCCTACATGAATTACACACCTAAAAGGCAACTCGTACATTCATATACCAAATTTGTGCCTGTAGTCATACAACTGCATGAACCTTCTCTCCTGATAATGTGACCATTTTCAGTTCTCACCAACTGCAGTTCTTGAGAACAGTAGTAGAATAAACCATACTGTAGATAGAATTTTAAAAATTTCTCCTCTCAGTATCACAGGAATCGTATATAATTCCCTAGTCTGGAACTTGAAAAGGCACTAATAATTGCCAAAGGACATTTTCAATCAACCCTGACATGCACATTACCATACTTTTCCCTTGGGACTGCTTAACATTTCCTCTACTTGCTCCTGGTAGAGTTGTTCATCTATCCCAGGCGCTGGAGGTTTGTGTTCCGGATGCCAGCTACGAGCTACGGTGTCTGCACCTACACGTGCGTAAGGACAGCACTGAACAGAAAAGAAAATGTGATACTCACTTGTGGGGAACCAGTCAAAAAAACCCCCTTTGTATCCAAGTATTAGTGAGGAAAATTCCAGATCTGGGCAAGCCATTATGGGCAAAGTTTAAAACAGATGTAGCTGTTCCTTCTGTTTGAAGAGGTTTTGTTTTAGAGGATCTGACAGGACTATGACAGAATATGAACACTAAAAGTCGATCAGAAGAAGGTAGAAAGATAATTATTTTTAAAGGAAATGTATTTTGAATGGAAGTGCAAACCAATAATTTCAAAATAAAGATAACATAAATAAAAAGTAGTATTTTCAAAATAAATGTTAGCAAGGAACCATACAGTCTAATGTGCTGGAAAATAATGGTAATGCTACTGTAATCATGAAATCCTTAAAGGTAGAGGTAGTTTATAAATAATGATTTTAAGACCAAATGATTTCACATTTTTACACATATTTTTAAGTGCTGCTTCATGCCTTGGGAAAGAAGTTAAAGAGAATGGTTACACACTCCAGAGCAATAAGTGACTGTACACACATGTATATGTTCACTCTGTTCTTACACTCTCCCCTCAGTGTCTGCTTTTGGCCACTGTCAGGAGAGCTGGGTTAGGTGGATCTGTGATCTGAGCCAGAACACCCAGACAGTTCTTCCTCATCCTGCCACACGTGCCAGCTCACCTGGCATCCTTGGATTTGTGCTGCTCTTACTGCTCCCTTTGGTAGGAGCACAGCCTTCTCTCCGAAGCTGCTGCACGCTCAGTGGGTTTGGTTAGTGGCCAGAACACTCTTTGCATCTTAAACAAGTTCCACTGAGGCTTGAGAAGGAGCGTGAAGCTGCTGAAAGCTACTTGGAGTGAAGTGCAGGCCCAGGCAGAGTGTCCACTGACAGAACGTAGCTCGGGGCATCTCTGGTGAGAACGAAATACAGGGAATACCCTGTCTGCTTTGAGACAGCCGTGCTGGATGGCTTGGGCTGATGGGCACAAATAGGGCCTGGTCTTCTGCTTAGCTACAGAGTCAGCATTTAAGTGCTAGATCTCTACTCCTTCATACCTCAGAGACCCCTTGAGGCTCCTTTCTCAATTCTATATTATACTTCTGTTATATTCTGGATTTCTGCTAGTATGGACTGTTTAGAGACTTTTTTTTTCCCAATATATTAATTCAGGGTTTTCTTCATGCTTAATTTGTAGCATAAACTTGTTAAAAAGTTCTGTAATTGAGTGGTCAAACAAATTTATTTATTCATGTTCTAAAATATCTGAGATGGAAATGTATTGAAGTACCTTATAGTGTAAGACAGGAAATACTAATTATTACAATTTATTACTTAAAAACCTATCCTTATCCTTTCCACAACAATCATATTTTCTGTAGTACCAGTTAAACGTTGACAGTTTCTTTTACCAAGTTACCATATAAGATGGATGAAACGATTATTAATTTTTTAAAAATCAATTGAATAAAAAATATCGCCAGTATGACAGCCCCCACCCTCACATGCAGAAGATGCATTAGCTAATCACATGTAATTAAGAAAGTCACAGTAACAAAATACAAATACTTTTGTGGCATTTTATATCTATCTATCTATCTTTATGAGAAAAGTTACAGTGAGGAGGAATGCACTTAAGTTTGGCTTTTCAAATTTAGCTAGTTATCTATAATTACAGGTATTTCTGAGTATTATCTCGAACATTTAACTCTGGATCTCGATACACAGTACATCTTCTTTATAGCAGTGTTTAAAGAGGAACACAGCAATATCATGCAGAAAAGAATTCCAGGTGCAGCTGTCTCACTGGCTGGTTCTGGATAGAAGTACCTCTGTATTGTAATAGATCAACTCTCTCACCTTGTGATACACTCGTGCCATCTTTTATAAAAAGCAGATTGTGTTAAATATATGACAAAACAGAGACAAATTTCAGTCACGTTCTGAATTAACATGAACTTAAGAAATGCAAGCTTGAGGGATATCTGTTAACTTAGGGTTGGGGGTTTTTTGCTGCACTTTAACCCACTACACAGATCTGATTGTACCTCAAGAGAAATTCAGAGCTGGATTTGAATATTATAAAAATCATCAATATTTTATTCCTATGACTGTTGATTCAATACTTGCCTGCAGTACTCTGTCAGTATCTTTAGGCTAAACCTGCCAATTTTATCATCAGAAAGACTTCAAACATTATCATCCTAGTTATCAACTTGTTTGCATTGCAAAACAACTTCTTTTTGCCTTACAGGTGGTACTGTGAAGGGAAGGAGCTTGAAAACTCACCAGACATTCAGATTATCCAGACAGGTGATCGGCACTCACTGGTTATTGTTGAAGCTTTTGAGGAGGACACAGGGCGTTACTCGTGCTTTGCTTCCAACATCTATGGAACAGACTCCACTTCTGCAGAGATTTACATAGAAGGTAATGTTAGAAGGGCTGCAGAAACTGATTGTTGAAATTGGTCATACAGGATTAAGATACAGTTCTGTATCTTGTTTGCTAACTGTGATAGTTTTGTCACAAAAAATACATAGCAAAAAATACACAAAAGATCACAAAAAATCCATAGCAACGCATTCCATCATTACTAATATCTTTATTATTTTCCTGTAAAACACTCTTCAGACAAGGGACCAGCCCTTACATTTTGTTGTGTTGCTTCCCAGAGATTTTATATATCTCACTGCAAGATCCAAGTCTAAAAATATTCCGATTCTGAAACCACCTTGTATTTGTTGTCTGTGGAACTCTATAGAAGTATAAGAACCTAAACTTTGTGTCTTTTCCCTACAGTCATTACTACAAACTGAATGTAAAACAGCTTCATCTTAACTCTTTATTGGGACCTTGCAACCAAAATAAATATGCCATCAATTTGATATTCTACTTGCCCAGTAGATGCTGTAAATCAAACATACATATATGAATATACGTATGCAGATTTAGGTGTCTTTTCTTTCTCCTTATGCTTTTTACTATACCTAGTAGGCCTAAGAGTGGTCTATTTATGATATTTCTTTTTAATACTTTCTTGGGTAAGATTTTAGATTGGATCCATTATTGTGCTAGCAGGACTATAAACTTTAAATAAACACATAGCATTTTTTTTTCCTTTTCTGTCAGAGCAATATACTGTGAGCACCATCACTGACCACAGTGTGACCATTCATAAATTAAAGCACTGCCCTAGAGGTGAATTTCGTTCTGCTGTTGTTCTTCTTCAACGTCTCTAATCTGACAGTGAAAGGACGAATCCTTTTTTAGTATCTGCACTGCCCCTGACATTAATGGGAGATGTCTGTGCTTGGCAGGGCTTTACAACTTCTCGAGACAGGGGCCAAGGTCTGCTTTTACCCAACTCAGTGGATGCTGGATGGGAGCCACGGCTGATGGAGATGCTCACTGGCAGGAACTGCAGAGAAAATGCAGATTCCAAGCACAGTGAAGGCTGAATCAGAAGTGTAAAATGTCTCAGTAACTGACAGCTGCTAGTAAACAGAGCTAGTATCTTCTCCATATTGTGGTACGAGGCACTAACTGGAGAATAATAGCTATGATTCCAGGTCTCTCTCTTTTTTCTTTCAATCTGATAGTATCAGGTGTCTGAGAGAAGAAAGCTCTTACTTGATTCACAACAAATATGGACTAACTCACAGTGGCATTTGAAAGGGAACCCGAGGAACACCCAGGTATTCGTTCACTCTTGGATGTTGTTCTCCTTATTTCAATTGCACCTCCTCCCAAATCTGCCTTATCTCAACAGCACTTCTGCACCTTGCACAGTACGGAACGCTGGTTCACTTCCCCTGCAACGGGATCTTTTGTCTTGGCACAGCTTTATGATACATATCCATAGAATGGTCTAGAGGAAATCTGAATAAAGGTTTGTATCGTTCATAGAGAAACTCAAAAATCCCTCTGCTAAATAATTTTTTTTTTATTTTTTCATAGGCATCTCTTCTTCTGACTCTGAAGGTGAAATCATCAAAGACGAAATGGATCAGTAAGTTTAAAATCAATTAATTAATGAATTAATCCATATTTCTTACAGCTAAAAAACCCACAAGTGCAGACATTTCAGTTTGTAGCTTCCAACACATCATCATTCTGTTTAGGACTAGTTTGGATTGGTTGGGTTGAATTTTACTTCCATACTTGTTTGTTTGCTTTACAAATAGTATGGAACAAACACACATTTGTTTGCTTGTGTGTCCTCAACTGAAGATTAAGAATTGAAATTTTAATATTAAATATTAATATAAGAAGAAAGATGTTACTATAAAGATTGAAATTCTAAAGTTAATTTACTAAAACAAAAGCTATATGACTAGATCCAACTTAAATGCTGATTTAAGTGTCTGACTTGAACAAAGAATGTATTACAATTTCTCACATGAAAATACACAAGATTTTTAGCAGAATATAGGTAGAGATTGATTATTTAGATTTAAGATAAAGAAATTAATAGACATACACAAGAGCGAACTGAAATTATGGTATAAAAGACTACTTAATTATAAAATGAAAATATGTCAGATGTAATCTAAAATCTAGGAAATATTTATTTTTTCATTTATTTATTTTTCCTAAATGAAATCCAACCCCTGGTGATTTAGAACCTGATCCAATGCTGTTAAAATTCTTTCAGAATCAAAGTCCTTCTATGAAGTAGAAAGGGAGTCAGACTGGTTGAAAAGTAAAATACTCAGTCTTTTTTTTTGAACTCCTTTGTATGCACAGACTTAACATCAAAAGCAACCAGTGCTTGATAAAAGAGGCCTTAATCAGATAGATTTATGCACCCTGTTGTTTTTTTCCATCACTAAGGAGAATTATACTCATTACAAATGTCAGTTTTTAAAATGCAAAGAGAAGACATTTGCAGTGTATTTGACTGAAGACCTCAGGCTGACAGCAAATCCTGTTGTATGCGATTTAAACTTCAAAGCCATAAAGTACTCCAGATGGAACTGGTTTATGGACTTTCGTAAATGTTAGGGGTTTTATAAAACTTAAGATTAAGAAAGTCACAAACTTGGGATGTACTGCTAATTGTTTTGGGATGAATTGTGAAGTTTTCCATTCTAGCTCAGACTTGTTCAAATGTCACAGGCTTTTTTTTTTCACATTCATCTCATTAGGTGTCAATGTAGGGTTGACCATGATCCTGATCACTTGATGGCATCTCTAAATCACTTACCTCATTAAGTTGTGAGGTAATTTTTGTCTCAGAATGCTGCTCTGGCATCATAGTAGGATGTCCTCAAATGATCACATTATGAAAGACCAGGTTTGGGTATAACAAGAGTGTCTTAATTTTTGCTTAGCTTCCAGCTGTCATCACACGAGTCTGAACACCTGTAACTAGTTAATATGAAAACAGGTGCTAAAAGTAGTTCAAAAGAGAAATCAGTGATCACAATAGTTGTATCTTCACTCTGAGTAAGGCTTCCTCTGTTTTGAAGGCTGGCTTTCCCAGGGGGACCTCAGAATAAAAAGACCAGCTCTCCACTGTCTGCATTATTTCACTTAGCAATAAAATTAAAATGGGTCAGCTCTTATATTTCAATACATAAGCAACCACAAAGTGAAGAGGTGTCCATCTGTGCACTAGCAAAATTGATGCTATGTTGGTCAGAAAGCATGTCTCTTCTCTATTTTTCAGCAATTAATTACTGAATCTGTATCCAAGCAAACCATGGTATTTTCCTTACCTTATAGGCCCAATTCTTCACAAAACAGAAACTAGCAGTGTCCTGTGTGAAACCAGCATTGCTTTCTCATGCTGCTCTGAGCTGGTAACAGCCACCGTTGGGTTAATCCAGGCCATTTGTCACATTTGGTGCGGCTGAACTAAGTATGAGATACTGGAGTGGCCAAATATGCAAGCTGACTTGCAAAATGCAGTTTTACCTACAAGTACAGATCAGCTTAGATCAAGAGGAATTCAGTCCCAGAAGTGAGGCTGGGCTTGACATGTAACTGAGACACACGTAATGTAGGGACACACACACAGCTCTAGCTTCAAGAGAGTTTAGAGAAGTTTCAAGAGTTTAGAGAACTTGTTCTTGGTTAATATTTCACAGCAAACCAAAGGCAGCCAACACCTCCATGAATGCAGCATCTCCTGCTGTCAGAACTGCAACCAAGCACCAAGAAACCTGCAAGGCACCATCAGCTGTGGTTCAGCCTGTGTCCATACCTGTGCAGACTGTGTCAACACCAGTTAACCAGGTACGGGGGACACTACGGTGAATTTCAAGGACTAAAAGCAAGCTCTCACAAAAGTGTTCCTTCTACAGTTTGTGACTGAGAACCCCAAATTTTCTAGCATTTGCTTTGCTGTTGAACTTCAACTTTGAGCCTGGCAGCCATACAGTTGAGGAGGAGGGGCCCTGCCTCCAAGGTAACCTGGAGCACCTGGCCAAGTGCAGGGCACCTTCCTCCCCCAGCTGCAGGAGGAGCAGGAGGCTCGGCCAGCATTGGGAATCGTGTGCATTCCAGCAGCTCTGAGACTGCACGGGACCCGGGTGCATTCCAGCAGCTCTGAGACTGCACGGGACCCGGGTGCATTCCAGCAGCTTCCAGGCTGCACGGGATCCAGGTGCATTCCAGCAGCTCAGAGACTGCACGGGATCCGGGTGCATTCCAGCAGCTCAGAGACTGCACGGGACCCGGGTGCATTCCAGCAGCTCCCAGGCTGCACGGGACCCGGGTGCATTCCAGCAGCTCTGAGACTGCACGAGATCCAGGTGCATTCCAGCAGCTTCCAGGCTGCACGGGACCCGGGTGCATTCCAGCAGCTCAGAGACTGCACGGGATCCAGGTGCATTCCAGCAGCTCAGAGACTGCACGGGATCCGGGTGCATTCCAGCAGCTTCCAGGCTGCACAGGATCCAGGTGCATTCCAGCAGCTCAGAGACTGCACGGGACCCGGGTGCATTCCAGCAGCTTCCAGGCTGCACAGGATCCAGGTGCATTCCAGCAGCTCAGAGACTGCACGGGACCCGGGTGCATTCCAGCAGCTCAGAGTTGGAAGGGCACTTGGATGCGCGAGTCACCTTCCCAGTCTCTGCAACACTGCCATTTTGAGAGAAGATGCTTAAGGGTAATAGTTACCTCAAAAACCACTACTTTTAAATTTTGTTGCCTTATAAGGCATCATTTATGTTATTTGGCTGTTTCCTGAGATACTGAATTATTAACTCTGCTGTTCTGGGGCAACTCCTATTATACTAAAATAAAAAACTATATTAAATACTCAACCTATATAACAAAGCTTTCCAGGAGGAGAACAATTTCATTCTGTTTTCACCGAGTAGGATCACAGGTTGATATCCCACCTCTGTAAATGGTTTGGTTCTGGCAAAGGAGAAGAATTATAGTAGCAGTCACACATGTGACTTGACTTAACATTTCCCTATTAACATCAATAACTATTTTGTAAGTAAGAATTTTTAAAAGAAGACTATGACCAAGCAGACAACATATATTCGCCTTATTGAAGTATTAAGAAAAGATGTTAAAATACACTGTAGTAAAGCTTTGCTTGCCATGATTAAGGCAATAAAGTAATAACAGCATTTTTGCTGTTATCCCATCCAGGAAGATCACCAGCAGCTGTCCACAATAGAATTTCTGTTCATTGCATTAAGTATTTTGCTTTGGACTTCATCCACCAAAATCTCTTTTATATCATTCCAAAAGCACATTTCTCCTGTATATGAAAAAATAATGTCTGTACACCTAAACATCATTTTGCGATGTTTTGCAATCTACAGGCTCAAAGCCCCACTAACTATTTGCAAGGACTGGATGGAAGACCTATAATTGCTGCTCCTGTGTTTACAAAGGTAACTTCTTCTATGACATATTTGAAAAGTAGAGGTCAGATAACTGTAAAGAGAGATAATTAAAAATTAGCTCTCTCTCTCTCTCAANTTTCCTAAGTCATTCAAGGGTTTAAGTGGCTTTATTAAATCTTACTGAAATCAATATTACTTCAAGACCATTAAGACATTTACTGACTGTCTATTCATTTTCTCTATTAGATGTTACAGGATATTTCAGCTTCTGAGGGGCAGCTTGTTGTTTTTGAATGTCGGGTGAAAGGAGCTCCTTCCCCAAAGGTTGAATGGTATAGAGAAGGAACACTGATAGAAGACTCTCCAGATTTTAGGATATTACAGAAAAGTATGTTTCTTGTGTGAAAATATTGTGTCTAATAAACTATAGGCAAGCAACAAAATTGCTAACATAGCAACACTGTGAATTTCTTATTACAACTGTAATTTTAATTTTCAAATGCAGTCAGAACATCTGCAATTTTCTCAGTCACTGAAATGCTAAAATTGTGAAAATTCGACAGAAATTCCTCTAATACCACACTAAACTAAACCTAAGTGAAACAATGGTTCATCATAACTTGATTTCATGTGGGTCAGAGTTTCAGAAATTGTCTTCAAGACGCAATAAAATTGTGCCAATACTGAAAAAAAAAACCCAGCTACTTGGAGAATTTATTTCCTATTCCTAAGTTGCTAACAGTGTTCATAAGTGGTCATATTGTTCAGTGGCTTTGACATACCATTGAGTAAAAGGCCTGGCTGTCTTCGCCACCCTTAAACAGAAAAGTGGATCAAAAAGAGTATTCCATCATATTTAGAAGGTCAAACTTTATATTTAGTGCTTAAGAAAAAAGAAATATTGGCAAAAGTAACTATATTCAATCTAACAATTCTGCTCTTCTTCCCTTTAGAACCACGATCTATGGCTGAACCAGGTGAGGATCATCAAAAGGCTCATAATTTTTTCATTGCAGAAATGTCATGATTTAACCTCCCAATATATTAATTATTAAAACTTCATTATTTAATTAACGGAATTTCTTCTTTTCCCCATGTTCTATAGCTACCAGTGACATAGATTTCACTGTAGACTGTTCCACAAACATGTAATTTGAATTAATTCAGACTCTTTTGAAGAAAATGTTTCCATTCTGCTTTGACCCATTTAACTCAAGATCTAAACGAGCTGAAGATTAATAAAATTAATGTATGAGGGTCCCCTGTACATCTGAGGTCCTGAAGTAGACGAAATGAGGTAGACCTGAGCTATTTTTATCTAGTTTACCAGTTAGGGAACATTGCATCAGATGTTTAGCCATGTCAGCCATTCCCTGTGCTCCCTACCAGCGTAATGTGAGAGTACCACATCAGGTGTTCCACCCCTGATATCAGCAAATCCTATAAATGTGGCTGGATCTGCTGATTTCAAGGATCAGGGCAGAATGTGGGCTACTTCACAAGGTTGGAGCAGAGGAGCTTTATAGCTTTGATTATTTCTCCATGAGGCATTCACTCTCCTCATTATGCTCTTTGCCATTAAAAATATGAAGCTGCCCCTCTCAAGATGGAAAATTACCAAAGGAGTATTAATTCTTGTGGAATATAAGCTTCTGCAACTATTCTCCTTGCCCTATTTGAAACGTTTTTACCCCAGAAAGAGTCTTGAAAGAAACTGCCTCTGTCTGAGATTTAGGAATGAAAAAATGGAGCTTCTACCAGAAGCCACCGACATTGTTCTGTTACTGTGCAGTGGCATCACCGCTGAGTAATGTGAAGCAGTTTTGAGGGGATAATCAGCTGGGTGCAGTTGTCACAGCCTCATCGCCTGCTGCTCATTCAGAAGGAATCTGGATTTCCATGCATGCAGTGATTGGCAGATCCCAGCACGATAAACTAGATCCTATAATGCCTTAAACTAGTTCTGTTATCATACTACTATAATAAACTATTTTTCTCCTACAGCTGATAGCAAACAATCTCTTTGTTGCTATTAGATTTTCCTTGGTGATGACATGAAACAATCAAGTTTAGGTGTGTTATGGCCTTCTGCAAAAGTACTCATAGAATATTTATCCTGTAGGATTTTAGGAAAGTTTATTGCAAAATGGTAGAAAAATAGTCACTGAGTAGGTGAAGAAATTTTATTAGCCCAGATTTCAATTCACTTTAGATGTTACTGTCCCTCCTCCTCCCAGCCACACAGCCAAACCCAAAGATTTCAAATCCCATCACCATAGGTATTTATTAGCTGGCACTGCTGCCCAGACGTGTCAGATACTGGTCAGACAGGAATGTCATAAACCCAGACTGACTTTTCTACATAGAATATAATTTTCCCTAGTACAATGTTGCTCGCATATTTTTGGTGCCTGTTGGTCATCTTCACAAAGAAGTGAAAAGGCAACTTTCTGTAAGCACAGTTAGCATAACCACCTTTATCTGCAAATCTGCACTGATATTTTTGAAAACAACAGTCTATATGTATGTGTTTTATATTTCTCCCCTTTACAGAGTGACTTCACTTAAATTGTTCCCAGTCAATTATAATCAATCTTTCAATCTGCAGAAATAAAAATACCTATATTTTAGTGAGCTGAGAGTGTGGAGTACACTATATATTTTTCCAAATCAAATTTTAAGTTCTTTTAAGTCTGTACTTCATGTGTTAGGAAAACATTTTCTAATGTTTTCCACACACTGCTGACACCTGTTCTTTGCTTTCACTGGGCATGCTGGAGCACAGAGGGTACCAGTTGCTGCAGACAATGCTGATAACAGCTGCTGCACACAAAGGCTGCCAAAATGGATAATACTGATGGAACTAGAAACAAACTGAGCAAGGTGGAAGACCTTAAGGAAATCTCCCCAAAAGTAGTCAGGATTCTGTGTGTTTGTATACTGCATGTTCACTTTAAGTACTAATCCTGCTGTGATGCTTTGCAGAGGAGATTTGTACTCTCGTTATTGCTGAAGTATTTTCAGAAGATTCCGGCAGTTTCACCTGTACTGCAAGCAATAAATACGGCACAGTATCCAGTATAGCTCGTCTGACTGTCAAAGGTAAGAGTTAATTTGAGTCGTTTGCTCCCCAGTAAATACAAGCAGAGCAGGCTGTGATTTATGCTGTGTGCTGTTGACTCCAATGCAGCCCAAGTTCTGGCAATGTTCTTAATAACTAAGAAGTGTGAGAATTCTCTGGAAAAAAAAAAAAAAGGTTGTATTTCAAAGATGCAGTGGAATTCACTGGGGACATGGCTGAAGACCGCTGACTGATTTTCCAAACTGGAACGGTGTCCCTTTTCCCTCTACCTTCACAATATTCCTTTTTCAAGGGAGTTTGTTCTTAAACAAACAAGGTCAAACGACTCAGTGCAACAGCTGGAAGGACACCAGAGTGAGTTTCTGAACTGTAACTCTAGTGATTTCATTTCACTATGATTTATGGCATTTACGTATCCCAAAGGTCTGACCTTTCCTCTTTCAGCACCTGAAGACAGCAGTAATGCTGCTGGCCTTCACACAACGAGCTCCATCGACTTCGTGGCTACCGAGCACCAACCTGCCCCCCAAACTCCTTCCAGCCACAGAGCAAATCAAACACCCAAACCTAAACTCGAAGGTGTCCTTGTGAACCACAACGAACCCAGGTCGAGTTCCAAGGCAGGGCTCCGTGTACACTTCAAGCTGCCTGAAGATGAAAAAAAAAGTGAATCATCCTCAGAGGATGGACCTGGCACTACAAACCAAATCAGACCCAACCATTTCCCAGAGAAGATAAATGGACAGCCAATGAAAATACCAGAGCCAACATCACCATCCAAGGAACCTCCCCCAGTACTGGCCAAACCAAAGCTGTAAGTAAACAGAAGTCTAACTCTCAAGAGCATCACTGATAGTATTTAGTATTTACTGACCACGACACTGGAGCAAAAACTCAAATGCAGAATAAAAAGATGGTAGGTATTACATGGCATTGGCCTAATTAACCATAATCTTAGAAAACAAAGTCTACAGAGCTAGATTATCTGTTCTGTATATCTCTCTCAGGAAAAGTGATCTCCAATTTTAAAAGGAAAACGTTCTCCCTTTGAAATGTTATTAATTCCACAATGTTTTCTGCTGCAATCAAAAAGTGAAGAACACTGATTTTATGCAGGCAAAATAAAAGCAGGTTCTTCAAACATATCTCACTCAATTCTGGGTATGAAATATTGCCCAAATCAGACATATTCAGTCTTACACATAGTACAGCCTGGCAACCAGCAAGCAACTGTCATCTCAAAGGCCATGCCTCATGCCTTTTATGTCCCACAAATGTCATCTCCTCCTAAAACAGATAAAATACTTGGAAATGCTTGATAATGTGAAACCACTTGAACTAAAAAGTACCTGCATGATTGGTGCACTGGGAGCTCAAGGGGAAATTTGAAGAAGTAGTGTAGTTTTCTTAGAGGACAATTTATGGAATTCACACTGCAATTTATTAAGAAAAGTATTTTCAGCATTTTTGCAACTTCCCATACACAGTTTAACAAAAAGTCTGCAGACATCTCCATTTCATTTCTTAAACAGGCAGAAGCTTTACCTAAGGGCTCAGGAAGGACTTTATAAAGTAATTCACTGGTACTCTTAAGCAGGGGTGTAATTTCATCGCATACGAGGAGAAGACAGAACTTACATTCCTTGTAGCAGAGGAAGAACATGGAGCACAGGTTTTTTTAATTTGTGAAGCCCCCATTCACAGCCCTACACACTTGCTGAGCTATAGTGAGTTTAAGGGGGAGCAGAAGCAGTATTTAAGTACCCAATGTTTCCATAAAGCAGAATTTCTCTCAACTGCCCCCCCAAAAAAGGCCTGTTATAAAGGATTGCTTTATTATGCAGATGTATATATGAAGGGCACAAAATCAGGCCCACACAACTACTAACTCCCTAACATTCTACTTTATGAAAGCTTGATATTGCTATCTTTATCCGCCTTTAATGTGATTTTTGTTTAGTACATTATAGAAACGAAGTCTTTTAACTAAAACCAAATTATGCTGAGTATGTATTTGTTTTGTCAGGAGCAGTTGCGGCTGGTCTCTACATCTGCATTTCCCACTTTTTGCCAGTAGTTATTTAATACCCCATAGTTTATTACACAATTATTTTCCATATCCTCTATGTCTTTTCTGGCTTTGGAAGGGAAAAAGCTCTCCTGTTTTTCATGTGCTGTATTTCCATATACATAATAACTAAATAAACCACTTGACAAGGCAAAATGATTTTCCTTAATTACAAAGTAAAAAAGCCCTGAAGAACTATTTAGTAGATAGCATCTAGAAAAATAACAACTGCATGGAACGCAAGTCCTCTCCGAATTATCCACTCCTGCCTGTCACTGAATGTCAACACCACCTAAACTATGTTGGTAATATCTCCTATGGTGGATTATTACAAAGCTTTATCAGTCAAAGTGCTGGTTTCAGAACCCACTTCAGCAGGAGGTAAATAATGCAATCTGGCTTACACTCACTCATTTAAATTAAGATACACCAAATCTCACTTACACTAGCAGAGAGGCACTAAGGTGACTTTGACAATGCTATCTCTTAAATATCTTTAAGTAATATTTATATTTATATTTCACATGCTAAAATGTAAGAATTATCTTCAGTCAAATAATTTGCAGACAAAAAAGCTTTGGTGCCTCTGGCAAAGAAGGGGAGATGAAGGAAAGGTTTATATGAGTAGCAAACTAATATTATGCTTTTCTCGTAACGTTAGAGAATACGTCACATAGCAGTTTCCCATCTCTTACTATATCACAGGACATAGAATTTTTCTCTCTGAATTCATACATGGAAATGCAGCCAACTGGCTCACTCGGGGCTCATAACCAATTCTGCTCATCTTTATTTTCTGTGCAGTGATCAGAGCCAGTTAAAACAGCTCCACAACCAGGTCTTGCTTGAACAACAGCAGGTGCATCAGGCAGCTGTAAGAGAGCTGTCATTCAACACCACCTTGGTGAATTCTGCTACTTCCCTCTACCAACAGTCCACCTCAACCCTGTACAAGCAAAGCTCAGCCTCTGCTTCGCAAGCCTTCGGCTACACCCGGCCCAAGCAGTTCCTGCCACCACAAACGCCCCCGCCGGCCAGCTCCTCTGCCAGCTCCTCAGTTACATTCAGCAGCGTCCCTCAGGCAACTCAGAGAACAAATAACATGGAAAATTTCATAGCAAATCCTCCCCCTGCCCAATCAAGGTCTTCGGGAGGGTTTACAAGCAAAAGTGAACAGTCTCTACCGAGCCCTAAAGAATCCGTGGTGCCTCCACTAACACTTCCTACGTGCAGTGTAAAACAGTTTCAGCCGCAGACTGTGACTCCCGCTCCCATCTCCCCAACCGGACGCATCCAGAATCCAGTAGCTTTCCTCAGTGCTGTTCTTCCTTCGCTTCCTACCGCGCCATCCACCAATGCCATGGGACTGCCCAGAAGCACACCAGCCACGTAAGTAGCAGAAACCACATGCACAGGGACAAGAAATACTCAAAGGAAATTAGGATGTATTTCTGATCAGGTGTTCAGTGGCGGAGTCACTGAAATGCAAGTCTTTCATAAAATAGAGAAGCGAGTTATTCATATATTCTGGTCATTTAATCTAACTTTTACGTCCAGTAAAGAAAAGAAGAGATAATACCTTCTGTAATAAGACAGAATTCAAGATAGAGAAATGTGAGCATACAAACAGACATACAAGAATGTGGGAGCTCAGAGATTCATAAGATTCATTCATTCACGCTGTACTAGCGTGAGAAAAGAGATTTCATGAGCTTGCAGGATAAGTCACTCCAAGACTCATTGCTTAAATGAGGTATAAAGACATTCACAGTTATTGTAAGCAACAAGTAAAGTCTTAAAGGTACCTTATACTGCAAGTTATTTTTTTAGTTCAGGTAAATCTAAGAAATAACTTATGTAAAGGTGTTTTTCTAGTTGCAGTACTTTCTACATTTGAAGTCCCCCAGAAAATCTCAGGAGAGTTAATGGTTTGCACATGCATACTTCAATTAACAGCCAGCATGATTTCTATGACAAAATAGCTACCAAGCAAATAAGGATGATGATGTACTGGCAAGGTGGTAGCCTTAAGAGTCTCTTCTTTACTGGTGGAGCTGAAGTGAATTTCCCTTTTGTGGACTATGGGAACTCTGTGTTAGCATGGCTAGCACCTGTACATTGGTACAACTATTTACCCATAGAACTCCAAATCCTGCACAAAGTAAGGAATATTTTCCCCTTTTATCAATGCTACAGTTCAAAGTAGTGATAGCCATCAGCAAGTCACAATCTCCTGACTACCCTGCTGATAACTAGGTCAACCAATCTGTTATTACAACAGAAAAATGTGTCCATATGTCTACAGAATTCACCACTCTGTGTGCCAAGAAATCCTGCCTTCAAACCAGTACTGCACTGCTACTCACAGACCTCCCAGTTGCCCAGCACGGCCACATAATTGCCATCACCCCATGGCATGTGCCTGGAGGCCTTCCCAGCCCAGGCATCCTGATCAGGCACACAGCATAAAGCTATAAGGTCACAGTGAAGGTTTTCGCTTCAGCCAGCTCAAGCCTTTGGTCTGCTTCCACAATGCTGCAAGAGCAAGCAAAAATCAACTGCAGCTGTCACCAGTCCCCTTCCAGGCCTTCAGAGCACAAGTGCTCAAGGGCTGTTCTCTTTGCATTAAGGACACTTAACCTCCCCAGTGTGCTTTCCTTTCCCTCACTGCTGCGCAGGCATGGCCACACAAGTGATCACAATATGCCTGCCGGGCAGACTAGTTAAACATGTTTTCTTCATTTCAGCTTTCCTGGGTCCCAGCCCAGAGCTGAATTCCCACACAACCAGTGCTCCTTTTGCTGAGATTCAAATCTTGACCTCTGCATGGGAGTGTCTTAGCAGGGCACAAAAGGTCAGGAAGGAACCTGAACAGTATCTGTGATAATCTGTAAATACCTATCGAAGCTCCAGCTTCCCTTTCTGGCATTATCAATGACAGTAATTCTGACTACAAAAGGAGTGAGAGCTCACTGTGTCTGCAGAACAACAGAAGGAAGATACCTTGCAGAGCCATCACCAGTTATGCCTTTACCCAGAGCCCCTGTTACCAAGATCTATTCTATTCTAGTAAAATACCAGAATATTGCACACTCCCTAGTAGTGTCCCGCTGCTGTGCTCCAGCACTGCACCCTCACAGTTTCCTGACAGTCTTATTTAAGAATTTAACTATTTTCAAACCTAACTAAAATTAAACAGACCACATCTATAAAATAAAAATAAAAAAATAACTGTTGATGTTAGGTGTCATAAAAGGGTGAGAGAAATGAAAGTAGTAAAAGTTCATGGAAAGAGTAAATGATCAATGAGAAATTGTATTAACTTTTAAACTAGTGCCTGATAGCAGTCAAATGTACACATTGTACATCTAAGGTAACACCTACACACATTTCTTTAGCATCTACTGTGGCATTATTGTTGCAGGATAAATATCAATAAAACTTAGATGCTTACTGTAGCATTATAACCCTTATTTTCTTTAAGAGGTATGTTTTTAATTTCTGCTGCATGGGAACGGGATGGCCCATTAAGATAGTACCAACAGAAATCAGATCCTGTATTGTGCTTTGGCTTCTGTGTTTAATAAATAATAGGCTCCACCATAACATAGGTGACAAAATATATATATACACTGGTTGCTGCATGTTAGTATCAGAATTTTCTTTTAATAGCCCAACGCAGGGATTAACAAAGAAAAACCTGAAGCCTCTGCCATTAGCAACAGAAGATTCTATCCGGGAAAACAAAGCTGCACTTGTAAAGGACCTGGAAAGAAAACTGCATTTCAGAGAGGATGCCAATCAACAAAGTGGTCAGCAGGTAAGAAAATTGAGTGTTACTAAAATAAATTTCATTCATGAACAAGACATATGTTATGATGTGGAGAAAAAAAAAGGTGTTTGTGTGGGTGAGCTGCTGCATTACTTTGCAGGGGGAGCTTTCGTGTGAGTACTGGTTTGGAATAGCAAACTGGAGGTTTAAACAGAAAGCATGAGGGATGCAGCTGTAGAAAATTTACTTTGTGACTGAGCAGCAGTTTTAATTTTTGATCATCTCAAAGGCTAGCAGGAATGTAAAACTTCTTTATTTTCATAGAAGCTTCTGGACATTGGCTTTTAGTTTTTTGCTTGACAAGTTGCTTGATTCATTGCACACATACACACATTCATACACTCTATATTTTAAAACAAAGAGTAAAGTAACGAAACAGTTTAGGACCAGGTTTTTGTTTTTCTTTTGGCTGGACTAAAATGGGTTTTCTATTTTTTGGCATTAAACCTATTTTTCCAAATTTCCAAACTTATATGAATTGACAGGGACTTCTTGGAGAACTTTATTATAAGAATTTAGCAAAATAAAAAAGCTTTTACAAAGTTCAAGGAACTAAATAGCAGTTCACTCTTAACTGGAATCAATAAATTCACTGGATCTGCGCACTGTCCATGAAACTAAAGAAGAAATAAGAAATGAAATAGTATAGAGGTTGAAATGACTGTAAACCAGGTTCAAGCACCCTGGAGTAACAGTAGGACACACTCAGGACTGCTAGATCGCTGCTCTGCCTGCAGGTGATTATTCTTCTCTCACCTCGGCCACGGAGCCCTCCATAGCTGTCCCACTAGCTCAGGCTTAACGCAGCAAATAAGAACAACCAAAGAACTTTTCACAACATCCACCAGCCCTTCTGACAGAGAACGTGCAGAGAGAAGCAAAACCAACACTCTGGAGCAAAGTCGCCTCTGTGGACAACTGCAGTGTAATCCCTGGGGGTTTTTAATTTTGCTGTTGACCTTTCTTTCTGGCAGACCACACTGCCAAAGCACTTTGAGTAAAACAACTGGCAAGCAGTATGTTTTGCAGATGAATCACAAGTGTTACAATTTGTACTCGCTATGGTAGTAAGACAAATTATTTAGAGAGCTACTGTGAAATACCAGCGAGTCTTCGGAGTTAACTGCACGATAACCCCTTTAGAAACAATGATCACTACTAGTGTCAAAGTTATCTGCTGACAGCAGAAGTTATTTATACACTTACTTGCTTATTCTGTATAAGACCAAACCTAAATCTTGATTCTCAAATTCCTCAAACACTGAAAAAGTTCAAAGCTGGCACTTCTCTAATTGTTACAGTAATTAGAATGCCAATGGCAATGAACTAAAATCAATAAAAGTTTCCTCCTTTTGCTCTAAATTCCCAACTCTAATCCCTTCTGATTTTACTCTTCTCATCTGAGAAAAGCCTACTGCAGCAAATTCAAGCCTGAGTTTTCTCCTCAATGAAGGCAATGATTATTTAAGCAGATGACAGGATGAACGGTATTTTCCAAAATTCTTATTGCTTTACACTATATAGAACAATCAATATCATGAGAATAATATGCTGGAGTGCTGGATTCACACCCATATATTTTGTCCTGGTTTTTTCCTCTTACAGTTAACACAGAATTAAAAAGGAGACATTTTCATTCCACACAGAGCATATCTGTATTAAATCAAGTATTGGAATGGTAGGGAAGGGCTTAGTCTCTTTCTCATAAATACAAATGCAAGTCTCCTCTGTGTGAGAGTTCACTGCATAATGGAGTACAGCATCCAGTAAGAATCTCAAATGTTGGTTTCCTTGTATTATCTACATGCTATTTTAAAAATTCCTTCTCATAAAATGTGTCCTCTGGTGTATTTTTATTTAGAGCATTGCACTGGGATGCCACATTTCAATAGCAGACTTCATTCTCATTTACAATACCTGCAGAGCATGCAGGGATCATCCAGAACAAACGCTGCAGATGACAAGCCCGTGCCTTCGAGTCCTGAAATTGTCTTGTATTACTGCATAAAGGGCAGTAATGAACAGGAGGGATTTGCATTCTGGTGCTCTATTTATTATCTGAAATTGACTTCCATATGAAAAATGTTTATCTCACAAGATGAGATTTTCCTACGTGTCAGCATTATGCGCTCAGCATGATATCTCATAATCCAGATGTACTCCTTCTGTTTCATCCAGTACATCATTCATCACAAACAATAAAGAAATCCAGGATCGGAACAGAGTTGCTAATTTTGCTGATGTTGCATGAGACAGAATAGATTAGTCTCTGGGCTTCTACAGCTTTGATGACCAGGAAGTGCTGCCAGAAATACAAATATGACTTTGCTAAGAGTCTCGCTGCAACTTTGATCAAGTACATGCAATAACAAGCTGTCATTTTTTCCAGAAATAAACCGCCATACCCATCATTTCTGTAGATGGTGGCATGCTCCAGTGCCAGGTGAAATTTCGTCACAATTAGGAGTGCTGAAAAAAAAAATGTGATTCAGTTACACCCAAACATCTTCAGTCAGATTCGCTCAGTTCTTTCAAACAAAAGGTGCACTAATGGCTTTATGCAATCATGGGAAGACAGTAGGACAAATCCCAGGATAGAGGAGACTTGACTCAGTGTCTTCCTTGGCTTCCTTGTCTTCATAACTCTGAACTCCCACAAGGACAGGCTTCACTCCTTGCCAGTGGGGACGTGTTGTGTTGGTGCTGTCTCAGGTTGCTCAAATAATTAAGCATTCTTTATCAGCAGGAGAAAAATCTGGAAATTCCACCTTTCAGAACAGCTGCTGTAACAGGTGACCTGATCTAGAAAAGCTGGAAAGCTAGCTAGGTGGTAGAAAACCACGTTCTCCAGCTCCAAGAATAAAACTTAAGACTTTCAGGCACCAAGAACAGGCCCTCAATTAGCAGGACATTTCAAAGAGCATTTCAGCTCAATGATTAGGGTCCTCTGAGAAAGCTGTTAGAATTCTTTCTTCCACCTTGTGATGGAGGAAAGGAACAGAGACAGACTGAGACAGAGAAATAAAAAGAGAGTCGCTCTACTGCCCAGAAACCAGGACAAAAACCACCTGGATTCTTGTCCTTGCTGTAGTGGATGTTTCAGTATTTCTGCAAAGTGAAAGAGGACAAGAAGGACAAAGAACATCCCCGGCCACTCATCCCCACCCCCAGAACGTCTTGCTGGCACAAAGCTTGGGGTTTCCTTTGGGAGAACGAGATTGAAATGCTGTGAGACCAAGCATCCAAGTCTCATAACCTCAGTGAGTGTCAGGTAACTGCACCACTCGATGAAAAGAGAGCACAGTCAGCATTACCTCCACTCCCCAAAATCTGCCAGTCTAGTCCACTGGGCCTTTTATCTGCCCTACAAGTAAAACATCTCAGTAATGTTCAGTTAGAATATGTCAGGTAGAAACAAAAATAAGCATGGGGAGAAGAGGAAAGAAGGGAACTTTGGGGAGACTTTGGCAAATGGAAAAATATAAATGTGTAATGGAAACTAATTCTTCTACCCTGGTATTTGAAAGCATTCACAACATAAATAAATCTATAAATATTTCCTCTGTAAACAGAGGAAATTCAGCTTTACAGGCAGAACTTAGAAATTAATGATATTATCTCAACATTTTGGTACACAAATAATATAAAATAGAAAAATGAGGTAATTAAATCTCAAAATCCTGTACAGCAATAAAGCTAAATCAATTACCCGTGCAATAATAAAGGAAACCAGAGTTAAATACCGGGGCCTGGTTTATCCATTTTGGTTATAAGAACTACAAACCGTGCTCGTGTATCTGCCATTTACTATGAAGAATATCATGTGGCAACGGTGATTGGTTGTGTCTTATGTAAGACTCAGATAGCAGCCTTATTCTTAGGACACAGAAAAAACCTACAGCTGTTTAGAAAATTATGCGCGGCCTCACATGAATATTCTTTACCTTTGCTAGAGAATACTCGGTAAGAAATTTCAGAGCAGAAGAGATGCAGAGTTCGTTCAAAAACTTTCAGATCACTGAAAACCAAAGCCATATGCAGATCCCAACTCATCACACAGGCCTCAACACCAGTAACACCTCAACACTGATCACACAGAACCATCTCCTTGCAGTTCTCACACTGAGCACTCAGGCGCAGAAAGGCCCAGGAATCACACAGAACTCTGTTCCTCAGGGCACAAAAATTACACTTCATTCAATCACTCCAAAACTCTGGCTCAAAATCAAGCTTCACATCATCTCTCAAACGTCAGCAAATGTAGGCAGTTTTAGACTAGGGATGGGAATTGAACCACAAAGACTCTCCATGGAAGCTTGTCTGCTCTGTACTAGAAATGAGAAGAGATTTAAGAATCTGACCACAACAAATTGATATTAATATGTATAAATATTAATACGTTCCCTGTAATTGTGGGAATGAACGGTCGAACAACCACTTGTGGCTGTCCTCTCAAGACCTAGATCTTATCAATAAGAAAGTACAGACAAGTTTCCATGGTAGGGATCCTGGCTTGCAGAGCTCATCATGTCAGAGAGGGAAGCTGAGCTCTTCATGCTTGCACACACGCTCATGCCAGCTGCTAAGTCTGTGGGAATTGGAGATGGCAACTCCATTTGCTTTCTCCTCTGTTTCCTTCTTGCTCAATCACTCGGAACTGTATTTTGAATATTGTCTAGCTAGACAATGACTTGCTAGGCTCTTCATGGGTTTGTGTTTGGATAAGCATGAGATTCATGCCTAGTGCTGTGTAAGATGCCCCATATAATTCATCTGCAAGAAATAAATTGCCCCATTGGTAGATCTTCACAGGACATGACAAGTGGAGAAAAGCCTGTACATTGGATCTGCTGCTTTTTGATTCCCACTGCGGAGAGAGGAGCAGGGAGAGGAGAGAGAATCCAAACTAATCAGGAGATTTCAGTTCAGAGTAGCCTAGATTAGACTGTGAAGTTAAGGAGTGTTACAGCTTGGAAACAGATGCTGAGGTGCAATATATGCCACTTGCTTAGATAAACTGTTACATGGATTTAGAATAACTCTGCCAAAAAGCCGACGTAGTAAAAGCTACAAAACTGGGATTAAATTGGGAAATTTGTCTAGCGTTGGCATTAAGTTGGCAACAAAATTGTTTTTATATAGCATATGAGAATCAACATTCAAGTAGAGTTCCCCTAGCCTGTTTGTGGTAATTTCCATGAGTTACTATGCTAACATCAGATTATTTTGATTCTACAAGCTTCTACTAACTGTTAGTATGTATATTCACTAAGATCTGAATCCTGCTAAAGATAAATTTGAACTTCAACAGATGCAGGATTTTAGAACTCGTATTCATACACAAAGGTGCTTAGAATCTTACAGGAACTACTACACTCTATGCAATTTCCCTTTTTGCCAAAAATATTCACAGGTAGCAGAAAGGCCCAGGAGCTAAATTACTCGACAAGATCTAGGAGACCATGATCCAGCTCTCTGCTCTGTCACAGACTTTTGTGTCACCTTAACAGCTCCCTCAGCTTCCTTGAGCCTCAATTTCCCAGATGTAAAATGCAGGTAAATAGCCCTGCACTGAAGGGTGCTGGGCTCTCAGGTGGTCAAAAATGATGGTGATGGGGCCAAACAGATCCACCACAGAGACAAAATGATGTGAACCTGTATTTTCAGCAAGATTGGCATTGAGAGAAGATTTTGTTTGTTGTGCAGGACAAGGTACAGCCACCCACCCACCAGCAGCCTACAACAATATTGCCAAGGGCAAATTGCAAGCAAAGGCAAGCAGAAGGAAAGCTGCATTTCACTTCTCTATCTGCCACAGAGTTCCACTAGAACGGTACAAAGCCACTTCAGATACATATTCAGCACATTTCCTGGCTTTGCGTTGGCCAGTTTTAAGTCTTTTACCCTTCAAACAATACTGTGATGATATTAATACAATCACCAATGCCTAGTCCCCTTTTCCACACCGTGCACACTAAAAAATGTGCATTAGATGTAGGAGAAACAGCTGAGTTTCCAAAATGGGAGTCTATTTAGCATATATATAGATAAATATATACAATTATAGATGCATTATATACATTTTACTTTGTACAGAGCATTACATCACTGAACAGGAGCTTGAATTTTTAGGTGGTAGATACAATAATTTTCAAGAACTGGTTACTATATTGAACAAATGTGTGAATTACTGCTTGTAAAAGTTTCATGTTCTAGGAAAGCCGCCAAAAAAGGAGCTGCAATGCTACATTTTTGACTCCAAACCAGGGCTTGAACCTTTGTACTCTTTCCCTCAGTCTCCTCAGTATGCTGAACTGCAGCCTAGTTTTAACATTGTACCCCATGGCCACATGGGCTTGTTCTTCACGTGACGCTTCACGAAATACTTGTCTGAACCACAACAATAACACTTTGCCCTGCACCACTTTTGTAATCACATTCAGAAATATGCTTATGGCTTCTGTGATAAAAACAGTTCTTCAGAAAGCCACTTTAACAACTACTTCCTGTTCTTGCTAATCCTAAAAGAAAACCTACCAAACAAGCAAAAACCTACAAGATTATACTCTGCATGCAGAAGTGTATTTTCACTTATTCAGAGATTTCTGTTCTTTATAAGAAGTTTGGTGTAACACCTTTGGCCTCTGAATGTTGGTGTTCAAATTTTCACAGCAAAGTTAACTTGGTCTTGTTGGTTTGGTTGTAAATTTATACAAGCATATATATGCACACAGAACAGATTTAGAAAAGCAAAGCCTGAAGTATGAGGCCAACACACAGGAAACGGGCTGTGGGAACCCTAATTTCAATGTTTGCTAATTTAAAATGTATTTTTGAATAAAACTCCTTCAAATGAGCCGTCAAACTCCTGCAGTCAGCCTGCACTGTACGAGGACACTTGGGCCTTCCATGGGCAGGGAAGCGCTGCCAGCAGTGACAGCCCCGTGCTGATAGTGCAGCAATATGCTTTTGTTTTCACCAATGCTACTTTTATACCTCTTTCTGTGTAGGCACATACACCCAGAGTCACATGCAAAGAAACATGCGAGAAAACCTGTCCATTGTTAACTTCAAAGGGTCCCATGAAACACATTCTTTCCTCTATTGTATTTTCTTCTGCAAGCAGACATTTGAAAAGGGAGAAGTGCCCATATTTCTTAATGAAGTAGTTTGTAGGAAGTTAGTATCCTCAGCACATCAGCCAGGAAAAGAATTATGCACTGCATTCACAGAAAACTTTTTAGGCTCTAAAGCAGATCCAAGGTTAATTTGGTTATGTACAACTTGAAAATGATTGCTCTAAGTTTTATTTATGTTAGTTGGTTAGATCACTTAAGACAGATCTGCACTTTTGGAGTAGAGGAAAAAAAGATGTTAATTGCCTCTATCAGCATTATTTGGTTTCAACTGTAGGCCATCATGGCTACAGCAACCCTACACTATTAATTTCTTACACTGTGACTTCTTTTGGACAGCAATGATTCTAGAAAAAAGAATCCATATGAAAAACTGCTGGCTTAACTCAGCCATCTATAAACAATACTGGACTGCGCCATCAGCTCGCAATATTTCAAAATTTAACTCTGTGCTGCAGTATTTTGTTCTGCAGCTAACACATCCCACATTAACATGATGCCTTGAAAGCGTAATGGCAATGCCTTTCTAGCCCCATCAGTTCCCTCTGCTACAGCAGCCACTCCCTGATTCTTACATGACTCTGCCTTCCTAAAAAGACACAGGCCTTTTGTCAGGATCAAGGGTAAAACACCAATTGGTTAACTTTCCCTTGGACCACTAGAAGCAGTTCTTGCCACCTACACAGGAAAATGATCGGTTTGGATGGCGAGAAATCAGAGAAACTCCAGTTTTACGCTGGCTTTAATGAGATGAGAATTTGATCTATAAAGCAATTTGCTGAGACCTGCTGCATGAGAGAAGAAAAGCTCAAGGAGATGAAAGTTCATCAGGCTGTTTGGTGCTCCCCAGCCGCTGGCCAGCCCCCTGAGGAGGTGCCTGGTACCACCCCATGCCTGGCTCCCAGCCTCTGGCACATCTCAAGCTGGGACAGAGCAGCCAGCTCAGAGCTCTGCTTGGCAGAGCTGGGCTTGCAGGACGGTGTCAGAGAGCAGGGCGGCCCTGTCAGAGTGGGGCAAGGTGTTAAAGGTAAGGAAGGGATCTCAGAGGGGGGACTCAGCCACCTCAGCTCCCTGCGAACGCTCCCAGAACCTTGAAGCTCTCTGCACTGCTCCGAAGCTGTGTGGGAAGAACAGCCCTGCAGCATCAGAGAATGAGGGACGAGGGCAAGGAGGAGCCAGTTCATTCATCAAATTCCTTTCCTACCTACTCCAAGCTGGCTGCCTTTTCCTACCATAGCTAAACTTTTCCAGAGCTGACCTTAAAGAAACCTCCCCAAAACAGACATTTCAGATGAAAACACACATCATCTACCACTATAGTTCCAAAATCAGATAGTACCAGGGTGTTTGTCCTACCATGACAATTTCCAACTTTTTTTACCTTGTGTCTGCCACATTTTCTTCCTCTTACCCCCAAATCTTACAAACCCCCATCTCCTCAAAACTCCACCGTAATATGTCTAAACTTCTGGCCACTTCTGTCTCCTTGGTCTCCTGAAGAAAGCAGAAGTTTGTCAGCTTAAATTTTTTGCTGCCTCTCCATCTTTTCTCCCTGCTATCTGGAAACTATTGGTCAAGAGCATAATCAGCAGTAAGAGGGAATGGCTAAATAATGGGATGTAATTGCCAGTGTTTTGGGATATCTACTGGTTCTTTAATTAACTTTCTATGAGATTTCAGACAAGATGCGTTTTCTGAACCTTGTTTTTCCAGCAAATTGAATAGATCTAAGGATTGGCTACACCCTTATTTACTATTCGTTGGTTTCTAAAATTGTGTTTTCAATAGAAGCAGGAATGCAAACTCTGGGCTTAAAACCTGCACAAATCCAAGTCTGAGCAAACTGATTTGTCTTCTACACGTAACACAAGATTTCCCCCAGTAAAGGTAGTTTGTAATGACTTAAGCAAGGAGCTCTCGCAGCCGTGTGTGTCAGTGCAGCGGGCAGTGTGTGCTACCTGAGAAGTCCATCCAGGTGGAGCCGTAGTGCTCCACCCTGCCCAGGATAAACACTGGCTTGGAGGCACAAACTGAAGCTGGCTCTCGGTCTGAGGCTTCACGAGTCACAGCAAGAGACATTGGGTCAAATGCCTCCTGGTGTAGACAGGAGATTTCCTCATGCAAAACAGCTAAGTGATGAGATGTTTCTCACTGACTCCAGGGGATCAGGAGAAAGTTCATAATCACATCAAACTATCTGGAAACGTTCATTTATGTAGGAATACGCTGGGTTCACTGCATAATCTGTTTAATCTTCTAAGAATTTCAATGTAACATATTTTGCATTCTCAGTTACACGAGCTAGAAATCTGTCCAAGTTTAACCTTAAGTTAATTACTCTGAAAATATTTCCCTTTCTTCCTAATTTTCTCTTTTAGTAGGTATAGTTTTCCTCATTTAATTATGAACTAAAATATACAGCATTCATTTCTATAATTAGCAGGTGACTAATATTGAACACAAAATCCTCAAAAATTCAGTATGCTTTAAAGATCTCTTTTGATCAACACTGTGCAAGAGTATAATTTTTTTTGACAGAGACTTAGAGGAATTATATGTTTGACTTCAAAAATTCAGTCTCATTAGTTACACTGTGCAGACTCACGATGCAGTATCTGTGCCTGCAAACCAAATTCAGACTGTTTCAGGCTGTCCTAGGTTTACTTAGGCTTTTTTATTTTCACTTGTTGTAGAATTAGTCTAGAGTGCCAATGGCTGCAAATACCCCAGGACATGACTGGTTTTGTTCAGACCCGTGCCTCTCTCACCCTGCAGGAATACAGGATTTCAAGCTTTGAGCAGAGGCTGATGAATGAAATCGAATTTCGCCTCGAGCGGACACCGGTGGATGAATCAGACGATGAAGTCCAACACGAGGAAATCCCCACAGGCAAATACATAGCTCCCATCTTTGATAAGAGACTCAAGCATTTTCGGGTAATGGAAGGATCCCCTACCACATTCACCTGCAAAATAGTTGGAATACCTGTTCCCAAGGTACGTCATTCTCACTGTAACTGGTAAAGGAACAAAACCCAACTCCCCACGATTTTCTGTACATCCCTCCTAAGCACATGGCTCTGTGGAGAGAGCTCCCAAACGAATCATTTCCCCCACCTTTGTAAAATAACAGTATCTGCCCCTGAGCATGCATCAGGCCCTGAGGTCCAACCACCTGACTTCAGGAGACACAGAACTGCACAACCCCCAGAACTCCTCAGAAAGATGAGAGCTGATCCAACCAGTAACGTGCCTAGAGCCAAGAAAAGAGAACCTGACAGGCCCAGCTACGATATGCAGCTTCCTGAGTTCAACCTGGAATCATTCCGTTTCACATTATAACTGATCTGCAAAGTTTATAATATTCTAAAATTTCGTTAGCTGTCGCTCAACTTTTGTTATTTTTCTCGTCACTATTAAGTCATGGGGGCATGTCTGATCACTACAGGTCTACTGGTTCAAGGATGGCAAGCAGATTTCAAAGAAAAACACACATTTCAAAATGAACAGAGAAGAAGATGGAACATGTTCTTTACACATTGAAGCTGCTACTAACGATGATGATGGCAACTACACGATTATGGCTGCAAACCCACAAGTAAGGCGTTTTATTTTCTTTTACAAAAATGCTTGTTTCATCTTTTTCTAATATATGTTCATAGAACACAAATTAGGCCACATACTTTGACATCAAGTGGTGACCATATCACAAATCAAGTGCTTCAGAGCACAGGAGAGGAAGCCATGTAAAGATGACTGATGAAACTACTCCCCTGTTACACAGACAGTGAAAAGCACTAAGGACACCTTTTCATGTTAGTAACTCCTGCCCTATCTCCTTCCCACTCGCAGTTGCTGGCAGGTACTTTTTGAGATGTGGTGACAAGACAGACATGATGTTTCAGGCAGAAAGAATAGAGCAGGGAGAAACGAATAGTTACATCATGTTTGGAACTGTTACCAAACACAATTATATTCTTTATCTAGGATGCAAATATGTGGATCTCCAAGTAGTCTCACTCCCTTACACCATTCTCCTTGACCCCATGTGCTAGCTTAGCTGTTTATTTAGAAATACATTCATCAGGCAATTTTTTCCAGTTTAAATATTTCTCTTTTTTAAAATTATTTTTCTTTTCAGTTTCTATATGGCTGCATTTTAAAGTAGGCCAGTACAAGGGTACTAGCAGACAGTACCTGTGGCAGGAATAAACAAGCAGGGACAGGCACCACTTCTAAATGCATCGCCACAGCCTAGAAGAGTTTGAGAAACCCCTGCCTCAACTGCATTTGCTTTGGGACAGTGGTATTTTCACTATAGTTCAGCTACTTTATAAAAATAAATCCTAATGCATTGTAAGCGTTCAGTATTTATACTTCAAAATGAAAGGAGCTATTAACCAACTATTAATTCTGTTTTCACTGTGATTTGCAGGGGAGGATCAGTTGTTCAGGACACCTGATGGTTCAGAGTGTCCCTTTTCGGGGACGAATATCAACAACTCAGCCTCACAGGTGAAAGAAAAAAGTCCTGCAGACCTTCTTTATGCTTTTTACTGAAGGCATCCAAAATAACCACTGCACTCACTGAACTTCAGTTCTCAATCATAAAATGGAAATAACAGCAGCAGTTCCCTCCCAACAGGTCACTTCTATGTTTTTGAAGGTCATCCTCAAATACAGGGAAGTTTAAGCATGATTTCATTTACTTGTTGTAGTGGAGCTAAAGGCAAGGGATGGATTAGCAAAATTAAATTCAGCCAAAAAAAGCAAAAAGAAGCAAAGGCCGGCTTGGGAATCTACATGATATCTACAAAGATACTACAAGATATAGTTAACTTGATAATCTTTCTAAATGGAAAATATGCAAGAATTAAATTACAATCAGTCCATTTCTTTCTGCCCTTTTATATAACTCAAGCTATCTCTCCATCCTTTTCCTCAATTTCTTCCTTTTTTTTTTTAAGCATTAGGGAAAAAAAATTTGACTTCCAAACATACACATGTGATTTTTGTGTTGCAGAACACGACCCTGGGTGTCAGAAGGAGACAAAGAGGCAGTTCAAGAACGCTTTTTCAGGCCATACTTTCTACAGGCTCCAGGTGACATGGTGGCACATGAAGGGCGACTTTGTAGGTTGGACTGTAAGGTATTAACTGGTTCCTCCGTTCACTCTCACTTTCTCTACCTCTGTACATGCAGTGCTACATGTTTTCATGTTCCGTATCGCACGCATGAACACTTTCCATTCAAGTTTTAACGCTTCATTTTTGAAACTATTTCTTAATGCCATTGTTGCTGAGCTGATCCCAGGGATTTCTTTTGAACAAACGTTCTATGGAATGAAGAACACAGAAAACACAACCCCGAAACAGAGAGCTCACTTACAAGGTTGTTCAAATTACTAGATACGTTCACTGTGTCCTTTACCACTATGAACTCCACATGTTCTGCTCCATTATCAGATTCTTGAACATAATCCAGAACAGCACAAAACCATGAGAAAGAGAGGATTCAGCACGTTGCTTTGTGTTCAAACAAATGTTCCCATTGTATTGGACTGAATTACTGAAGATTAATACTCCCTGAAAAGAGGGAACTGAGCCCAGTTCATTTTATGCTTCCCCAGCATGCACAGAGGCAGAAACATCCCCATTAACTGACCAAAATCCTGACATGAAAGAGTTGTCAGAGGTTAGAGCACACAGAGTGAACATCCTCTTACTGAACACCTTTAAGAGAATCATCTGCTCCAACATATTCTGGTAGCCCCTCTATGTCCCTGGAGTGCAGCAAAGGTGGCAGTGCTGACGCTGACCTCTACCCTGAAGAAGGCAGAAGCTCTGAGGCACAAGTTAATGCCCTGAAGATGAGCAATACTCATTACTACTTAATTTACGACGTAAAGTTTACGAGGAGCATGCCAAAGAATTTGGTTATTCCTAGCTCTGCTGTCCTGGCAGAGCTTGTAAAGCCTTAAAGCATGTCTGGCATTGCACAGACACGGGAGAGAGCAGTCCTCACTCAGGCAAGCTCCACTTCCCTCTTCCTCTGCTTTGTAAAATATTGTTTGGAAAGCAGTATTTGAGACATGAGTAAGTACTGCTACCTATGGAAAAGGTTTTTAATACTATAACACAGTCTAATAATCCTTCAAAAAATACTTCATTTGTAGTGTTCTAAAGCATGCAAGTTCAACAGCTATGAAGTATTATATCATTCTTCATCAAATTTCACAAAACACAAAGTAATTTATATAGAACTTTTTTCCATCTATGTTAAACTGTAGTATTTTAGATCCAGGAATTTTATTTATATTCAGCACCAAAAAAAAAGGAAAACTAGCGGATTATTAGGATTATTAGGAGTCTTTTGCGACTCTCATATTCTAATTTCATATCTCAAACTAAGTTTCTTCCTTTCTGACTAAGAAAAATGTAGATATTTCATGTATTTTTAAATCTTTCTGCTTGTTTGTTTTCTGGTTTTCTCCCTTTTGGAAGTAGTCAGCAGAGAAACAAAAACTGAGAAATAATTTTAAAAAAAGATCTTTCTGGTCTAGATTTTGACATGATTCAGGTGGCATTTGTAAAAAGGCCTAGCTCTGAATTTCCTACCCTTTCTCTGTCAGTTGGACATTTGTCTGGAGCTGTTTCCCTGTCTCTTAGGTGAGTGGGTTACCAACTCCAGACCTGACGTGGCTCCTGAATGGCAAACCTGTGCTCCCAGACGGCAGACACAAGATGCTGGTCAGAGAGACTGGAGTGCACTCTCTGCTCATTGATCCTCTCTCCCAAAGTGATGCTGGAACTTATACTTGCCTTGCCACTAACAAAACAGGACAAAATTCATTTAGTCTGGAGCTCACTGTTGTAGGTAAGAAGCACTGAAAAACTGGTCTCAATGATGAAGTTATCTGAATGCATTTCTTCAAACTTACCCTGCATAGTTTCCCCGCAGACAAGCAGAGATAAATAGTTAATGCACTGAGAGCAGGAGAATACAACAGCTATAGATACAGATATGTAATTTTTATATATATTTTTCCCTCCTCAGCTGATGGAGGGAAATACACCTGGTGCTCAGTTGAGTGCACTCCTGTTACTGAGTGCCATAAGAATTCTGCCTCATTATCACCCTACCTCTCTCGTCTGGGCAAAACAACATTCTTAACTTTCTCCGCAGAAAATGCTTAGAGTTTGCATTCATAATATACGTTGAGGTATCCTAGATTTCAGCCCAAATTTTATTGGTTTAAAAATGTTTTTAAATAGAAAAATTTAATTTGAACACTGCTCTTTAATAAAGCCTTAAAAGATGTGAGATATTGAAATTTATAGATCTGGCATTAATTTCCTGCAATGGTAGTTAGTTTAGACCCATTAGACATGCATATATTCTTTCATGAACTTCAGTTCTGCCTATTATTTACTTTATGTTCCCTTACAGAGGCTATGTCATGGCATTTCACTTCCCTTCCAATATCCCACTAAAAATTCACAACCTGTCTTGGTATCACAAGAATAATTTTTATTGTGTTCTTCCATACTATTCAAAGAGAAACAAAGAATAAAATATCTGTTGTTCAATAATTCTTTTCCCAGCAAAGGAAGTAAAGAGAGCCCCCATGTTTCTGGAGAAGCTTCAGAACTGTGGTGTTCCAGAAGGGTACCCTGTCAGATTGGAGTGCAGAGTTGTGGGAATGCCACCTCCCATATTTTACTGGAAGAAGGATAATGAGACCATCCCATCAAACAGAGAGAGGATGAGGTACTGTACCATAAAACCCATGCCTGATGTTTCTTCTGGCTGGACCAACTGATCCATGAAAACCTCTGTGATAAGTACAGATGGTGGTGCTTTAGAACAACTCTATAACAACTTCTTTCACCCACACAAAGCTGTAAAAATCTTGCTTCCCTGTGGGGTGGACAATGGCTGTTTCCTTGGTTCAGGACAAAGACATGATGCACCACTGCCTCAGAGAGTGGGGACAGAGCGTACGAATCTCCTTATCAAACATACTCTGATATGGTATTTTAATGCATTTCAGCACTTTATTCTCTCTAAGCTATTTCTTCCCCAGTTTAGTTCCAACTCACAACAGTTTCAGTGCCCCAGAGCATGGGATAATAGAGAGTTTATCGTGTCAGACAGAAAAACTTAAGTTGGTCACAAACAAAGGCAAAGACTTTGATCCATGCTTACAAAAATACAACAGTGTTCAAGTTCAGCTCTTGCAGTCAAATGCATCACTGTTTTTCAAGTTTGGAAAAAGAAAAGCTGATGAAATAATGTGCCTGGCCGTAATTAATGATAAATTAATTGCCCTTTTTGTTTGTTTTTTTAAGATTTCTATTTCAGCATATATCTGATTCTTACTATTTTATTTCACTTGGCTCCAACTAACCATTTGATGCAGTCACTGGATCTTTGAGACCAGCTTCAGGAAGTACCACACCTTCACACACATACCTGCAGGCCATCAGTAAAGAAAGCTGGCTCTGCAGCAGCACCTGTTAGGGATGCACATCTATCACAAGGGAAAGCATTCTCAGAAAACTCTTTCAGTGGTCACCCTGTCCCCACCCAGAGACTGCTGTCCCTCTCCAAAAACCCCACCTGACTCCAACCTTCTACAGCCTGTAGTCTACATGGTTTGGGCCCAGTCCTGTTTAATATCTTTATAGATGATCTAGAGGAGGGGATTGAGTCTGCCATTAGGGAACTCATGGATTAAACCATATAGATGTTCCCATTTCATAGGGATTGTGGTTACACATGCAAACACTGTAGTTACTGGAAAACGAATGACCGTCCTAAAATGCCACATTTCCAGTCGTTTCACAAAAAGTTAGAAAACAAGTTTTTGCTTCAGCTCAGCAGAGGAATGACTAAGGGAAACCTTCCACACCCCACAATGCCAGGCGCAAGCATCAGGGTTGTGACAGCTCTGCTATTTCAGCCCATTGAGACCAGACTGCCCCAAAGGCTTCCAGTGGCTCTGCACAGACCCATGGGCAGCATCGTCCCTGTTTGTCCCTATCTTGCCTCACTGGTGCCTTCCTGCCTGAAGCCAAGAGAGGTTTTTGTATCACAACAAGGACACACACCAGCTCCTACACTACTGCACCCCCAGCACACGGCAAATCGTGTACTGCAGGGAGCAAAGGGTGACCGTTCCCTTTTCCATTAGAGCTGTTGGAAGCACAAAATGTCCTCTTGTCCTGCAAGTCTGTGGTTTCATTCCAGTTCACAAGGAAACAAAATCTCAAATTTCAGAACATCCTGGAACTTCAAGTGTTCTGAAGTGCTCATCTTGCACCTCTTCCTTTATAATGAGACGAACAATTGGGTTGATAAAAAGGACCAGCCTCAGCCTAGAGAGCAGAGGAGTCCCAGTTCTGTTATATACTACTGAAAAGTTTTTCCTGGAAATTGCAGCCACAAAGTCTTAGATCACCAGAGAGCAAAGGAAGTGGAGGGAACAATAAAGCAGGTTTCTTTCAGAGTGCTAGCTAAACAAATCTTTCTGATTTTCCCACTTGGTCATTTTTGCATAGAAAAGGGTGCCCCAAGATAGTTTCTGACAGGCTCTGCTTGATGTGAAAAATATCACAACTTTGTACAAGTGCACTTGGTATTTTGTTATGTTCTTGTTCCACCTTCTGAACTGGGAAAAAATACAGTATGATTGTGCAGCAGCTTTGCACAGGTTTAATGCATTAGTATTCAATAAATAATGCTAATATTAACATATCCAGAGCAACAATTCAGCTCCCACTGTCACACCATGGCTGTGCACAACTGAGAGGAGTCAGAACAGATCTGAGGTTTTCTGATCATTGTTTGAGGCTATACTGAAAGCAAATCTATTGACTATAGACTGCTACCTCTTTAAGAATAGAGATGACAACGTATCTGTTTCATATTTAACATACACATTTTAAAAACTGAAAGCTGATATGCTCTTGAGAAATACTAATTCCAAAACGCCTGTTTTCCAGCATGCATCAAGATACAACAGGGTATGTCTGCCTCCTGATCCAGCCTGCCAAGAAAGCAGACGCTGGCTGGTACACCTTGTCTGCAAAGAACGAAGCTGGGATTGTCTCCTGTACTGCTCGACTTGACATATACGGTAGGTATTGGCTGGGAAATCAAACAAGCCCCCAACTAGTTCTTAGTCTGGGTTTGACATGGACTAGAAATCAGTCACAGCATGGCCACAGCTTAATAAGGCCCCAGAAGACACATAATGATACAGCTAAATGGCCAAACCAGCTCTGCTGCATCTGCGGAAGGGAGGGTAAGGACAAAAAGCCAAAGCAGTTTCGCACAATATTCTCTGCTCCCATTTTCCGCCTCCAGAATCCCTAGACACATAAGCACACATTTTCGAGTTGAACCTTAACTCTACTGCCTTTGACGTGTCTGTGCTACAGCCCTGACCTGATGGAGCAATAAATTGCACACAAGAAAGTGGACCCCTTCTTCCACAGAGCACGGGGGGTGCAAACCAAGCCTCATCGATGGGGGCTACTTTACATCCAATACATTTGTCTAGGACTCAGAAGGCCCCAGCCCACTTCAAGAACTACAGCACATCATTTAACTGTTATCTCTGCCAGATGGAAAAGACAAAGTATTTTGATCAGTTAAGCAGCATAATAAAACAAAGTATGTTCCACAAACTGGATTTTATATATATATATTCCACAAACTGGTTGGATTAGAACCAGAACCTCAAAAGGAAAAAAAAGCCCATGCTTTCAAACTCATATTTCTAATTTATTTTTTAAACCCCACCTAATTATCAGAAGTAAGTCACCAGTGCATCTCTGTCAGCCTCCTGCCACCTTGTGGTGATATGGGCAACAGAAATAGAACGATCAAGAGCAGGCTGGGGAGAGGCTGATTCAAGAAAGCTGATACAAAATGAAACAATTCCTTAGGCATCTGAACGTTGAAAGACAAATTTTCAAATGAAGGATTCAAGGCACAAACAGGAAAAATACAGAAATCAAGAAATGCTTCCCAATTGCAACCACATTTTCTAAGATATGCATCTCACACCCCAAAGTGAGTGACAGAAGTCATTTTTCTTTGGGCTATTTTGAATGGGTGAGGTCGAGAGACTGAAGGTGTGGTCTGATACTTGCAATTCTGCGTGCAAACAAAAATAATAATGAGTAAATAATGAGTTCAAGTAGAAACAAATTGGGCACTGCAAGAAAAAAGGAGGCCCTTTTAAAAATATTTCCAGATAGGGTCAAAATTCAGCATGGAAGGATTCAGCACGGAAAGACGTTTCCTATCAATGCTTAACATGTAGATCGTTGTCTGCCACACAAAGTTACCTCAAAGCATTGGAGCCTGAACTTGACTTCCATTTTCATACTCTTTCATTTTAACTGCTGACAGATATGTCTCTCTCATTCGGATGCAGACCTGTACGGATAAACACTGGCAAAGATAATATAATTTTCCCTTTTCTGAAGTGTTTTAGGGATAACAACTGCTAGGTACTACGTTAAATAATACTTTTACAAAATTTTAGCAGTATTTGTTCCTATAGGAACATGTTGAATGTTACTTTTAAATTACTGAATGTGTGTCTTTGGATTACATTTCTTTCAGTATTTAAAAAAAAAATCTAGAAAACATGTTAGTATTTGTAACTACTACATGGCAATACAAATTGCAATCACTTCCTTGAAGAAAAGCCATCCAGAGGATGAAGTAGTACAGAATCAGAGCCCTGGCCAGTTTGTTCATCTCTGTTCATGCCATATATGTTTTTAGTTTTGATTGCAAGGGCTTTGGAGAAGGCTCCAAAAATTCAATCATTAGATTTTGGACTTTGTGAAATCCATGCAAACACTGCCATTGAATCGAACAGGGACGAAATTTTATCTGTAGACGTCAATACAATTACTGAACAGACAAACAATGCCAATGGTAATACTCGAAAGAACAGACCCTAACCCAGAAAGAAGAATGCTGTGCTCTCTTCCAGGATGTCGGAAGCAACTTTCCAGGTGTGTGTATTGATTTCTTTTGTTTCACTGTGACCCGAACTAGAGGTTTGTACAGCCCATTGTGTTTCTGTCGCTTCAGCTCAGTGGCACCGTCAGATTCCACAAGCACTCAAGCTCCGCCCCGGTGGCAGCCGCTACACGAACCTCAGCAGCCAAGGACTCGACATCTTCTCTGCCTTTCCAACTCCTGAGAGCCCTATGCTGTTTTCATCCCCAACCCAAAAGCTGGTGGAGAGTGAAGAACTTTGAAACACAAACACTTGTTCTGGTTGCACCTGCGGAGATACTTAGAACTGTGAAAAACTAAACTTAAAAAAAAAAAAAAAAAAAAGGTACAACTCAAGATGCTCGAGGTTTACAAGCAACTTGTTTGTAATTAAGTGTTCTGCTCCTGCAAATGCTGCAAGTAATATATCGTACAAGACTTTTGCATATGATATTAATGCAGGATAATTGTGGTATGGAGTGTTGTGCAATAAATTCAGTACTGTGTAGTTTGCTAAGAATTACATAGTAAACATAGTTTTCAGCACCTAAAAGCCAATACCACTTTTACTTCTTGAATTAGAGCTACTGCACTGTAGCTGCCATGGTGAGGATTGATGATGATTAGCTGGAATACTGCCAGTAAAAACACTGGCATTACAGTAACACCAATCCTGAATGAGGGTAAACAACAAGACTCTGAATGTAATTTTAAAAACATGCCAAATAATCACAAAGCACAAGTTAAAGGGAAAAGATGTAACTCATTTTTATATATGATTATGCCAGACTATTTTAGAATTTTTCAATTCCAGACTAGATAAAAATAGCATTTCATGTAGGTACAGCTGTATACCTTAAATATTTATATCTGTGTGTGTGTGTACTCCATGAACTGTGTTCTCTTGGTGTAAGGGTTCATAAAATAAGGTACAGGGCATGTGCATAAGGCGCTAACATAGGAAATGAAAATTCCTCTTGTCTGAAGCATGTTCTCTCAAGCCCGAAGCTGAAACTATTTTCCAGATGTACTTCATACCTTTTTCTTTACCATGTTAGTGATCCTCTCACTTTAACATAGATGATACCAAACTTTTAACTTCATTGCTTTTAAATGTCAGTCCCTTTTTCCTAATTTTTAATGGGCATCTACCATCTAGCTCATTTTATAGCTAAATGGAAAGGAATTGTGACCTGGTAAATTTTCACCACCATTTAGGAAATGATCACAAGTGTGGTGTCTAATATGAAGACAGAAAATTCTGTTAGTACACAAAAGTTAAGAAGTGAAGCAACAGTTATATGCAAAAAGCCAAAACCCCCCAACAGTAGTAAAAAATATGGCAAATTAATGAAATCTCAACAGAAGGTGCGAAGTGACAACACTTAATGATTGATTTAAATATGTTTGGCATCTATACAGTTACATTAATACCCCCCAGCTGTTAGTATCTGTAAGTGTTTAATATGTTTTCCTGCATCTTTAAATTACTGCTAACCCTCTTCCCTGGACATTGTTTTCAAGCACTTCTCACTTACTGTTTTCAACATGGCTGCAGAATGCAACAAAGTCCTGATCAAAGTCACAGAGATGAAAAAAAAAATTTAACAGATACTTTCATTTCAGACTATGTTTGGAGTTTTCTCAAATTTAAAATTTTAGCTTCAAAAAATTCCATATGCAAAGAAAACAATGGGGAGTCTGAGAAAGAGAGTGCCTTTCACTGAGCTTCCCACAAATACAGCTTCTGTTGTCCTTAACTGTTGATTCCCTAAGGATTTACAGGAACTGAATTTCTTGTGGTGTTTCACTTCCCACCTGAGTGAACACCATAAAACAAAACCATCATTATAACTCTCATGCTTTTGTTAGAAATCTCAGGCAACTCACCCCAGACTGGACAGACCAGAAAGCTACAACACAGTCTTACCCTAAGAGTTAAAATAAGGTGCAGGTATTTCCATGGGAAAGCAGATGTTGCCCATGTTGTACCTCTTTCCTGGCAAACAAAATAAAACTCATGGCTATTAAAAGTGACTTCAGTAATGAGATGCACAACTTAAGACATACTGTGGGTCTGATTTTCTAGGATAGAGAATCTACTGCTCCTCTTTGCTTGGTTTTTAGGATGGCTTAGAGATTCCAAAACTACACCCAAATTTTCAAGTTTCCCATATTAGTTACTACTCTTGGAAAAATAATCCAAGAAAAGTTACTGGATTTTGCTTGCTTAATTCAGTGATGTTGGAAAATGGAAAGGTAGGAAACTAAAACACAAAAGATCATACTCTACTCACATCTGCAGCCCTGGTCTTCCCATTATTTCACAAACCAGAGAGTAGGTTTTGATCTGAAGTATTCCAGGTTGTGTACTGGCCATCAGGCTGTATCCCTAAGCACAAGCTTAGCCAAGAGACTGCTGTCCCCCGTGGCCCCTTTGCCTGGCTGAGAGTGAAGGGTTGGACCAGACGACCCCCTGAGCTTTCTTCAGACCTAAATCACTCTACGCTTCCTAAATTATTTTATTTTCCACTGCCTGTCTAAATATCCTCCCTGGATTAAGTTACCTGTCAGCTGAGTAGAAACTGAGAATTCAAGCAAGCACAAACTTTTCCTTTTTGCTGGAATCTAACCTATTAGGCAAGTCCAGCTACAAGAGTTCTTCACACAGTGTAGAAGAAAGCAATACTATTACTCACCACTGGCAAGTATCTGGCTACCCGTGCTGGAATCATACTGATCAATATTACTCACAGCAGTAGTGGTTTTCACATTTTACAACATCAGACATCACACCCAAAAACTCAACGCAAATTAAAAGACAAAGTGCACAGTGCAAACATGCAAACCATATCTCTTCACCTTTTCTCTGCAGTATCAGTGGAGTGTCTCCAAACTCACATCATTATAACCTGAGCTGACATGCTGAGGATTAAGTGGTACAATGTTTCTTAAAATGTACATTCAGTTCTTTGGAAGTGGGAGGACAAGGAGCTGGAAGATTTTTCCCGAAGATCTGTGTAAGAAGGATTAATCCTTAGTCATTCAAGAAGGGGCCCCAGAAATCTCAGTGAGAGTTAGGCTACAGAAAGCAGATCACCAAAATCTGTTAGCTGAACAGTAGTATTCTCTCCTGGACAGTATTTCCTAGCAAAAAGATCAAAACCCTTCACCTTTCCCTACAAAAGGCAGAAGTCAGGAATTTCAATTCCTTTCAGCAGCTCTGATAAAAACAAACTCCGACTCTGATCCCAAATGGTCTGTAGCTGTTACATTTTGTTCCTTAACTGCTACAGGACATTTCTCCTCTGCGTGCACTGAGCCCATGAAGTGAGCCTGTAAAGGCAGCTTGTGTGAATGGATGTCAATGCTGTTTAACAAGTAGTATCGACGTGCTTATCACAAGGAAGAACTTGCAAGAAAAAGACACCAAAATTATGTTTGTGTTGTTAAGTGGTGGAAAAGGCCTGTGGAAGAGAAGGGCAGTAGGACAGTCCCGCGATGCCACACCGTGTCAGGATGTGCTAGAGCCACTCTGCTCCCTCCTGAATGACCTGGCTGCTCACTGCTGGTCTTTACTGAACAACCAGTTCCACTTCACACTAACACAGCTTTTCATTCTCCTATCCAAGGCAGGCTACTGCAGCAACAAAACTTAATGTTAGATCTTCCACTGAAGTCACTGTTAGTTATTAACTTCCAAAAGTCCACAAAACCACCACAACGTGGAGCATAATGCTGTGTAAGTGTGATACTACAGAAATGTTTATAACCTCTCGAGTGTTTACTGATTCAGAATCTTGTAGGTTTATTTAGTTTCCCGTTTCCTCCTAGTCCTGGTTTTGTATACAACCAATCAGAGGCACGGTATATTGCAAACTAGAGCAGAAATGACAACTTTCGTGTTGCAATTCTAGATTTCAAAAAGTATTATTTCTGCTTTAAACTTTTGGTCCAGATTGATGTAAACCCAGTCTGCAGCAGCATCACATATGGGTCTGCATTGATATCATTGGACCTCTTGCCTTAAAACCACTGGATTGAGTTCCTTGCTTCCACATGGCAGGTGGAGCAACCCTTCTGAATGCCTTACATCTGCTGACACGAGGAGATGAGAGCACACACTGCAAACAGGAAAACACAAGTCTGCAGTCTTCATCTCAATAAGTAAACAACCACCAGCATAATTGTTTACAGTAACTGTAGGTATTTCAACCAATAAATCTGGAATACAAATTCATTTAAAAACTGTGTTCTTAATGCTACCAGGTTTAAAAGCGCTAGCTTCTGAAAAACATCTTGACAAAACCTAATGAAATATTTATACTATTAATACTGGAGAAGTGATTCATTGATAATTGCCTTATTATTTCCAATACAGAAATATTCACTTTGAGCCTTAAAATTCCAGTTAACTTTTCTTCTTGATTAAAGTTGATTTTTTTTTTCCAAAGTCATTCTCGCTGGGAAGAAAAATGCTCATGTCAGTTTTATAGTATATTTTAAGTGCACATGAAAGGAAAAAACCAAAACACCTGCCTGTTCAGTAATATATTCCCCTTCATCCTATCTGAACTTAAATAAATGCTTCAGAGTTGCATACAAGACTGTGTCCTTCACATGTTCAAATAATTGTGAAAATGTGCGACAATGCACAAGTTTTCTCAGAACTTTGCTGTGACAGCTGATTAATGAAATCAGACTTTACATTATTTAGAAGAAAATCATAAATATTGTCAAGTTATATACTAGCCATGCTTCTAGCAGGTAGCTGTGAAATAAAGTTGTTGCTTTTTTAAACAATTCTTGGTATCAGTTCCCATTGGTTTTAAAATGTATAAATACTCCTACTTACAGTCTGCCATAGCTGAACTCCATTGTCCCTCAAAAATTCCTTCAGCGTCTGCCTGCTGCACGTGGCCCCCACCCTGCCCTGAACAGCTGTTTGCTGCACCCACACCAACCCTGCTGCAGCTCCCTGTGCACTCAGGCACAGGGGCCTGGCACAAAGCACTCATCTTTCCAACCCCTGGCCACGTATCCAGCACTCGGACAGGAAGAGTCTGGATGAGGGCCAATCAAACACACAAACCACACTGAAGTTCACTCCTCCCCACGCATGCCTTCAACACAAATAATTGAGCATCTTCTCTGTATAAGGGCCCATTAGTACCTTTTGCCATGGGTTTTAAATAAGCAGCAGATTCAAACCCAACACTTGAAGGAAGCTGGATCTCAGAGCTCAGGTACAGAAGAGAACAGGACCAAAAAAAGGATAAGTCCTGTCACTTTTGCTCTCCCGTGTAACCATATTTCTCCATTCCCACCTGATTTCCACGCACTTCTGTGCCTGCCAGGTCAAAGGAAATGTTCTTAAAAACATTTTAGATCAGCTACAGCTCTGTGAACTAAAGTGGCTCCTTTACATTTTATCATTTCCTCCGAGCAATGTAAGTTGATTTAATGCCTTTATACATCAAGTCCACTATAAGGAACCATTTATTGCATCATCAAAAGAAATCTTGGGCCATAGGTGCTGTGAATTTCAGTGGAGTTTTCCATCTACACCAGTGGGAATTCTGTTCAGAAACTGGCCATCCTTTATGATCACACAGTCTGTTAGTAACATAGGAAAAGGAAACACAGTTTTCTAAAGAAATGGAAAAACATTGCAGACAATCTGAATCGTCAGAAAAAAAATTACTATGCACCCCAGGCTGCAGGAAGCCAGTCAAAAATGAACTTCTTATTCCTTGAACTTACATATGCAGACACTTCAAGCAAATTGTGTATAAGATATATTTTGCATGCTCATTTCTGTACAAATGAAAACTGAATTACAAATTAGAAAAAATTAGTAGACACTATTAAAATGTACTCTTTAGTAGAAGAGACATTTAAATGTTATACATGGGGCTGGTTAGGTGTTTTGAAGCCAGGTTTGCCTGAAATGTAACTAAAGTTTAAAATATAGAGCACTTGTTAAGAAGTCCACAAGTACCAGGTGAAATCAATGTTTGTTGTAAGATATCTGTGTAGAGGAAACACTGGACTGCTTCTTCCATGAATAAAAATGTCTTCATCCTCAGTGCACTTGTTTTTTTTCCCCTGGATATTTTGTAGAAATAGAAGAGTTGAACATATTTAGAGCAAAAAGCAGCTCTTCTGTGAATTCTTATTTTAAAAATCTAGATAAATTTCACTCCTAAACTACAGAGAATCGCATCTATATTGCTTATCTCAAATAGCTGGAATCCCAAGAGTAGTACCTATGTTGAGGCAAAAGCTTCCTTTGGCAAATCAATTCCTCTGGCCTGGAAATAGTATTTTTTTAAAATTTGTGCCTAGTGAATCCTGTCACAGGAGGGACTTCCATAAAGATTTCACAAGGAAAGTTTTACTTAACAAGATAGTGGTAGTGAGCTAAATACTGAAATACCTAATGATACTCATGCTTCCCCACAGGATGAAGCTGCAATGTCACCGACTTTACAAATGTATAGCTGAGGTCAGTCACATTTCTACTTTAAAGAATGGGTACTGTGGCACCATTTCAGAATTCCAGTCAAGAATTGAGACTTGCCCTGTGTGTAGGTATAGTACAAGATGGACTATGCACTAAATACCTCATAAATGGTGAGATGGACGACAAAAGCCTAAAAAAATGGAATGAATGGAAGTTGAAAGACATGCTGATGATGAGGAAGAAAGCACTGACTTTTTATTACCCACAAATGTTTTGGGAACATGCTACCCTAATTCTGCTTTTAGCCACTGAAAAAAACTGCAGTTAAAAATGCCACTCTAATTCCAAGCTCAAAAACAACTCTGGGCATGTCAAAACAGGGTGATATGAGTAAAAGAATCATAGAAGCAGAGTATCTCTAGCTTCAAATAGAAAACGCTGCAGAAAGTCCTCTCAGAAAAACAGAGGTTAATTTCCCACCAATAGTTCATTAGAATTTCACACTGCGTTTCAATAGTGAAACACGTATCTGTATAGTATGCAACACATATTTAATGAAGCAAGCATTTGTCATCCCCAATGCTCTCACAATAACGTGCTTCTAGAATTACAGTGATAATTGGACAGATGTATCAGACGTAGTACTGCTACTACAAACCAAAGTATTTCAGGTTTGCACTGCTGTTCAGTGGGACAAAGATTAATGAGCAGACAAAACTCAGCCTCTAAGAACCCACCAAGCTCTGAGCACCTAATATTTTGCTTACTTGGAGGCCTAATAGAAGCCATAATTATTTAAGAGGAGGGGGTATGAAATGCCCACACCAGCTAAGTCCAGTACAGAAGGTGGCTCAGAGCCATTACCTGACCAGCATCCAACAGTCTGCGGGGAACAAATAATTGAGAGCAATAATCAAACCCCAGTCAAACAGGCAAGTTTACATTTCACTGTGTACTTCAGCATCACTGAAGCATTTATAAAGGAAAGCTATGAAAAGAAAACAATAACTTACAGAATAGTTGTTGAGTTTGTGAAGTCCCAATCAGCATGGATATTACCTGCTTTTCAAACTGCACTCAGAAAGTTTTTATTGATTAAACTTTCCCATCACCTCAACTGACTCCCCAAAAGGCTCTGACAGATAATCAATAGAAGACAGCTGTCTACACACTACACAGAATTTACTCTGCTGCCTTCAGTACTACAGTAAACTGAAAATCCCAACTTCCAGCTCAACACTGCACCCACCCGAGAAACAAAACCAGTACAGCATCAGATAAGATCACAATTTTCCCAGCAGCAATATTACTAATTATAAATAAAGGTATTGATAAACATTCACGTCCCATTAGCACAACGAAATCTAAGAGAATGGGGATTACAAGGGATTATAACCTTAACATATTGTTCAGCAGCAGAGGTTGATACCATGACCCGATTTACAAGTGGAAGAAACAAAATTGGAAGAGAAATGGCTGTTAAATGCTTTTACCTGAATTACTGCAATGTCCTGTCCCACAAAAACAAGTCATACGCCAGTAGTGCGGAAGCATCAGTCGTGTTCTCGCACCCTACTCTGGCGTTTATCCTTTTGTACCGTATTCCCCTTCGCACCTCAGCTTTAGGCAATCTTTCGCTAATCCAAGTTTTCCATGCCATATAACCACATGATTTATTTGCATCCTATGCCTGTTTCAGTATGGAAAACCCACTGCTGTGTTAGCAGTGCGGGTGAGACAGTGTCTGCCTGAAGTTTACAGCTAACAAATTAGGGTAAGATAGCACATCATTTAATTAAGAATTATTTTCATTGTTATTACATACACAAACTTGCCACTTAATGGTAAATGATATTCAAACAGTATTAACTTGACTATATGATGGACAACAATTAATTCTACTGTCTGTAAGTAACATGACTCCATATGTCTGAGGTTGAATCCACTTTCTGCTTGCTGATAAAGATCTAATGTAATTCACACGAAGCAAAGGCCCACATTTTAATAATTAACACTATTCATTACCTTTAAAGAGCCTAAATATACATTTTAAAACCCATTCCTGAATGCCAGTGTTTAAAGGAGAGAGTTGCTCAGAATACACAGTGTGTTTCAGCCAGCCTGAAACCCAGTCTCCATGCCAGGAACCATCCAACTCCCACGCCAGGAAACGCAGGAAGGAGCCTGTAACGGGGACCGAGGGCGAAACGTCAGTGAGGGACAGACACACAGGGAGGGCAGGTCTCTGTACGTAACTGCTCCTGCAGCACAGTCCCTCTCCCCCCAAACACGGCTTAGTTCCTATTAACGCCTTTGTTCTTCCCTGAAAGCTGCTTAATTGTCGAAAATAACTCCTATCAAAGCTATTCATTTGTCATTTGAAAGAATCCTAAAATATAAGGCATGGCAGCAGCCAGCAGGGAACCCGCTAGCCTTCCCTGCTGGAAATCCACCACCAGCTGTTGTGGGACAGCAGCTCCCTTTCTCCTTCCCTCTCTCGGCTAACGCCAAGGAGGGCTTTTCTCTGGAATCTCCCCTCAGCAGCACCAGAAGCACCCTTCAGCTCCACAGTCTGCTGCCACCGCACCCGGCACCGACAGCTGAGCCTCTGCAGACTCTACACCCGGCTACGAACACATTTGCTTCCCCAGCCACCCTCTCCTACGTGTGTTTTCATCTTCCCGACCTCCTTTCCTCCTCTGCCTCTTCTCCCCAGACTCCTCTATCCCCCACAAGTGAAAGCAGCAAGCAAACAAAAGGCCACTCAGCACATCACCAGGGCTGAAATGAACTCAACCGCTCCGCAAGAATGCTCCATAATTTTTTCCCAAACTCGTACATAAAATACACTCCTTATTGTAACTGGGAAGAAAATATCATTTGCTGGTTGGTTCTTCAGCACATTAAACTGCCAGGATTGTGATAGAAGTAGTGTAACATTTGAGGTAGAAAATCCACTAGTAAGTAATTCCTAGGGTAGGAATTTCAGATATTTGGCGAGGACATAGCATAGAAAACACTTTATTTTTGATTTACAAAATCTGTTATTGTTTCCAGATAACATAAGATTAAAAAATAAAATTCCATCATTTAAAGCCTACAAAAATCTAGAAGCTTAGATTATTTTCACACAAGCATTCTCATTTATGGTATATAACCACACATGCTTTTACAACCATTGAAAATAAAACATTCCTTCCACAACTTGAAACTAGCTCTTTTTCGAGCATACAAGAGACACCATAAATTGGATTAAAGCAAACCTACACAACTTTGGAACCCATATGTCAAACTTACAAAGTTTAAGAAAGTTAGTTCTCTGAGGACTAGAACTCCAATACATTATAAAACTTTTTCCATGTGAACCATTTATGCAAAAAGAAACTAAAGAACAACTTTAAAGCTGACATAAAAACATGGAATGAAGTTCATTTCTGGCGCTATTCCATTCAGTTACGCCATGGGTCAACCTGTCCCAGGATCTGTAGAAATACTGTCATGATTCACCACAGTAAAAAAAACCACTAAAAACTTATTTAATTAAAGCATCAAATACACTATATAAACTAGGAAACAATTGTCAGAAATATTTCAAATTAAAAGCATAATTTCCACCAGCATTAAATAAACTCAATCACCTTAAATGCCTTTTGATTTTACGTTCTCAGAACAAATTTATTTTGTCAAATTACTATAAGATGCAAACAAGAATGAGCTGTTATAATGCCAATATTACCTTAGTCAAGCAGATTAACTCTTGCTAATTATTAAATTACACATCTGGCCTGCTGCATACTCTTAGCAGGCAACAAGTTCTAATTAGCTATTTGGAAGTGCTCGGGGTGGTAGCCGAACACCCTCTGTGCGTAAGGATCGCTGTCCGCTGCCGGTTTCTGTGCCGGGTAGTGGTGGTAGCTGTCGGCATGGAAGTGCTCACAGTGCAGGCTAATCCACTCTCGCTCAGTACTGTACCTTTCAGCTTCGGCGAGGATCCGGGTCAGAGCCATGATGTAGCTCAGAGCCATCTGCAGGGTCTCATACTTGGACAGCTTCTTGTCTTGCCCCCACTGTGGAACCACCTTTCTCAGGCGATCGAAGGCCGTGTTCAGTCCCTGCATGCGTCTCCTCTCGCGGGCGTTGGCAGCCAGTCTTCGCTTGGCAGCGTTCTCCATCCTTTCCGAACCGCACTTCACAACACAGCCCGCTCCGCTTCTGCACTGCGTGCCTGACTCCACACCCGAGTCCAGGTGACTGGATTTACAGGTTTTCATATCCGATGCAGCTTCACTTTCACACACACAAAGATTACCTAGCAAAAATTCGGTATCTAAAAAGTGGTAAGGAAAGCACTCACGTGAGTGGCCTTTGTACCTCTGGAATCTGTTTCCAGGTATCAATTATAGAGTATTTTTCTTAACTTCTGGAAAAATAAATATAATAAAATAAAAGTTCTTCTGGAAATGTCTGAAAATTGTTTCTTATTGTTTAAAGAAAGAATGAAGCATTTTTTTATGTCTTATGCTTTCATTATTTTAATTTCTTTAATCTCGAAGAGAGAGAGAAAACAATGAAATCTCCATTCTCAAAATGTATGTTGCTGAAGAAAACGCTCCTTTTAATCCAAGAAGGATCTCACTGGATTAAAGGCACAACAACTCCAAATGGCTATTTCAAATGAGAGAAGTCCTGATTCAGTTTACGAGAATGCAGTGGTGGAGGGTTGCGATCTGAGGATGTAACTTCCTAAGAGAGATCTCTTTTTCCTTGGCTCCTGCCGGCCAGCAGTGATTGTGTCGAGCGGACAAGATGAGGCTTTATAGAAACTGCAAAAGCTAAACAGGTGGCAGCAGGTGGGAGGGCAGCACGCTGCTTCCATCCCAGCACCTTCCCACCCTGGGAACTACAGGGGGAAAAAAAGCCAAACAGTAAAATCCCAACATTACAGCCTTCATCTGGTGAGAAGTCTTCCAAAGCCATTCTGTCCAGCCCTAACAACTTGCCATCTGGAGTAGTGTCTGGCTGGCCCCACAAGACTCTGGGCAGTTAAGCAAAAGATCCTTTCAATGGATAATCTGTTGCAACTCAGCACAAAAAAAAAAAAAAAAAATCTCTGTGCATTGTAGTGTTTGTACATTAAAACACGTGAAAATCCTGGCTAAGTATTGAGGATAGAAGAAATAACTGTATTAATCAAACAGGAGGAAGAACTAAAAGATATACAGCCAAGAATACCACTGTTTTGCACATATGGTACCAAAATAAATAAACTCAAATTATTAGAAACCCTCCAGCATTCACAATTTTAATATTGTATAAAGTACACAACATTACAACCAGAGTAGTATCTCGAGAGAAAAGGGGAATATGTATTTGCCTGTCAGCAAACTCAAAGTCATTAAAATAATTTAAATATATTTAAACAGTTAAAATGTAGCTATAGATTTATCTAATAATTGCAAAAATATTTAGATGGGTTGTGATACCTATACACAAAAACATGTAAGTATACAAATCACCTGAAAACTGCCCTTTTTAATACACCCCATTAAAGTATATATGTGTATTCGACATGAATTAAAAGTGTCTTTTTAGTAATATCTCTAAATAAGTGACAAGAATAAAAGAGGATGTGAAAAACAAATCTGCTTGCTGGCAGCAAGGGATCAATTCTGCTACCAACTGTAATTACAGAGGAGCTACCATATATACACACCCATGCCCCATAATCAAAACATCTTTCTTTTACTGTACTTGTATTATTAAAATCATAACTACATAAACATACAAGGAAATATCATATGGTCTTTTTATGATGCACACAAAAGGAAAAAAAAAAAACCCTGACACACAATGATTTATTATCTGTATTGATTTCAAACTTAATTAAATTGTTACCAGCATTCATAAATTAGTAACTTTTTTCATTAGAGACTGAATACTGTATATTTATTTAGAACTATAGCTCAATTGTTTTCACTATGACTGCAAAACTTGGTGTAGTTGTAAACAGCTGATTAATCCCTAGCAAAAGCAATGACAATGAAATGAGGGTGAATAATCCAAAAACAATAGGATGCAATTGAACACTAATGGACTCCAGCATGACAGATGTTGAACGTCGGCTGTTACGCCCAGTTGCTCTGCTCTTAATATTCCGCATCCTAATGATCATGAACAGAGATGATAGTTGGGGTAGGGAGTCTCCATTATTCCATTATCAAAATGTATGCCACTTCTTCAATTTTTAAAGAAGTGCAACTTCATCACGTTTCATTAGAAATGTTCAACTTGGCTATCTGTGTGCACTGACCTATTCTCCCAAACATAAAGAGCTACTTCCACACGCTAAAACGCCACTTTCTGACAGACAATTTCTGATTATCTGTGTGAGAACAGCTCCCTTCAAAAACCCACAGAAACATATGTCTTTCCCAAAAGGACCGGCAATTAGAACTTGTGAGATTTCTCTTTCTGAAGATGCTCCATGGGAAGTACCACATGTGCAGTAGAAAAGAAAATCCACATCTGATCTTCGTGCTATTGCAAAAACATATTTTAGTGCTACTGCAGCCTTCTATCCCAAATAAGTTTGTTACTTAAACCCTTTGTCTCTTACAAAGAATGTCAAATGACTTTTCATGTAAAAGAACACCAGAGAAATAATCTGTTCTGTAAGTTAATAAATCCTATGTGTTCTCATGAAATAGCTATTACTCAATTCAGGTAATTAATCACTCTTCCTCTTAAGAGTGCTGCTAATGTCACGCCATAAATACAAAAAGCTCTCGTTTACAACAGGATACTGTATTTTTTCACTTGGCAGCAGTTTTCTTTCTTTAACTTAGTATGTCCTGCCAGTATGAATTACAATGAAGGTTCCAAATATACTGAAAATCACAGCGCTTCAGAAACTTTGTGTTTTACTTCACCAATGCACAGTAACACAGCACCCGACAGTGCTGTTAATTTTCCCTTCCTAATTGATTCACCACCATTATCATGCTTTGACTAACATACTGCTGTAATCTCAAGAGAGAAGCTGTGATTTATCTCTCCTACTGAACACACTGTAACTTCGACTTAAATGATTTACTATCAAATCACAGGACAAGAGCCCAGATCCATTTAGACTCATAACGAACTGCTAACAGGATTTTCTAGCTCATAGGCAAAGCTAAAAAATGCTTTCTGGCTGATCAAAATACCTGCTTTTCATCACTTAAAATTTCGGAAAGTTTCAGCTTTATGAAAGAAATACAAAAAGTATCAAGGTCTTATCCACACCAATCTAGTTCATTTGCACAGCCCCCTTGCATAGTCTTATGATAATGTTACCTCAAACTAAAAAATAATCTGCTTTATTTCTCAGTGAATAAGAGAAAGGGTATCAGTTGGAATTTTCACAGGTTTCCTTCATTCGGTTTGATTTCCTCTATATTTCAGCTTGTCTCAGTTAGTGCTTATGCAATTTTATTCCCTGCTCCCTTTACTTTTAACAATTTCTCACAGATATTACTATTTGAAATATTTTTTTCAAATTATTATCAATATTTTTATTATATATTTTTTAAAAGCTATTAATATATCCTGACATGATAAACTGCTATGGTGCTAAAAACTTTTCTAAATCCCAACTTATATATTTCATTGGTTTTGTACATCAGCCATTTCTCAAGAATTTCCCTTTTACTCTTTTTTTTTTTTTTTGTCACAAGATAATCTCAAGCCAGAAAAACACCAAAATCACCAGAAAGAAGTTCTGTGTCTACCCAGTTGCTCAAATTTCAATCTTTGAATCTCTAACTATGCAGGTACCAATTTAGTGCTACTCCATGATCCTTGCAGCATTATTCTTGAGTCATATTTTAATTCTAAAACGTATCATTAATCAAAATATTACGTTTTCCTCAGAGAAAAACAAGAGATGGATAAGAATGTTATTTCAGTCATAAACCAGATTATTTTAGCAACTTCAACTCATCACTGACATTAGGAAAATAAAGCAGAGTTGCAATCCATTAAAGAAATTAGCTAGTTTCAGGATTTATGACCACATACATAAACCCATTCAAAATTGTCTGCTAGGTATCCAAGTTAAAAACTCAGATGCAATTAGCACAGCACCCACTAAGAAATGAATGTCTTTCACCTGTACTGCTATGGAAAACATAATCTAATTACTTTTATTGGGGATTGACTGGGGACAGATACTAAGTTTAAAATTAAATGAAAGCAATATTCCTGGTTAAAGTCTAATTCCTCCCTACTTTCTCTAGTTGTATTTTAAAAAACATATACAAGCAACATAACAAAACAAGAATCTTACCTCTCCCTTCCAGCCAGAACTATTTCCTCTCAGGTAGATCCTTTCTAAAAGCCTCAAGACTCCTCACCACTATCATTTACCCTGAGCAAAGCAGAAAGACTGGCATGCTGTACGCCGCCTAATTAAGAGCAGGTGGGTAACTACCAAAATATGACCATCCTTAAGGGCCCAATTTCTTGCAACATTTGACTCAGCTCACAAGACAGGCTAGAAATCCATGGTGTGCAGAATCACTTCTTTCCCTGCCTCGGTTATTTGCATTGTTTTCCCTGTCACAGCTATAGGACTATCCAAAACCAACAACTCACAGGAGGATGTTGTATCCTGAAGGGACACTTAGACAGCAACTAACACTGGGAGTGGAACAACAATCTACAGCTGCAAGAGGAGTTTACAGTCATTTCACCTGGGGATTCCCACCCTGGTACTGGACACGCTTTCCTATAAAGTGCTTAGAACAGTTCATGTTCCTCTTCAGTCTCTCTGGGCTGAGCTCTTCTTTCCAGCAGCTCGAGTAACTGTCCCAGCCACACTTCAGGCTCTACCTCCCATGCTGCCCTCCAGTTACCACTACTCAGTTCACCCATTTCTCTTCTGTTCCAAATTATCTTTCTCACCTCCCTCAGGTGAGGCTCAAAAAGCAGAGCTTTCCCCAGCAATCCTGCACAGAACACCCTTTCAACATAACTTTGTTGGAAAGCGTGCTTTTGCAACAGGAGGTCAGAAACCTCCTAAAAAACCGAAAAGGAGAAAGGAGTCCTTTTATCATGTTACTAGAGGAACACATCTTGGACACTGAACTGTTTCTCACCTACGTTATGTATTGAATTTGGGTACATTATGTACCTTTGTATACACACACAACAGATCATGAAAGAAGTTTCCACTTACAATGATATCGCAACCCACTGCGCCACTAAAGCGTCAAAAAAAGCTCTGACATATTACAAAGCTAGTGAATTTTCCAAGTATCACATACATCTCATGTGCTTAAAAAGACAGTTATCTATCAAGGTCAACTCCACCTGCACATGCTCAGCAATTTGCAAAGGCTGTCCTACTGTTTTTCACAAGGAAACCTGCACCCATGACACACCAGGGCACACAGGGCGACCTGGCACAATGTTCACTGGTCACTGCTCCAGCAGAACTGTGCAGGGAAGCTTGGCTGCTGCAGTACTACAGCTGTGGGACCTTTGTTCCACAGCTGAACTAAACAGACTGGGTGAAATACTGACTCTTTGTTCATCTTTTAGATGTGAATTACCTTGATCAGCACTATCTCCAGTAGCACTGGGCAATACAAATTCCAAAAAATTAAAAATACTTGTTAAGCATTACATAGGCATTCTAACACAGGCAAGAGCAGAACCCATCTATTTAAGATGCAATTCAGTTTCTTTAAGCACCTTTTATTTTCTTATATACCCAGTTTCAATGAGACAAGAGTCTTCCAGAGAAGACCTTCCATTACTATACAGCTTGAGACTTACTAAAAGCACTATGCATGCTCTGCACCATGAAACAGATGAGGGAAGGAATCTACTTTATCCTCCTGATTCCAGACAAGAATTACTGGTTTTATGACCTCCGATAGATGTTTTCCTAACCCGTTCTATAAAAACTATAACAGAGTAATTAGCAGCAGAAGTAATAAATTATTATCTTTTCATATATCAGGTACCTCAGGATCAGAAAGATGAAACAGACGGTCGGGACATACTTCATCAGCTGATTTGAACATATTCCTCATAGCAGCAGGAATTATAAACTCAGGACTCTTGGGTTCAGCGCCAGATTCCAGAGAGAGCAATTCTCCAGAGGTTGTTTACCTCTTAGGCCTGAGTACCTCACCTTAGTCCTTCTTTCTCTTGTGGCCCCTCCCCTTTCTCTAACTTTTTCAGGTGTCTCTCATCCAATTACCAACCTGCCCATTCCTCACACCTGTGCATCACAGACATCTCTGTAAAATACAAGAGGATCCGTGAGGTTACATGGATGTGAACTCCCATGTTTTACCCCCTGCCCTCCACATACAATTGGTTGGTCCTTTTAGCCTCAAACCAGAGATGTTTGTTCCAAACAGATTCTGCAGAGATGGCAACAGCCAAAGCTCAACAATTTATGAACCTGCCTGTGTGAACTAGGATGCATGCACTTGTTTTTAGAACTTAATAAATGTAGCTAAATTTAATGACATACCTGACAATGAAGCAACACCAGTGCTACAAATGAAAGAAAACCAAAAATCCCAAGCTTGCTGCAAAGAATGAGAGAACCTAAACCTCTTAATAGGCAATCAGCTGTGTTTGTCCTTAACCAACAGACACGGCCAGACAGCCTCAAGCAGAGGGTATGATTTATTATTACATTTTACCTGCAGAAAGGCCAGCCTTTTGCTGGATCAGGTGGTGTCATGGTTTTCCTGTCCCTAGGAGCTGCTTCCTCCCAAACACCAGCAAGGGAGCCAACACAGCAGTCATAGATTGACTCAGTTCCCCATGCCAACTTCGTGAAAAAACAATCTTTCTTACCCTGTAGTAAGTAACTCTTAAATTACCTATTTGCTACGACATCAGAAGCACAAGAAACACATTAACATTACTGCAATCACTGCTAAAAACCTCCCTCAATTTCGTCTGCTCTACATTCAAAAAAATACCAAGACCATTCACAAGTTAGCCTTTAAAATTCTTTTTTTCCTTTGGAATTGAGTAGAAAGCCTACAAAAAGTCCTAAAAATAGAAACTGAATGGGTAACTATGCTGAGAGACAGTATGGAAATTCATCATGGAACAAAATTACTTCCCTAGAAGGCTCTCCCCAACCAGCTGTTGAAGATCATCAAATATCAAGGTGTGAAAATACAACCCCTTTTTATTTCCTGATAAACCTTTTTCTCTTAATATCTAAGGACGGTCTTCCTGATACACAGGAGAACTAAACCTGTTCATACAGTACCTACAGACTTTAGTATTGGCAATGAACTGACTTTATCACAGCCTAGGGAAGAGACAGATGTTACAGGAGTGGAGCTTTCTGTTTACTCTTGAAGGGACAAAGAGGAGCAGAGAAAGGGAGATATAAAAGGTGTGTTGTGGTATCAAAGGAGAACAGTGTAAGAATGTGCTCCCACTGAGTTTCCCAAATATCTCATCAGAAAAAAGCTTATTTACAATCAAGCAAACAAAAAAACTGCTTGCACATGCAGATTTTGGTCAAACAAGGAGTTTGATGTACCTCAAATGTAGGAAAAAAAAACTGCAGCATGTTACCTATTTTATTAAAACTTTTCTGCATAATCTGTAACTGTGAAAAAAATGCCCTCCCTGAGTAAAAGCACCATTTCTCTCCCCAGACACAAACAGCTAGTCCATCTCACTTCTAGTGAGGTTTTTTTCCCCTCATATGCCAACTGTCCACGGGACAGGACCAAAGACAGCCACTCTGAACATTCAGCTTTTTATTCCTTCCACCAAGAACATTGATTTTCTCAATTCTTTCCTACAGTGAAAAATCACTGTCCATTGTCTATGCTCTATCAAGAGGCATAAAGACCTCAGACTGAAGCTGACATCTTCCCTGCATCTGTTGCCACAAAACCCAAGACGACGTGGAAATGAGTGCTGCAATCCACTCATGGGACACTATGACTCGTGTAGTTTCCAGACCGTAAAGACTTTTCAACCTGCAACCTGCTTCACTCCAAGTACAGGAAGAATGAATGTGCAGAACAATACAAGGTAGTTTAAGGATGAAAATGAGTGTTGCAATTGTTGAAAACAGAAATACTTCTCGACAAGTAGATAACAAACAAAAGCCAATAGAGAATGGTCCCCTTTTTGAGAAGCAAAAAAGTACACAAGGAGGAAGCTCTGTGTGGGATAAAATACAGTGTCTAATGCCATGAACCTCTAAAGACCTGAGTATATTTAATATTCAGCCCTAAGTAATCTCACTGAATTGAATGGCAGTCTCCTTACAATATCAGACACTGGCACCTGGAATTTCGGGGAAAAGAGAAAAGCAATGAAAGGCAATGGGGAAAAACAAGGGCTGCAAGATGAGATACCAGCAGAGATACAGGCAGGAACAGAAAGAGACAATAATAAATCATGGGAAGGTTTCAAGTGGACTGAGCTGCAACAGTTTCCAGTGGCAGGAACACACAGTCCATAAGATTAGGAACTGTCTTTTGTTTTATTTCTTCTCAAGCCCTCTGACTGATTGTTGTAACACTGAGAAGAGAATGTAATGCACCTTAGATATGAATTACAGTTATACAGCTGGTTCCTAGCCAATTAGGAAGAAGATTCTCAAAACTCCTCATCTCCCAAAAACATAATTAACGCTACAGTTAATGTTGCTTGCCCAAAACAAAATCGTGTATAGATGGTGCCATAGTTTATTGACTGTAATAAAAATACAAGAAGGAACAATGGAGAGAGTGATGCCAAAGGATGCTGTAAGCTTTTTATAAAATAATTTCTCACTTCAGGAGGAGTTATTTTCTTGTGTAAACAGGCATAAAATTACTACCCAGAGCCCTGCTTCTCATTGATTTCTACTTGGCACAGTTTGCCAGATGCTGTTTGGTCTAAGTGCTGCCTTGACCTCCACTAGTGACGCTGGCCCCTTTCTGCTTTGTGGCACAGTATTTTCCCAGCAGGGAGGTCCCACCCCTCTAATAGTTCAGTTGCAACTTTTGCTAAAGGCTTAGAGGTTACCCATATGTTGTAGTGGAGGGGCCAGCCTGGCTGGAATTAACTCAGGAGTGGCGTCCAGCTTTGTGGCTGGAGCTGGCCCAGAGGAGATTATAAATGCCCCAAAACTAATTAAATATTTTGTCTCCTGCTGGTAAACAAAAGTGAATGAGGGCAAAAATATGAAATGCCTGATTTAACTAGGACCCGTAAGTAGCTTGACAACAGCAACCCTGAAGTCAGTGATGCATGATTTAAAAGCCCCTAATGGGTCAAAGCTGTTACACAAATGAGACTTTTGTCGATTATCCTTCACTTTATATATCTGCAAAACTGTTACATAAACGTACTTCCTATCAGTTTTCAGAGCATTTCACAAGAGCATTTCTGGGGTAAGAGCCATGCAGTCCAGACATTTATTTGGAAGCTTTCTTAACTCTCTCTTTTGCACTGAAGAAATACAGAAAGTAAATACAACCACCAAGGAAACAGGTACAAATAAGAAGTGACAGCATTTTCAGCAACATTTTCAAGGATCTGAACTCTCAAGTGTTGCTTCCTAAAAATGAGAGAGAAGAATTCTCTCAGTTAGTAACAGATCTAGTAAAATTTTTTCAATTCAATTTTCTCAGCTAAGTGCCTTCTCCTAGGCACTTCTATTTAAATAGATATATAAAATACATATAGAATATATATAAACAGTTAAATTATTTGAATGCAGAATTATATATATTTAATCAGCTAAAATATTTAAATAATGGATCAAATGCTTTTGATATATATAATTCAGATTTAATGTATTCAGTTGTGTAAATCAAAAATCCACTCTCATGGCATTTTAAATATTGTATGCCCATAAGGGTACGCTATATTTTAAAATACACTGCTGCAAACTCAGTTTCTTTTCTTTTAGAAATATGTAAGAATTATCACATAAATATTCCATGACAATGTTTTAGAAGGTCAGGTGATGAAAAGTCTCACAAAAATACCATTATGAAAGAAAATGAGAATTCTAATTTGATGTTCTGTATACTAATTTCCCATACATGCTTAACTTCACATGTTTCTGTAATCCTACTGCAGGTAATGGGACTAACCCAGTATCCAAGGGTAAAAATAGCTGTAAGGTTTGGTTGTCCAGGACCCCAGTGCATAATGCTGTGAACTAGAAAGTGACTTGTTAATGACAGCAGAGCATTCACCTCATCTGGGAGGCCATGCGTTCAATCTTTATGTTTTCCATAAGCCCAGTTTCACTTGCTTTTTTAAAAAAACCTTTACAGTAAGGTTATCTTTATTTGCTGACATTTGAAACTTACTCAAAAATGGCAAGGATCAAGTATATGAATAAAAGAAAAAGAAATCTTAAAACCAATTAGTAGACATATAAAATACACAGAATATATAGAGAGATCTCACTTAATTTTTATTGTACTTTCTCATTAGATTTTTACTTTATAATTTAACTTTTATGCAAATTAAGTAACCCTCAGTCAGTCTAAGTAAAAGTTTATATTAAGGGCTGATGTTGCAATTACTGCTTTCCAAATTAAGGAGGAACTCTTGTAGCCCTCTTGGTCTGCACCCTGCCCACACAGCTGAGCGCCCACGCACACACTCAGATTCCGCATCTGCTCTTTTGTCTGGACGGACAGCAGGACGCCACAGAGGTTTCCCCATCAAAAGAAAGGCAGTTCTAAAAGATTAAGATGTTCTAGTTAGGCACATGGTAACGTTTGATGTTTCGGATTTTCAGCTCTCCCAAGTGTCACATTTGCGAGCTCCAACAAATTGGATGTGACGGGTGTATTCTAAAAGCTACCAGGAAAGGCAGTTGTGAATAAAGAAACACTTAATGTCGTGCCTGCTAATAGATAATGCTGGGCTTAGAATGCACAAAGGACAACGTTTCCCATCAGGTGCAGCAGAATAAAGTGATAAGCTATGGCTAGAAGAGCAAAAATCTCGCTTCATCCCATGTATACAGCAAAAGGACTGAACATTTGCTAGCAAAAACCTTGTTGTTCATTTTTTTTCTCTCATGAAGCTAATTGTTTCTTTTCGTTCTTTATTATTTCAGGATTTCAAGAGTCTTGAATGTCAGCATTCTACCAGATTTCAGTGGAGTTTTCTTTTGAATTCTACAAACTTGAGGATGAGAAAGTTAATTATTATCTTAGTGGAACTTAATTATTATCACAGCGGAAATTTCAAATTAAAGAGTTCCAATAATTTTTTACGGAAGTATTTTCAGCCACTTCCGTTACAGAAGTTTCCTTGTTTCCATACAAAATAACTTACACAATCATCCTTATTTAATTGCATACATCATGGCTTATGTCATCAACTACTCATGGACTTCAATTCCTGCAAAAAATGCAGGAAGACAGCTCTATTTCTGTCGCAGCTGGCCTTATCTACATATAATGGAGACGCAAAAGGATATGTATTACTTTTTTTTTTCTTTACAATTTAGCAAAAAAAAAGTCTGAGCACAGTAATCATTAAACTTGTGTAATTCAGACTCACTGAAAAATGTGCCTCCAAGAAGAGTGCTATCAGAAGAGCTTGTCTCTGTATTTTTCAGCAAGGCTGTTTTCCAGAAAGGGTGTTAATGTTTTCTCCCCCAAAGCAAAAAGGTCTCAATACATTGCACAAGGCCTGTGCATAGGTCCAGTCGGACGAAGCACGTAAGAAAATTTCTCCTAGTTAAGAAAAGACTGGCATAACCAGTCGCAGGTCTCACTAAAAGAGTCAGACGCCTGAAAACAATTGAGGAGGTGAAACAAACACACACAACTTATGATATCTCCTACTTTTCCCTGGCTGGCAGGACAGCTTAACAGAAGCGATGAATTCATATTGTACTGTTCTAAGGATCAAAACCTCACTTTCTTTTTGACCATCTCAAAATCCTAGGGCATAGCACAACTTAATCCACACTCCCAATCAGCAGGGAATGTAGCAAAGATCACACCTCCTGAAGTACAATTCCCTTTGGAGCTCTTCCTGGAACTGACTGTACTATTCTTCAGTGAGTGCTAGTGCTTGATAAGACAATCGAATCCTTTGTTAAGAACTTCCAAAATGAAACAGAAACACCAATTAACTGGTATTCTGTCTGGAACTAATTTAATTCAAAGGTGTCTTCTAGCACCTTGGGATATGGTGTGTTCTGCTTTGGAGAGAATCAATCGGTGAGAGATTGATGAAGGGGTGGTGAGGTCATGTTTGCAAATACAGAACCATCTGCAGAGTCTCCTGGGTTGGTACCTGCAGCATAGTAATTTACAGGAGCAGGTGTTTCCTTTTAATCTACATTTTTTTTTCTGCTGAAACTGTAACTTTATTAAAAAGTGCCTGCAATTTGTTATTAAGAGTGTACTTTGTTGGTTTTTGCTATTAACTAACTGCTGAAAGGTTTCTGAAAGTTTTAATGCCCATAATCCTTAAAAATACAGTGAAGAAAAGAGGCTGTGATGTTAAATATGGAAGACAATCAGACACATCTTCAGAAACCTGCTACACATAAACATAATAAAGCCCAAAAATCTGTTTTTAAAACAGAATTATATTGTTCAGGAATGAGCCATTTCTTCCCGAACATGGGTGACTGAAATTATCCTAGTTGTTAAGACTACAATTTATTTCTGTTTACAGCCATAAATAATTATGGAGAAAGGAAGCTTTCTGAAACAGAAAAAAAAAATCAAGAATTCCAGCTGGAATTTCCCACCTGAGTTGAGCTTGGTGGGATGGGCACTGTGGTCAGTCCCCTTTGCTTTGGATCCTAAGCACAGCAAAAGGTCAGTAGAGAATATATTTGAATTCAGACTCGGGTTCCTGGCTTTGCAGCACCTCACACCCTGCTCCAGCTCTCCTATAATCTCCATTATCTCTTCTCTGGCCTAGCATCTCTCAGCCTGACTCCCACATCACCCAAACTGTCTTTGCACCACTGGCTTCAGCTGGTGGCAAACAGGGCCAGTGTGCCCTCGAGGGTTTGAATGGTGCTCACATTCCAGTCTCTACACGGACATTACGGCTCCTGCTCCTCACATGCCTCCTTAGCTCCTTAAAACCTCTGCCTCTTCACAATTCTAGAAATGTTCTGGAGAATTTTCCTTGGGTTTGACTAATGTATTTTCCCTACTCTGTAACTCTTACCATGACAAAAATGACATAGAGGAGAGTAGTTTCCTGGTTTGGGTGTATCACCAAAAAAGTCACAGAACACTGCAATGTGAATAAAACTTGGGCTTATATGAATCACAGCATTAAAACCCAAAGGATATCCTTCTTTGCCAACCAGTGAGGCAAAACCCAAGCCAAAGTGCACCCCTCACTAAAGAAACCAAGAGTCAGAAATGTTTATTTTTTCATATTCTGCTTTAGACATTTAATCTAAATGTCTTAGTCTAAAACTGACTTCCTAGGAAAAAAATCGATACACACTACTGTGGTCATATACTGGGTTTTGTTCTTTCACTTTCTATTCTTTGGAACTTTTTATTTATGGTTTGCAGTAACCTTGAGGAAATAAAAGGACAGTGACTCAGCAATTGAGCAAAATCCCTTGTTCTGTGTTTTTGTTTAAGTCTCTTAATTAATTTCAAGACAGATTTACTCCTCAAGGGAAAAAAATAGCTGTGAGAATGAAATGTGCTCAATTGGCAGATTTTTCCATTTTTAATTGAACTAATTTAATTTTTACCTGACCAAGCATCACCCTTTATTTTAATTTAGGGGTTTTTTTTCACTTCTGGGAAGGTTCCCTCTGTTCCCGGCATGTTTCCCTGTCACTCTGATGAATACTGAGACAAAGAAATCTTTCCTTTCCCAGAAATAACTGCCTCATCTGTTGCTAATTTCCCTTCCCATCCCTTATGGAACACATGGCTCTTTTCTATGACCTCTTGCTGTGTGCACATTCATGAAGCCTTTAATTTCCTCTTCTTGCAAAACTTTCCAAATTTAATGACAACCTTTAATGTATGTTTTCTGTCTGTTCTCATCTAAATAACACAAAAGAAATGCAAAGAATTTTCATGACTCCTTTAAGCAAACCTGCTAAATGGCTTATTGAATTAAAAAATGGCTTCCCATTTTCTTTTCATCCCTTTTAGCTCTACATTCATTTCCACAGCAATAAACTTGGATGGTTTCTGTTGCTCACTAATGTTTCTTGTTTTGCCTCCTTCCTCACAGCTACGTGCTTTCCTCCTGGCCCCTACATGAGCTGTGCCTCTGCAGAGGAACACACCAAAGAAGCAAAATAAAAATGCATTTAAATGTTCCTGTCCGGGCTGTTGGATGTAGCCATGGATTTACTCCAACCTCATAGCAGCCTGTAACTTCTGTTGGACACTCTCACAATAAATAACACTCAACTGCACAGGAATTTTCGGAATTGCATTTCCCTTCACGTAATTTGCTCTTGGTTCAACACATCTCTATGCCACCAGTCTTAATTAAGAGAGTAGCACAAAACAGTTCTGCAGCCCTCTGCACACCAGAAACACTAAACAAATCCTTTGCATAAAGATGTGAAACAAGGCCACACAAATTCTAAATAATCTTACTTTAAGTTTGCACAACCTGTTTTTTGTATCGGAAGACAGAATTTGTCACAACAACTAATTTCCTTTACTGTTAACTGAAAATGTGCAATATATCAAAATAAGTCTTAGGGAATAATCAGGATCTCCAGGTCAGCTACACAATATTTCATGAGAATAAAGTTGCTCCTCAGAAAATAAGTGCTCTTTTTCTTGCCACTCTCAGCAGCCTGACTTGTTTTGCATATGGCTGCATGTTTAATTAGCAATCTTTCTGTAAGTGTCTGCAATTAGACAATGATGATTAATAAAATAACTCCTTTAAAGCTCCATTTAGGCAGCAGAACTGCACAATCAGGTATAATTAATTCATCATTAATAAATCATGGCTGATTAACTAATATGTTGATTACAAACACATTACTGCGTAGCCTCCCACCTGAGCTCTGGTGATTTTTCTATCCTGAAAAGAAATAGAGACAAAGTAGTAGTAAAGTATAAAAAAAAATGCTTTAAGCAGCAAAGATATTAGTTTGGTCAGGAAATTTAGATAACAAGTCTCTTTAAAATATATGGGCCTTGTTCGTTATTAGTCCTCTTGAGTAAAAGAAATAACTGTACTGTCTAGTTGTTAAATGTGGATGGGTGAACAATAACTGGTTCTTTAGCTCATTTATATTCCTAAAGAAGGCTCTTTTTCCACAAGCATCTCCGACTGTGGGCCAGATTCAGTCTTGGCCGCAGCCAGCAAGAAGAATTAAATGCAGCACCACGAGCGTGCAGCACTGCTGCTCCAGAAGGTCCAGGTCCCCTGCCAGACAGGGAACAACCCGAGCTGTGGGGAGAGGCGGCCAGGGCTAAAGCTGCCATAGCAGCCGAGCTGCCTCCACAGCTGTGATTCGCACCTGATCACGGGTCCATGTTTATAAATCATATTGCAGCTCCATGAACTTCAGCAAGACTGAATTCAGTAGAAGAACGTGCATTTCCATTTGCAGACTCCTTCTGCTTGCCACCTAGCCCCCAAGCTGAGTAGTGCATTTAAATCACATTTTTGGTATGTTCTGTGCAGCTGCAGGAGATAGAGCTTTTTATTTTAAATTAACTCTAAGATTCTCACACTCTTACCTGTCCAGCTGCTTGGACTTAAGTAAGATATAAGTAGCAAGTTCTGATAAAATTCAAAATAAATGGAAAAAAGGGAACTTGGCACAACTAAGTTCCTCATGATCTATAAAGGGATAACATCCAACTGTTCCCATAGTATGGGACTGTCTTTTGAATTCAAAACACTTCACCCTGAAATATTGCAAAGAACTAAAGCAAAGGACAAAGATGACTTGAAAAGGAACACAGTTTTAGCTAGAGTAACTGAAGGTTCCATACTCCTAATAAATCCAGTGAAAGACCACATCATGGTGACAAAATCTGAAGCGGTACACTTCATGAAGATGATAGAAGAAACTTTTAGTTTAGAAGAAAATCTTCATGTTTCGAAAAATAATTGACATTGCTGTAACCAATAAAGTTTCCTTTCAGATCTTAATCAACTTTATGTGCCTCACAAGGTCAATCTGTTAAATCTTTCTTCTAAACCTCCAGTTAGAAGTATTGACTAAGCAGCATGCTATGATCAAAGGCAATACCACTCAACTTTGAAAAGTACTGTTCATAAAAGAGAACCACAAGGTACATTTCTAAAGCATTTACATTTTTTCGTATTTTAATTCACATAAGTTAATGAACATGGCTGTCATTGCAATATATAGCAGAGAAAATGTAATTTTTTAAAAGAATTCAGATTTCATGAAAAATTATCTATATGGGAAAAGTTCGATTATCAAACAGATGCTTACAGTTTAATCTAGGAAGCAGTGAGGGCTTTTAACACGGAATTTAGAAATCAAGAGAAGAATCATTTAAAAGCAGGAAAACAAGACAGCTGTACTGGAACATTTTCATAGGTCAGTGTACATAGGAAGCGGCAAGATGGAAGTGAAGAATACCAAAGATCTTGAAAATCAGAAGGGAGCACTGTCAAGCAATTTTTAAAAATGGACAATGAGTAATCAAAGACTTTTGAGAACAGTAGTGATTCACTGCCTAGAGCTGAGATAACATCAGCATAATCAGAGTAACATGAAGATTAGTGATTAGTGAGAGGAGAGGCAGATTAGTGCCAGTTCCTTTATAAAGTCAGGTTTCCTTTTAACACAACAGCAGTTTGCCCCGCAATGTCAACTCTTCCATCATTGCGCACGGAAATCTTCAACTCTCCTCCACGGCGGGAACACTGAAAAGCTAAACGGAAAGAAGAACCCAGAGTTAAAAAACTAGTGTGCATCACAAATTATTCAAAAATCCATGAAAACTCAGAGAAAGCAGGCTTCTGGCTCCAGAGAGCAAGCGGCACCAGGGCAAACAGCGCACCAGCGACACTCTGGATGAATTGCTTTAACGGATGAAGGTCAGCTGAGGGTGTATTTCCAACTAGAACTTGCCTATTGAGTCTGACAAAACCGCTACTTAATACAAGCAGTGAGATGTAGTTCGCTTTGCTGTAGCAAATTAAGCTTCTCCTGTGTATCTAAGAAGTCTTGAATTCTCCTTTCATGGGATACAGTTCTTGGAGGGAAGAAGGAAGAACACTGAGCGTTATCTGCATGAGAATGAACACCATTTTACTGGCACTGAACACCCTGAGTTGATACCGCACTCAAAGAATGTGCCCGGCTAAAGGGTGAATAAGCTCCCAAAGGCAGCGCGAAAAGTCTACAAAGAAACATAGATGCTGCTTCAGCTGCCACAAACTGACATCAAATTCTTACACAGGCAGCAACAGATACTGATTTATAGAATCCTGAAGATATCATTTAATAAAACTGGATAAAGTTGAAGTAGAATCAGCCTTCTGCTCGTAATCACTCAGAGAACTAAGCTTTTGCCTGAACTGTTGAGCCGTACACAGGTGGGATGATGTTCACTCAGCATGTGGAATCTCTAACTTGTTTCAGCAGTCTCATTTTAGTTGCATGACTTGACCAGAAAATGGTCTGGTTCAGATGGCATTAGAAAAGGTTTGAGCTTCGCACAGTGTTGCTTTTGTGAAAGGCTCTAAATGGATGAAGAGGTTCAGTCTCCTTACTCAATGAACTTCCAACTGCTCCAGAAGCTGTCTAAAGCCAAAGGGCACGTTTTCCCTCTCAAACCCACGATTTATAAATTGGGTAGAGATTGTATTCAGATCCCAGCAGAGCACAGGCTCTCTGATGGCATATATGCTGAATGCTTTAAAACTATTTCTCAGCCACTGCTGCTAAGAAAGCTCTCTTCTGATCAGGAGATTAGACTCCCAGACAAAGCAAGCACTCCGAAAGAGTGGAAACAGGAGCTATTTAGACATTGAGACTGATACTTTCTGTTCTTTTCCATTTATAGAACCATGAGTTGTTTTTAACTTGTCAGAACACCATCTATGAATGGAGTAATGCTTCAACTGAATATTTTAGACTCTTAAAGACCCAGGCCAGCTAAAATTGATCAATTATTACTGCCAGGTGTGGAGACACACCTAAGCTCTTCCACTCCCACATGATAGCAGATTTAAATAAAAGAGATTAATTATTTCAACTCTTCAAAGGTTGGTTTGGTTTTTTCGTCTTTAAATGTTCAAACAGTACTGGCTCTTTCATGTCAGGATTACTGAGATTGTTTTGATATTGGTCCATTTTATTTTATTTTTAAAGAAACTTCCAAAGCAGAAGAAAAAGGAAAAACAACCCACAAAGGAAATTCTTAGCCAAGCGTATATGAAAATAATACTTGATCTATTCCTTCTTTCACGCAGAAGCACTGATATTTCACACTGTGTCTAAGAGTAAACAGGCCTGCATGGAACATTTCAATACCTAGAGGATTTCATTTACCAGCAGTGCCTCTGGAGGCATTCAGGCATCTCTGATGTGCACTCACCTTTTAGATCACAAAGTTGTTGCACGCCTATTCCATGCCTGTATTTACTAGGAATACCTCATACTATACCTAGATTTTATACTTATTTTCTAAGAAAACAAGTATGTACTACTGTAGAAACAACATCTAACAGCTGAACTCACAGGGTCCTTGGGCTCCTCTGTGATTAACCCGACACACAGGAAAGTTTAGGAGCAGCCACACGGCCTGTGAAGTTGAGTAGGCTGACATCACCGTATCACACCCCCCTGCACTCACACATCAGCTGGTGGCCTTGTACGAACATTATCCTGTTGTTTTGGAGCTTCTTACCAGCCTAGATGGAGCTCAATGACCACTGCTTAATGAATATAAGGACTAATGGACTTTCTTCATAATGTCACCAGAATGACATCAACTCAGGAAGATGTAACACTCTTGTAATAAATATTATTTTAAGAAATCACTAGTATTTTATTTGGATTTCTAAACCGTATAGAGGAATGCTGAAAGAAGCACTTGTTCCTTAACCTAAGTGAAGATCTCCAAGACTTTTTTTATTCTAAGAAAGAAGGTGGATAAATCTGGTGATTGGTGGAGGGAAACACCTCTCCTTTGAAGAAATGTTATATTTGTGCATAAATCTGATGTTGTCAATAGGTATGTTGAGATTAATCAGAAAAAAAATGAAAGCTGCAATTAAAATTCTTGACTTTATGAGAATTCAAATTAGCAAAAACTTCAATACAGGTAGATTTATTGTACCTTCACGAAGCAACTTCTTCTGTCTTTTTGTGTGCTTTCTCGTTGTTGGTAATGTTGGTGGTAATTTTTGTTTAGTCTCTGCCCCTCAAAAAACAACCCTTAAATGCTATAAACCTGTTCTGTACTGGAAGGAATCAGCGAAGTTAAAGGCAGTAACAAGAAACAAATTTCCCCACAAATTAATACAGTGGTCTGAAGTAAACTGGTACAGCAAGATTCCCCTAGCTTAACCTGAGATAAAAACTGTCTTAGATAAGCCCTTTCTCATCACAATTATTTGGGCAGTCCTCTCTAATTTGTTTGGTTGTACGGAATTCCTTATGCCTGTTTATAAATGTTACCTCAGAAATATGAAAACAGTGTGAAGGGCTGGATATACAGACAGTTGTTATACACTGCATTCACCAGCAACTGTGAAAGTCTATACATCTGAGAGATTATAATTTTTATATATTCCAGAGACTCCTCAAATGAAAGAAAGGCAAGGACTGATACAAAACCCTGATTTAACCAGCAGCTTAAATTCAAGGACATGTACTCAGCTTAAAGAAAGATCATAAAGTATTTCTCCTCGTAAAAGTACTGGAAAATTCTCTATTTGTAGTTGGTGGGGGTGGTTGTTGTTTGACAATTCAGTCCAAAAAAAGTAGGAAGAGAACCCAAACACAGGAAATTAAGTCTGATGCTTCAGCAGAGCTGCAGCTGACCTCCTCCTAAAGGCCTCAATAGCCAGAGAGATCTGACAATAGATTTCATGTTCCTCATTTTTATATTATTTTATATGTAATCTATTTGGGAACTAACAGCTCCTTCATTTTATGGAAGAAATTCTTCCTTTATTCTTGCAATAAAAAGTATCGGATATTACAGAAGCTACCACAGGGGTTTCTTTAAAGTCCAAAGATGCTCTCATTTATTTGGTGATATGGAACGTCCTTGAATGCCAGCTATCTTTTCCAAATAATCTCATTAGTAACAGAATTTGCCCAGTACTACCTGATACCCCTGAGATAGACATACATAAGGAAAAGTTATTTCTCATAAATATACATCAAATTAACTCGTCCTATTTAAAACAGCTTTGTACGATTTCTACCACAGAAGAGGTTTGAGGACGTATATGCATGGAACATGAATTTTAAAAAAAACCAACACAAACCTATCTCGTGGACAGATACGACTTTTTTTGTGCTAAACACATCAGAGAAGCTGATCACAGTATCAATTGCCTTGGCTGCTTCAGCTAGTTTCTCTAAAACGGGAAGTGGGACAGTACATACAAAATACATGAAAATGCAGAACAGGTAGAAAGCGTCAATTGTTAAGTACAGACAGAATTCCTGTCTATCTGAGTACTTAAAGAAGCAGTGTCTATAGACGGTACGGAAAGTTCAAATTCCACATTAACATCCAAAAATGTCAAAATCTTCTGAGAAACAGCCAGTCCGTAAGGACACATCACCAAAGACAGTTTTTCATCTTCCGAAAATACTTTGAGATTTCCCCCCATCCCCAACATTATTTAAGCTATCACAGATATTGTGTGGTGTAAATGCAAATACAAGATCCTTGGGACAGGATGTTAAATCTTGCCTTCAGTCCATGATGGAGAAGGTCCTGTTCATGGTGGATCCTTTAAAGACTTACCATCTTCAATAAAATCCATTTTGAGATTCATTTGACCAAATACAGCAAGGCTTATAGTCAGGGTAGCTGTTTGTTTGGAAAAGTGCTTACTTTCCTGGACAAAGAACTTTATTAGATCAACTATCCAACCTCTGTTCTAACTTAAATGTGACCAAAGGCTCGTGTGCAGAATTGCCCCCTGTCCCCTCTTGGGGATGAGGGTATTTCGTATTGCTGCTCTTGTTCTTCTGTTCTCTGGCAAAGCAATAGAAACATGAGAAGCAACCCAACACTCCTCATCTAACATTGTCATATATTAACAGTTTCTCTTGGTTTTTTTCCACCAGGTTCTTAAGTGTCTTGCTTCATAACAAAGACGTGATCTAATAAGCATATCTCATTGATTGAATCAGCACACACAAACAACAACCCCTGAGGTTCACCAAGCTTCAGTTACGATGAAAGGTCATGAGAACTAACATCCAAAAGCCAAGATCAAAAACTAACTGCAGAGACTTACGATGCAGAAACCAACACTTCAAACTCCCTGGGGCATGATGTGCCATGGTGGTGGATAGGAAAGAAAGCAATTCCTCAAAGATTATCTCACACACAAAATATTACATAATATTCTATTCATCTTGAGGAAATGGATAGGGAGTTATTGCTACAGTTTGGATTGCAGTAGTAATACAACCTTTTTTTTTCTAGTGAGTCGATTTACATAAATGGACAGCTTTGCAATAAAATACTTTATCTTACCAAGCATTTCTTTCTTCCCCAGCTGCTCTGACCAGTAGCTGCTTAAAACAGCATGAGCAGATCCTTAAAAGAAATTGGAAAACAATGTACAGAATTAAATAATAATTACTATTTTACAAAGTAAGCATAGTCAAAATATAAATATCATAGATCAAGTGCCACGTGCGTTTAGGGTAAAAAAACCTAAGAGTTTGCACAGCAGACAGAACTTAAGGCTTTGTAATTTCAATGATTTATGGCAAAGCAGTATTACTTCCACATCCTCTAGCTTCAATGGGAATCTTGCTTAGGTGAGGGCATCATCATCAGCCACAACTCTCAGCTGACTAATAATTAAATGGTACCTAAGCAAAGGACACCATCCTGCAGCAATCATCATCAGCCCGACTGAGTGCAACACCAAAAGAACAGACAGTAACACTTCTTGCTGCCCTAAGCATTCAGCTAAGCTGAGCTCTCACAGGCCTGAGAATAGCCACAGTAAGTGTCATGAAACTAGAGAAGATCTCAGCTGAAATGCATAGGAAAAAAACCCAAACAAAAATCCAAACCACCACAAGAAAAAGAGAACACCAGCAGAAGTCAATGTAAATTTCCACTGCAATACTCATCCAGTACTGAACTAGTCTCTCACTTTTCTCTAATTGGAATACTTGAGGCAAAAGATCTGAAAAAGACACAAGAATATCTGGCCTAATGACAGCAAGAAACTGATTTGATTTTTTCTGAACGAGTTGGTGTCAGTCATGAAAGCTTCCAGTTTAATGAGCACTCCTGCTACCCATATAAACCAGTAATTTATCAGAGACTCCAAAGTACAAAAACAGATTAATGAATTTTAATAAGAACCTTTTAATTGAATTGAAACAAAAGTATGAGTTGCTTATCTTACAAACACATACCTGTAACAGGGTCTTCCAGAACTCCATACCAAGGTGCAAAATATCTGGAGTAAAAATCATAGCCTTTTCCACTGGAATTTCCCTTAACAGTGAGTATGAGTCCTTTCACTTTTCCCGTCTTTTCAGCTGACAAAAAGTGTTGTGCACTCACTTTCAATTCTTCCAACACAGACCTTGAATATAATTATGAAATTTTAATAGCCCATATTCTTCACTTTACATTAATGTAAGTATTGAAAAGAAAAATAAAGCTTTACAATCATCTTCTCTACAGTTCAAAACCAGCCCTAAAATATTAGAGGAGACAAGATTCCTAGCATTGTCCTCCCAACGGTATTTGACAGAAAATCACCCTGAACCTAATACACTCTGAATGAGCACAGAAAAAAACCTCAAATCATGCATTTCCTATTTATTTCTGAAAACAGAGCATCCTGAAACATTAGCCAC
>VZTF01001476.1:783057-816103 GCA_013397755.1 Cnemophilus loriae
AAACAAAACCCACAAAGCTTTACGGAGCGGATGTGCAATGTACTCCCGAGTAAATGCCGAGCTTTATGTGGCGCGCCTGCCCACGTGCTGCCCGCCTTCCACGCGGTGCTCCCCAGCAGCAGCTCCGGTGGCGGGGGTTAGATCCCCTTGGTGGGGGGTTTAGGTCCCGGTGGGATGGGTTTAGATGCACAGTTTCAAATCCGGAACGGAAATAAAGCTCGTGATCTATCATGCTAGTTATCTAAATAAACAAAACGTACCTGATTTATTTTTAAGGGAGGGACTTAGGCGTGGACGGGATCTTAGGGTTTTTTTATTTCTGTTTTGTTGGGGTTTTTTTTAGGATTTAAATTAAATAAAAGATGGACTGGAGTGGAAAACACAATGGGCCCAATGATACAACCAATGACGGAACAGTGGTACGACTCCGAGGCCTGCCATTTGGTTGCAGCAAAGAAGAGATTGTTCAGTTTTTCCAAGGTACCTCCAGTATAGTCGAAGTGTAGCGGGTTTCTTTGGAGGTTTTTTTGTATCTTTTACACAATGTTTTGTACATGTTTAATAGCTGTTAATGGGGTGGATGGGGAGGGATTGTGTTAAATTAGTTTGTTTTAAGTAAGACTTACGCCCGGTATATGAAGCACAGATAACCATAGATGTAGTAAAACACAGAATGTATCTAATTTTGTCGAGGTGGGAAACGTACCGTGCATATTGGGGTAACCTGAATGTTAGCATTTGGATCAGTTAAATTGCTTGGTGGGTAGCTATATTTTCTTCATGTAACTTAGGTGGTTGTGTTTTTGTATAGTCTAAACAGAAAAGAAGTACGGCTAAATCCATAAATGTTTAATGAAAGATCGTGGGCTTGTATTGTTGGGTGATGGGGGAAACAAGGTGGTTTTCTTTTTCGTTGTTGTTGTTTAGATATGCTTTAAGTATTTGCTACAGATGGGAATGTTTCAGCCTTTAACACTGTTCCCCTTGACGGGGTTATTTGTCCTTGGGTTAAAGGGTTGGAAATCGTGCCAAATGGGATAACATTGACGCTGGACTACCAGGGGAGAAGCACAGGGGAGGCCTTCGTGCAGTTTGCTTCAAAGGAGATAGCAGAAAATGCTCTGGGGAAACACAAGGAAAGAATAGGGCACAGGTGGGGATGGAGAGTTTGGGATGGTGTTAAATCTTTATTTTTTGGGGGTTGTGGGTCAGTAATGCTTTTGGGGGGTTGGGGACCATTGGGGAATTGGCTGTTTTTAAGAATTTTTATAACTGATCCTAAGTTAACTTGGGAAATACAGTAGATTTGGGGGGTGGGGGAGACAGTATTGCACTGGGTAGTTTGCTAAACTCAGAAAATTGTTTCAATCATGCTCGTGCAGGGTAATTTGTGATAAATGCTGCTACGGCCAGACATTGTTTTTCAACAGTATGTTTCTCATACTGGAAAGACATGTTTTAAGCTTAATTTGTACAGCTACAATTTTCACGTAGTAACTTTTGCCACTGTGAAGTGGGGATGTTTTAATACACTTAAGATTCTTACGGTTTTGAGGAGAAACTTAAGTTGTATGGTATCTCTAGTCACTGCTATTGGCTTGTACCTTTAGCTCTAGAAAACGTAGTATGGCCTTTTGTAAAATTCAGACTGCTTCTGCCTGTGTTCTTACTGGTACCTTGAAAATCCTCTCTTGTTAGATACATTGAAATCTTCAAAAGTAGTAAGAGCGAAATCAGAGGATTCTCTGACATGCCAAGAAGAATGATGGGACAACAGCGACCTGGACCATATGATAGACCATTAGGAGGAAGAGGGGGTTATTATGGAGCTGGGCGTGGAAGTATGTATGACAGAATGCGTCGAGGAGGTGGTGGATATGACGGTGGTATGTTCATCTAATGAACACAGGTTCTCTTGGCAGTTTCATGTTTCTGACATACTTGTCAAGAAATAAGAAGTGGCAGTAGCTGTAATGCCCACTAGGTGTGATGTATTTATCTGAAAAAATCTTGTAATGTATCAAAACGTGTGGCTGAGTATTTAAGATGAACGTAAATAATAAGGGAGCTATTTTCAGCAGAATCTGATCTCTCCATTTGCATGTTTCAGTCTGTGTTGTATAAAAAGAGATGTACTTTTGCACCGTGTTCAGAAATCCAGGTTTGACAGTCTGCAGAGGCTGTTTGCAAAGTGCTGGGTGCCCAGAGACTGCAAAATTGAGTGTTGTGTGTGCATTGCTCTGTGAATTGTGAGCAGCAATGTAATCGTTCCTCTCCTTCTCTCCATTGCACAGGATATGGTGGCTTTGATGATTATGGTGGCTATAATAACTATGGCTACGGAAACGACGGCTATGACGACAGAATGAGGGATGGGAGAGGTAAAAGAAATTAACAGTTTGTCTAAAAAGGTTTTCCTGTTACTTGAGTTTGCAAAACACAGTATTTCCAAGACAGAAATAATAGCTTCATTCTGCTCTTCTATAAAGAAGGCTGTTTAAAAGGGGAGGGGACTGGGGAATCGTAAGGACAGGTAAATAGATTGCTTAGGAGGGCTTCTGGTTAAGGTTTGGGTTGATACATGGGAAGTGTAAACACCGTGCATTCAGTGGTATAGTTCAGTGCTTTCAGAAAAAGAGTAGTGATGACTTTTGGCTTTTCATGATCTTAGAGGTGTGTGGGTTTTTTTGGTTTGGGTTTTCCAATAGGCATGGGAGGACATGGCTATGGAGCTGGAGATGCAGGGTCGGGGTTCCATGGTGGCGGTCATTTTGTTCACATGAGAGGGCTGCCTTTCCGAGCCACGGAAAACGATATTGCTAACGTAAGTACCACGGGGAAAAGGGCTTCCTCATGCCGGCAGCGTGCATGTCCCTGTCTGTCGCAGTCCAAACTCGGGGAGAGTTCTCCAACTAGTCACTGCTACATCTGCCAGCTAAAGTCATGGCCCTTCATGTGAGTTGCACAAAGTTAACGAGCTTTTATAAAGCTACTGTCTGAAGCGGGATTACCAGAGAAGTCAGCAAAGCTATATTTAACATTAATCCTTGCACTCTCTGCTCTTCCGTTTCCATAAAAGGTGTATTGCAGAGACAACAGTTGCTGCAGTCAGTATCCTCACTTTAAGGCCTTGAGGATTTGTTTAAGCTTATCTGATTTCGTGAAAACGACAGAAGATGTGGAACTTAGATTGCTGAGTTTGCATATTTGTTTGTTGACCTGAGACTTCATTTTGGGAGGGACAGGGTGGGAAGGCATAGAGAGCTGTGTTGGCTTGGAGAGGATTGTGTCCCTCTCGTAAGGGATCAGGGTGGCAGATACAAGCACATCCGCAGGATTTTGGGAATGCATTCTTGCATCAGTGCAGATGGGTTGTTGTAGGGGGAAAAGCTTTCTTGGGATACAAGGCCTGGTTTAAACATAGCACATCCTTGGAGAGAGGCTGTCTTGCCAGTTGCACCTATAGATGATACACGCAGAACTCCATTCTTAATCCTGTGCTTGTTTTCTTTTGTGGGTGGGTTGGTTTACTTAAGTGGAGGTGTGTTTTCTTTTGTCAGTTTGATTGTTTCATTTAAAGACTGACAGCAAGGGCCAAAAGTCAGGCTTTGATCTGGAGCAGTGAGGAAAAGCAGTGCAATTGACAGGCAGCTTTTCTTGAATTCCATGGATGCGTCCTTTCTTTGAGAAATCTGAAGAAGCAGAGCCAAATGAAAACCAGCTGGTTATTTTCCTGTCCAGGATGACATTGCATTTGACTGTGTTGCTCAAAGCAACACAAAGTGTGTGGGCAGGAGTTGTTTGTATCTTTGTTTTCAAAGAAAGCTCCTCAAGCTCTGTAGCTGCAGCTCTCCAAGCTGTGTAGTAATCATGGATTGTAAACGTAGGTTGACCTGATGTTGAATGTCCACAACCACTAAGTACTACTTGAGAAATTAGTAGTTAAATTTGTGTGGTAGGATGACCTTGAATTGATGCAGTGCACCACTAACCATGGGAATGGACAAAAAGCACCTGGTTTGAATTCTTCATTAACGTGATTTGGTTTTTAATTTGTTTTTTCCTTAGTTTTTCTCGCCATTGAACCCTATAAGAGTTCACATTGATATTGGAGCAGATGGGAGAGCTACAGGAGAGGCAGATGTGGAATTTGTAACACATGAGGATGCAGTAGCTGCCATGTCCAAGGATAAGAATCACATGCGTGAGTGTCGCGTTTCCTGCCGCTTGGCCAGGCTCTAGCAGGGCTTTGAGCAGCAGATCCATCCCAAGAGTTCCCCATTTACCACATTGCAAACTCACACATTTGTGGCCTGCTGCCTGTAAGGGGGGGGGAGTGCCTCGTACCTCTGCTTCTGGTCTGGGAAACAAAACATGAGCTGAGGCTCTTTTTTGCTTCTTACAGAGCATCGATACATTGAACTGTTCCTGAATTCCACTGCTGGAGGTGGCTCTGGAATGGGAGGCTATGGCAGAGATGGAATGGGTACGCATCAACTGCACATTTAGCTGATGCTTTGCCAAGTGTGATGAGTTCCAAGCTTGTAATGGTGCACTTTTGGCTTTTTAGATCAAGGTTACGGCTCTGTTGGTAGAATGGGAATGGGTAGCAATTACAGCGGCGGATACGGAACTCCTGATGGCTTGGGCGGATACAGTAAGTACAAGTTCTCTTCTGAATGTTCAGGGGAAAAGTGTGAATGTCTGTCTTCTGACAGGCAGGGGGCAAGGGTGGTGGGCTTTGGGCTGGGACAAGGGAAAGAGGGGCAGTGGTTTTTTAGAACTAAATCTAATTCTGGGGGCTTCACACATTGTGCTACTGCAGCAAATGCTGGTTAAGAGCAGTAGTGCTGGAGTGTTGTTAGTGTAAGTAGTCATCTTCAACCAATTGTGCTGTATTACCCATCCCATTTTTTCTTTTTTTAAGGTATGTATGCGTGACCTTGTGTCAATTGTTTGCAGGTCGTGGCAGTGGAAATAGTGGAGGATACTATGGGCAAGGCAGTATGGGTGGAGGAGGATGGCGTGGGATGTATTGAAGGATAGCCTTGCTTCTGCAAAACACCTTGGAAGAAACAGTCTCTGGTCTACTAGACTTTCTTACAAAATTTAATTTCTTTTGTATTTTAAGAACTTTATAATGACTGAAGGAATGTGTTTTCACAATATTATTTGGTAAGCAACAGATTGTGATGGGAAAATCTGTTTTCTGTAGGTTTTATTTGTTGCATACTCTGACTTTAAATAAATTTTTATATTCAAACCACTGATGTTGATACTTTTTATACTAGTTACTCCTAAGGATGTATTACATATTCAAGACTACAGTCGGTTTAAAATGTTGTACTATGGTTCCATAAAGGTGGTTGTACTGTAACTCCTATGAACACTGATTCAGTTCTATGTAATCTTGGTCTAGTGAACAAATTTAAACATTCACTTGTTTAAGGGGAGATGGGTAGATGAATAGGTTAGTTTATTTGGTAATGCTTTCCTAAACCCTTTTGGTAAGTTGTATGTAATAACTGCACCGCGGTGTCAGGCCGTGGGGGCTCAGAGTCGTTGTTCTGGCTTGCTCCTGCTGCCGCCAGCACCCCCAGCACACGCACAGCTGCGTACACGAGCGGCACCCCCGTTCCTGCCTCCACACCACCAGGCGGCCACGTTCAGTTCCGCGCTTCGCTGTAGCGTTGGAGAGCCTGCCTGCGTCTCACACATGTAACCTGCAAATCCAGCTGAAACACTACCACAGCTTTTAGCTAACATGACATAGCTCAAATACTAGTTCATTTGAGGCTTTTTACTTAGTATTTTTTTCACAAACCTGCTCTTAGGAAGAGTGGAGGATTTGGAAGCAAGTTACTTCTTTTCTTTCTTGAATTTATTGTATTTAGACACGGTTCGGCATTTTTTTTCACTGCACAGAGCTGAGTTGTCTGTATTTGTTCCAAGTTTGCCAAGCCATTCTACATAGGAGCTCATGAGAAGCCAAGATCTCTAAAATATCTATAGGCCCAATACCTGCTCAGTAACACACAACCCAAACACGTTGATAAAACTTCTTGTGCATTTGTGACATGTAAGATATGTAAGAAACTTATTGTTTGAAGACACTTAACATACCTGATGTGTAATGGAAAAAGGTATTTATTCTTCTGAGCCAGTGTGATCTCCCAAATTAACTGCTTTGTCCTCAATGCCTCCCTTAAAATGTCAAATGTGATCTTGGGTATTGCAAGTCTGTCACCTGTTTTGCTAGTACTGTGTTATATCTGTAATAAATGTCTTCTTGTGGGAGAGAGGAGAATGGAGTTTATTTCACCAGAGAATGTGTTTGGGTGTCAGAGGGACTGGAAGAGCTGAAGAGGGTAACTGGCACAGGACGCTGTCCAAGCACTGGAGCTAGGAAGAAGGAAGCTTGGAACTGTCCAAGGCTAGGAAGGGGAGGGAGAATGAGTTCTTCACCATTTGAACCACTGTTGTTCTGCAGAACTAGGGGGTTCGTGGTCTGTTGCCAGAAAAGCTGAGGTGTTTCCCAAGTGGCAGTGGTAGGACCAGAGTTAATTCAACTGCAGCCAAAATAGCCGACAGTCCGGTGGAGGAAAGGTGCACCTGCAGGAAGCCTGTTGTTACCGTGGGCACAGCAGAGCGCTAAAATCCTGCAGCTCTGCAGTGCTTCCTCCCTCGGGAGCACCGGGGCTTCCAGCGTGGGAGAAGGAGCCCTGACACGTGTCCGAGACTCACCTCTGGAGAGCAGGCTGGGGCTGTGCTTTGAGCTCTTCAGTACAGCCAGGCAATCTGCAGAGTCCACTGCACTTCAGTCTTCAGTCAGCCCCAGGCAGCGCAACGCCGCTGTGCGGGACAGTGAATCGCTCCTGCCTGTACCGGGAGCGGCGTTCAGCTCCCTGAAGCAGCACTGGAAGGGCAGAGGAACCGTTCCTGAGAGCCGTGAGCCCAGGCGCCCGGTCCGTGAGGCCGCTGCGGTTTCAGGGCCGTGTATTGCAGCCTCGGCTCCTGCCGGGAAGTGCCGGCGCAGCGGCCACGCCAGGGCTGCCAGGAAGGGCCGGGCGCTCCCGGGCAGGCGGAGCCAACACGGGCAGAGACGCCCGGGGCGGGGCGGGGCTCGGCCCCCTGAGCCCTGCGCGGGGAGGAGCAGGAGGAACATCGGCCTGGCTCGGGGGCTTGCTAACGCCCCCAGAGCAGGAAGGCAGGAGCCGCCTCGTTTCCCAAGAGGAATAAAATGCTGCTCTGGTCCTGTCTGAACACTGCCAGCTTCTCATGGGTACCCCACTGCTCTTCCCGTGCTCTGTGAAAAGGATTTAAAATCAAGAGCAGGGTTTTACAGAAAAAGATACAGCATTAGTCACGGTGGTGTCCGAAGACCTTAAAAGCAGGCCAGGTGTATAGTTTGATGCCAAGGGAAATGAAACCACGTGGAACATCCAATATTCGTTTTGTTCAAAGCAGAAGTCTTACCTGCAGTCAGTAATAGCAATCTGAATAATTATACACTCTTCCCATGCAAATAGGACAGCACAGAGGGGAGGAAAAGATGGCAGTTAAGTAACTAATTTATTGCACGTTATGGAAAAACACTATATTCTGATTTTAAAAGACTGCCTATTTTAAATTATTTCTGTTTAGTTGCATACCTTTTGACAAGTTACTTATTAAAGCAGTACCGATTAGCTTTATCCTACCACCTCTATCCTGCATCAAACCCTGCTGCCTCCATGCCTGCTCCACGTAAAGCCCACCTGAAAACACTCTCAGGAAGCACATGAGCAGCACCTGATTGTGTCTTTAGCAGGGTACCCCACTCCCCAGCACAGGCAAAGGCTTTCTAAGCAACTTGAACAAGTAATAATAAAATAAAATACTCTGAATTACAAATTTCAATAAAGTAACATTATTCTCTTAGTTAAGTTGCAGATCAATTAAATTTATTTTTTTTCCAAAAGTTATTTACAGATTTACAAGTATTTGTGTGGTATTTTACAAAAAGTTACATCAGGTCATTTTAAAAACATTTTTCTTTACAAAAGCTACATAAGCAACTACACTGAGGTGTTAAAAAGAATAGGTATGTTAGCTTTTAGGATATTCACTAAATCCCTATCCTCAGAGACAAAGCCAAGCTAAACAAAGTGCGAGGACAACTAAAAGATCTGTTTGCAGCCTCCCTTTTGCTGTCAGCAGTGCTACTCCAAGCCCACGGCTGAAGGAACTACAGGGCTGACAATTCCAGAGCGTGGAGAGGGTGCAGTGCAGTGAGGTGGAAGTGAGGGCAGTTTATCAAAGGATATTATTTCTGTTTGCCTATGGAAAGAACAAGGATTTTACGTTCCAGCAAAAGTTACCATCGGTGACAAGAGTGGTTAGACTTAGAAGGGCTCAAAAGTGCTCTGCAAAAAAATGAAGTTTAGGAACCAGCTCTGAAAGTTTGAGAAAGATGGTGACAAGGAAGGAAGAACCTTCCTGTCCAGCACAGAAAGGATGTGGTCCCCAGTATTTAATCCCAGTCTTTCTAGGTGGTTTCTGGAGCTATGCAGTGACTTACACAGACAAGCCTGAGAGCATGACTTGCATGAAAATAATGCAGAGACTTGTTCAAGGTTACAGACAATGTCAGACAAGAGGTCTGTGGTGAACAGCTCTCTTTTAATGGAAACTCAGATATATCAAATTAATAGCTCATGTGAAAAAATCATTCAGCAAAACACACCTTCCTTCAGCAAGTGCCCCGAGGCACGGTTTGTTCCCTGTCTGAGCAAAGCTCCCCTTACACCTGTGGCTGCACAGCACAGCTGCCAGTGCAATATTCTTGGATGTCTCAAATCCTGCTAGTGGAGAGGAAGTAAACGAATACACGGTATTTGGCAATAACTTCTCAGACCTCTGCATTAATTGCCATACTTTTTTCCAGTACAGTTTAAAACCAGCTACTGCAGGGTTTTGCTTCACAACAGCCTACCACAGGCACACTCTGTGGCAGAATTAGGTTGGACTTGTGGCACATCAGCCTGTAAGAGCATCACCTTTCTCCAGATCATCTTAACAATAAAAAACTCATCCAATACACATTAACACTGAGTGTCCTGTATAAACTGCCCTGCTTCCTCCCAAAAAAGCTGCTGAGCCATTTGCTAAACCAACATACCCATCTGAGTTTTTTTTTCTTTTTATATGTGCATTTTCTACATCTGGGTCCCATTTTCTCCATTTGTTTCAAGAGGAAGCAGAGAAGTAACTCGTCCACAGTACCTTGAAATTGCAACTCTACCCTGCTTACCTGAACGTCTGGAAATACTGCTGTACATTCTTTGAGTTGGTGTTGTGTTTTTCACAGGATGAGCTAAATACCAGAATTAATAAGTATCTTATGGCACGTTAGAAGAGCACCTCTGTATAAGTATTGCGTGGCAGGAATCACAGACCCGGACAGGCTTTGGTGAAGAGGGCAGAGGCAGTTCATTGTCAGAGCAGGCATTGCAGAAGATCTCCCCACAGTTCCTGCAGTGATGCTAAAGGATGGGCAGACGATTAAAAATTTAAATTCACGATGGAAATGTACTTGGTGATTGGATACCAGCAAACAGTACACACAGAGCAATCCAAAACGTAATTTCTCTCACATCTTGGGTCTGAGCATGGAGTCAGTTTGCAAAAGATCATTCATCTACATCCCAAACTATGATGCAATCCTACACAGATGATGTTTGTCTAGGATTGCACCACAGACAGATACATGGTCTGTCTAGGACCACACTTATATATTTTTTTTTTTAAAATATGTATATATATATGCTTTGAAGATTTCATTCAAATCCTGGATTAAGAATATATTCTGCTATAGAAGAATACAGCAATGATACGAGCAATGACATCCAAAACAGTGGATGCCTCTGTCAGTTAGCTAATTGAGATTTAACATAAAAAAGTGAAGAAAACTTCCTGCACGCATTTAATAAAGCATGGAAATTAATGTCACATTTTACTTTAAAATGACAATAAACTCCTATTTTCCTACTCTAGTATGTAAAAAATGTCATAAAAGGACTTCCACACGTGTCAAATTCTAACAGTGCCAGAGCTGATAAGAGCTTGAGATAACGATTCCACAAAGCAGTTAAATAATTTTTAACTAAGTTGTTTTGTGGAACTTAACCAAGACACTGTTTCTTTTGAAATTAGGGCTCAGCTGCATCGTACATATCAAAGAACTAGAAAAACATCTGAAAATAACTCTGCATTCACCTGATCACTGACATTTCATGCCACACCTCTAAGATAATTAATAATTACATAATACTTGTAATAATAATTACATCATACTTGTAAACAAGTTGGGAGAAATCTTGTTAAAGTTTTACCTTCCTTTTGGAAAGTGAAAATTCCTTTTCACATAGCTTGCAATGAGTGGCCTCTTTGTCCTTCAACCAAACCTGGCCCTGGAGAAAAAATTATCATAATTATATGTATCTGATGAAGTTAAACTTTAGGCTCCAGGGGACAAGACAAATCAAGAGCAGAACCCTCACTGCCTGAATGCTCAGTGCCCTGGGAGCAGTGCAATGTCCCAAAGACACTCTAAAGCAGCACAGGACTGCTCCAAGACACTGCAAAACCTCAGGGGACAAGACCGAGCACAGGTGCAAAGAGAACATGCTCGGGGTGGTGAAGCTGGGCAATGGCTCAGCTGGAAGAGCAGAAAGGCATCCAAGCCTCAGAGTGAAGCCAGTGTCCCTGCTCATCACATGGCAACAGCCCTCAAGATGCAGGGAAGCAAAGAAAACCAGGACAGTGTCAACTGTCAATTTCCTTCTGTTTAAACACCTTAATAAACCCAGAAGTCTGCTCAACCACTTCAGACACTTTTACCTGGAGTGCAGGAATATGCCAGGTGACACACCAGAAGATCAAACGTGTGCAGACAAAACCTCTGCTCTCAAGTGCTCCCTGCTGTCTTTAAGAAAGCCCCAAACCTGCTGACATTGTACATCCTGTTTTATCAGCTTTGGTGCTACAAGTTTACTTATTTCCTAGGATGATCAAATATTTATTGATCACTGAGAAGTACTCAGCAGTTTAAGCTCAGTTGGCCACACATGCTGTCCCAGATACACTCTGTAAATTATAGAAGGGTGTGTGCAAGAAAAGTGCCAAAATGCACAGCTGTGCATCAAACAAAAATCAAATAGACAAAAAAGCAAATGGCTTTTTTCCAGGGGGCTACAGGGAATCTGGTCCTCTCCAAATGGAGGAAGTAATACTACTGGAGTAGCTGCTGTTGGAGAGAAGTCTTCTCATGCTTACGAAAGATTTCAAAAAGAACAGTTAAAAAAAAAGTTTCTTTTCTCAAAATGCTACTGACCTGCAATGCCTTGTTCGCTTCTTTTATATCTTCTATTTTCAGCTTTGATCTAAAGAATAAAATAATGCTACTTCAAACTTCTACATGGTCAGTTATGCTCTAACAAGTTAAAAAACTGGTTTAGCTACTTAAAAATTTTAAGCCAAGTCCTCTGAACAAGACCACATTGTGTCATTTTGGAGAAAGCAGCTTCCCCACAGCCCTCTGGTGCCAACCCACCGAGAACTGAGCCCCAGGAGACGCACACAGAGTTATTCTGTAGGGCATCAAAGGCCACATAAATCCCAGCAAAACTACTGAGAAGACAGAGATCATTAAATGAAACTTCAACACCACGTAACAGAGTGGTAACAGGAGAGTGGTGCTGGCCAGGTGAACCCTCACATCCTCTGCAGACTGGGCAGCTGTGCTGCTTCTGCCTGGGGTGGAGTTCAGCTCCTTCCCAGGGGCTGCAGGGGCTGTGCTTTGGATTTGTGCTGAACACAGGCTGATAACACAGAGATGTTGCTGTTATTGCTGAGCAGGGTTCACACAGAGCCAAGGCCTTTCCTGCTCCCCGTAGGGCCACGCTGGGGAGGAGACTGGGGGTGATGGGAACCTGGGAGGGGACACAGCCAGGACAGGGGACCTAAGGGATATTCCAGACCATGTGGCATCGTGCTCAGTGTATAAAGTGGGGGAAAGAAGGAGGAAGGGTGGGAGGCACTCCAAGGTTTGGAGTGACCGAGTTTTGTCTTCCCAGTCGCCATTCCCCGTGATGGGGCCCTGCTCTCCTGGGGGTGGTTGAACACCTGCCCAGCCATGGGAAGCAGTGAATTAATTCCTTGTTTTGCTTTGCTTGCACGCGTGGCTTTTCTTTTCCCTCTTAAACTGTCTTTATCTCAACCCTCAATGAGTTTTCCAGCTTTTACCTTTCCAGTTCTCTCCCTGGTCCCAGTGGTGAGGATGTGAGTGAGCAGCTGTGTGGGGCCTGGTGTCTGGCTGGGGCTCAAGAAGAGCAGCACTGCCCTGCTGGAGCCAGAGCTGCTTCCTTCTCCTTGAGGCTCCTCTGGGAATGCCACAGCTGGCAAACCAGGCAACTGTTCTCACTGCAGAACAAAGTCTAATGCTCTTCAAACCAGGATTTTCTGTTCACAGCACTGTCATTACCCAGGAGCTCACAGCCACCCCACCAGCCAAAAATAAAAATTAAGAGGCCCGACCTAACCAGACACATTGACTTCTGATAATTGGTTAGTTATCAAAATAATAATAATATTGTCATATACGGTCTAATATGCATGACCACTGCCCCACTATTTTTCTTAATTCAAGTTTCTATGACAAAAATAATATGTATAAATCATCATGAATAATGAAATTACTCGCTCAGCTTGGATGCCAGTTCTTGGAGAGCAGCTTCTTGGTCCTCACATATGCTTTTCAGTTGCTTGTTCTTTTCCTGAAGTTTAAGGAACTCCTTAAAACAAAACAAACAAAATAAAATGAAACCAAATTATTCTCAAATTGTGTTTGCTCTACTGCCTAGAAAGCTGCTCCTACTGAAGCTGATCCTGCTGAGAAAGCCAAGTGAGTGAGTGATCCCTCACAGTTAAGGTTCCAAATCCAACCTGAACAGCAACTGCCCAGGATTAAACTCTCTTAGACCCCAAGAGATAAAGGAGCATTTCTGCTTCTGTAGCCCACTCCAGGGAGAAAATAAACCAACTGCCTGGAGAGCCCAAGAGCACCAGGGAGCCACGGGTACGGAGTCACAGAGAAGCTGAAGCACTCTCTGGCCTATGGTGAGAAGACAGAAAGAGCCTTCAACACAACTGAAAAACGAGGATTTCATTTTTCCTTATCCAGAGTACTGAGTTCTGATCTGAGGACTAAATGGGGAGTAAAATCCCTTTTTCTTCCCTCATTCTATTTGTGAGAATACATTAATGTAATCTTTCTTATATATTTGCAGAAATTTTTTAAAATACCATGTCTAAGTCCAGAACTAACTTTGCAGTCAATTTCTAAATTACTAGTCAAAATTTGCTGCAGAATTTACTTTCTTAAGCTTCACTATTTCTTGGGTCTCTGTTCTCAGATGAGATACAGTTTCCTTCTCCTTTTGAAGATCATCCTCTAGGGTTTGCCGCCACTCTTTTTCTATCTTCAAATCTGTTTCCAACTGAAGCCTAGAACCAGGAAAACAAAACAAAACAAAAATCACTGTGCACAACAGTATCATTTTTAAAAACAAAACCGAGTTTATTTCCGGGTGCAATAGACTATTACCATAACAAACTATTAACTTACATGTTTTCTAAAACAGAAATAATGTGTCAATATAATGATACTTTAGGTATCAGTGTAATAAACAAAGCACTGTCACTTCGAAAATGCTTTTCAAAGTAAGTTTATCTAAAGGACCAGGAATATGGCATAATTTTGAAGAGCTGACCTTTGAAATAAATGAGTAAGAGAAGACTAACCACAAAATTCTGAAGTATTTTTAAAACATGCATAAGGCAAAGCCCCCTAACTTTATACAGCTTGTTTCTAAAATTAACCAAACCAACCAGCCAGTGTCACTGGTGATGCAGATAATCATTGCAGGTATCTCTGATACCCATAAAAGTTATTTAGTTTTACACCCTTAGATGTGAATCTTCCATTTTAGACTAAGGTTTATGGCATTTTGAACAGAACTGAAAATAAAGGAGGAAGGACTTTAAATTACCATCTTTATTGAGCTTTCTACACAGCTGAGGTTCAGCACACAGAGGGATATAGATTCTATTATCTTAACTGAACTTCAGTTAAAGGAATTAGGGCTACTCTGAAGGAAGACCCATTCTAGCTGGAATTTTACTGCTGGATTCATGGAAGAGTGGTGTCTGGAATGTTATGGAGAAACCAAAGGGAGGGAGCACACTCTTCAACCTTCTAGATCTAAACCTGTGCCAACACAGGAAAAGAGGAAAAAACCCTCAGAGTATTCATGCAAGGTTTTTTGATGGGAAACCTACATCCACACTGATTTTCCTGTTTTAAAACCAAACCCACTTTTAAAGGAAAGACTTACATTTTGGGACACTACCTCAGCATCTGGCTGGAAAAGAAGTGAACATGACCTGGAGATTTCAGAATTGCAGAATTCTAAGGCTGGGGTCTGTTTTGCCCAAATCTGCAGAGGTGACTGTGGTAGTAAAGTGAACATTTGTCATGACAGTTGAACAAGTGGATTGATATTCAGAGTTGTGAGAGAGGCAGGGGAGGGCTAATAACTGCATTGGAAATCACTAACTTTTAAGCCCCAATCTTTGTGCCAAAGATTTACTTAAATAACTGATGTTTTATCTTCCCAAAGAGGGGAAACACCTGTCCTTACAGAGAGCTTCTAACTTTACACCCTGATTAAAATTAGTACTGAAGGATGTAACAGGAGAAAGACTGGAGGGTTGGCTTTTACATTCGCTTTTAACTTTTATGACTCCAGTGGATTTTCACTTTTTATCTCCTGTGCAGTGGTAGTTAAACCACTTCTACCTTATCCTTAAGCTGGATCAATCCAACCATTGTTGTGCCATTTCTGTTTAAGTTTATACTACTCCATACTTGTGGGCTTTGTTAAAAGTGTGTTTTACTACTACTCCACTACGTATTTTCCCCCACTTAGGATAATTTCTTCCTGAATTAAGCTGGCACTTTTAGCCAAGAAATAATGCTGTTCTTCCCCTTCCTTTCAAGCTGTATGTCATTTTAGAGGCAGCCAAAGCCAGCCTGGCTTTCTTGGAATGACATATTTTCTGCTGCCTTGCCAGTACCTGACACGAAGATCTTTAGTATTTACATTCTGTTCAAAACCATTTAACAACAACCAGCCTGTATTAGGACAGAGGACATATTGCAGTGTAGAATGTTTAGTGCCATGCATTTTTCCAAACAGGAAAGAAATACTCACAGCTGTTTCTCCTTCTGGGAGAATTCGTTCTGCAGGCTTTCAGATTTATTCACATATTCCTGTTTAAGTTTCTCATCCTCCGCCTCAGCCTCCATTTGAGCCTTCTCTGCTTGCTGCAATCTGGTGTAATTCAAATCAACTTTGGGTAAAACTGAAGCTAGAACTAGGGTGTAGAGGGTGAAGAAGACAAATAAAAGAAAAATGGGGAAATAGAAACATTTCTAAATAAAAACAAAGTTTGGGGGAAACTCACAAACTCAAACGAGAAATCCATACAATGCCTAGAGAACTTAGCTCCTGAGTTTGCATACAGTAAGAGAGCAATCACTGCAAGTAATCACTGTTTTATTTTATGTTATGAATAACAGGTGCCAAAGCACGATACATATTTTAGAATTGAAGCATTTAACTTGATGCTTTTCTTTTTCCTTTAGCATACGTTCACGTGTTATTTTTGAAGCTTTTTTTTCCCCCCAAGTAAATCCTGTCAAAGTACCTGGCTTGCACTAATCACCCATTAAGACAGGGCAGAGCATGTGTTGTGCAAAAGCAGCTCAAAACAACTGAGGCATAAGGTTGCATACAGAGCACTGCAATCAGACAGCAAAAAACTTGACTAGCCTAATACAACAAAATACACCCTCACAGGTCCCACTACATTCACAGAACTACCTCAACTACACCATAATTAATTTTAATAGTCTGTATTAAAAATAATGCATTCTTACACTGGTTAAAATAGCTCCATACTATAGACAAATAAAAATGATTAATCAAGAAATGAGGGATTGTTATTTGAGTTAATCTTTTCTTTCTGAATTCCAGGTTTGTTCAGCTGACACTCCCCTTGGAATGCATTCGTTCACTGTGGTTCCTCTCTGCTTGGTTACCTCTTCAAACCAAAAAAAGGTGGATGTAAAGTAACAAAAGTAAATGTACCAAAAGGGGACTTGTGCTATATCATGGTTACACCTGCCTGGAGAATACAAGAGCCTGTGAAATACCACTGAATGTCCCCACCCGATGCACTGTGTTCTGCAAAACTGTCTCGAGGGCCTCTCAGGTAAGTGGTAGGAGAAACCAGTGACATGGTTGATTTCTCACTTCCCAGCAGCTCACTGAACACAAAGCGACTCCCAGCTCCCAGTGTCAGCTAAAAAGAAGATGTGTCAGCAATATGTCTGCATTTGTGCTTCTGCTGACAAAGTGGCACCAGAGGGAGTTTCCAAAAGCTGCCAGTAAACAAGTGAAAAAGGCTGGAATAAACTACCTGATAGAGGGGGCACTATCTCACTTAACTATCCCAGGGGCTTGAAGGATGCTCCCAGCCACATCTGCAATGGTAGTGCACAGAGGGCCAAAACACGGGAAGGAGAATATTGGGAAAAAGCAGGTGTATCCCCTGTGCAGGAGCTGACTGAAGTTACACAAGACATCAACACCAAAAGCATGTTAAACCCTTCCCTAAATCACAAAATCAACTGCAGAGTTGTTTCCACAAGCAAGGCAGAGAGGAAGCTTGCTAACCAAAAGCTGCAGCATCATCCCCTAGCCCAGCACCAGGGCTGGCTGCACTGCTGAAATTCAGGCAGGTGCTGAGCTGGCCCCAGTTTGCAGCTGGATTTGCCATTCAGATCATACTGGGGCAGAGACTTGTTTGCATAGATGACAGTGAGGTGGATAAGGCTCCCCCTTCTGCTATGGTCTACCTGTTGTTCTATTCAGTGTTTCTGGTTTGGGTTTTCTTTGAAGATGGAAGACATTTATTTTTATTTTTCAGTAGCCAGTTCACATTAAAGGCTCTTTCTGCCTCCAAACCAAGGAATAAGCTAGTACATAACCATGCAGAGAAACCCTTTCTGTATTATTGCATCCTGTCCCCACTTTCTCAAACACATCCCCTTCTGCTGCAAAACTCTAAGATCATTTTCCCAGTCAACTTCCACTGCAAACTTCAGAGCAAACATCAGGAAGCGTAGTAAGGGCAGTCAGCAGCCTAAACTCTTCTTTCTGCAACGCAGGCAAGCAGCAGCTCACAGCAGAAATGTGAGTTGTAAAGGCTGCCTCATGATGGGTGGAGGGAGGGAAAAGGGTTTGGGCACAACCCAAAGGTGTCGATCTCAGCACAGACACAGCCAGGCAAGATCCTCGGCTGACAAACGGGTTAGGCAGGTTCAGGATCTGGGCCCTCATTGTAAATCCTACCCACTGCTCCACCTTGCAGGGCAGCTGTGCTGGGCAGGAGTTCAGGATCTGGGCCCTCACTGTAAATCCTACCCACTGCTCCACCTTGCAGGGCAGCTGTGCTGGGCAGGAGTTCAGGATCTGGGCCCTCACTGTAAATCCTACCCACTGCTCCACCTTGCAGGGCAGCTGGGCTGGGCAGGAGTTCAGGATCTGGGCCCTCATTGTAAATCCTACCCACTGCTCCACCTTGCAGGGCAGCTGTGCTGGGCAGGAGCCACAGACACAGAGCTTGCTGGAGCACTCTGTCTCTGTCTGGAGCAGATCGGGCTCCAAACACATTCTCACTCCACGAGAATATTTCACCCCACACGACGCCAGGGAGAGGGGACTGTGCTTTAGCTGTTTGTGCCCAGAGCCTGCCGTTCCTTCACTGCACACACACAACACGGATGCTGGCACCACCCTCTTCTCTTACATCCATCGTCCTGAGAGAGCTCAGCTCCCTCCCTCCAACTCCTGCCACTCTGTTTAAGAAAACACTGCTAGTCACAACCACAAAACCCGACAGAGAGCGTGCTTCTGGGATAAATACAGCCTAAAAGTGAAAGGAATAGGCAGGGGAGAAGGGAAGTATCAGCCAGAAGGGCTACTTTTTAAATCTCTTAGTACCAAAGAATCGGAAAAATCACTAATTAGAAACAAGTGTCATAAAAATGTACAGGCAAAGTAAAGCTATCTAACCTCTGAAAATAAAAATCGACAAAGAAGTGATTCAATAGCATTAGAAAACTAGCTTACATTTGCTTAATAATAGTGCAGTAATTTACTTTTTTTTTCTTTTTTTTATTATTTTAGGAGGGGTAAAGTGAGATCGGAGATGATGTTCTTTCGGAAAACAAAAGAGAACCCAGCTACGATCAGTTACAGTGCAGGATTTCTAATACCACTTTAGAGTTTTAATCGGAAACTTCTGAAGTCCTATTTTATCAGCTATTATTTCAACACAAGAGATCTGGAGGAGCTTTCAGAATGATATATCCTTGACAAGTTTATACTGGTGCTGAGCCTCATTGCTGGCACATTTGACGAATGACATTGCAATAGTCCTAGTTTGAGTTAACAGATCTTTGTCACTTCATGAATGCAGTGGACAAAAATCAAAGACAGATGAAGGCAGCAAAACAGTAAAAACAAAAGTTGGGATAAAAGGATAAAAAGAAAAAGAAAAAAGAGGAAAAAAGGATGTCAATAAAAGAATATTCATGTCACTAATTTTTTTAATACATAAGCATGTTTTTCATAATCAGATTTAAATGAAAAAAAAGACATGTCAAACACCAACATGACAGGGCTTATGGATATGTTATATTTTACAATTAGAAAGATCAGTGTTGCATATAAGGCCACTAAATTAAAACATATGAATCACATCTTAATATTATGTAGTACATGCAGTCTAACCATAATGTGAATTTATATTCTGGAATTTTAGTCTTTCACTTCTCAACTTCTCAGCGTGAAAACTCATTAAGTCATTGAAAATAATGGCACTTCCAAAGCAATGGACAACAATTATAACAGCTTCAGCAAACAACCAGTGATCCTTGAAGGCATTAATGTTTATATTAAGCATTTGCTTAATTATAAGCAAGATTAATGCTTCAGTTTCTATTGCATTTCATTCAGGTGGGGAAAAAAATAATGAATCAGAATTTTGAAACAACTGAAAGAACAACTTTTGATATCAGCATAAAAACCTAGGACCAGAAGAAAGATGGTAGAGGAAGAAAACTGAAAGATTAAGTTTGTATTTAAAGCGAGTGTGTTTGTCAAACAGAAAAAAAAAAAAATCCAACAGCAAAGCACTAATTAGAAGTTCCAGAAAGGTTTGGTTTAAATGTTCTAGTCGAAAATTACATTTCAATGGCAGCTGTAGGAATGCAGCAAGGTGTAAGGGGGTGGAGTCGTGAATGAAGAGGAACAAAGATGGGGCTGTACCTTTGTTCTAGTTGTTTCATAGTCGCATTAATTTGATTGGTCTTATCCTCTAGTCGACTAATTATCTCATTCTTTTCTTTCATAGCATCTTCAGAAACCTGTGTTACAAAAGAGGTTAAAACTGAAATTGGTATAATTGCACCGTTACCTCATGGGGGCTTTTTCTTCAGTATCTGAAGGGGCAAATGTTAAAAATGGTTTTGAGTTTTGATTCTCTTTAAGGATTGCCTTCTAAAAACCCTTGAGGACAGTATGTAAAATCTTATGCCTAGAAAATTTGTAGTTTTATACTTCGCAAGTGTAGATGCCATTTAATATTTAGTAAGCATAAACGTTCCCCTTCAGTTTCTTTCCTGAGTTAATCACTTTGGAAGTCAACTTAAATTCACCAACCAAGTAGCCCATTAGAATCTTACCAGTGAAGAGCAAAGAGCTTAGTCCAAAAAAACCACCAAGCTTCTCCTACAAATCAAACCCCCCCTGATCCTAACACTGGAGAACATTCTCTTCTTATTTTTCTATCCAGCTCTATTTATATTTCTCATCCTCTGGTCCAGTTTCCTCACATTTGCAGATGGAAAAGTAGAATCCTTTGTCAATCATTTCAATTATCTCTCTGCAGCAAAAAATCTCTGATTTTTTTCCCCTCATTCTGCCACAGATTTGTCTGGTTTCTTATGCTGGTTTTCATCATTTATTCCATAAATCAAATTCATGTTTTGCATAAATAATTCACTGGTATTTGGTCATTTGTTCACTGCATTTGAGGTCTCTGAGATCCATATTTTCCCAAAAAAGGCATTTCATTGTTAGAGATCTTCTTAATTTGTTACCAGATTTAAAAATAAACCCAAAACTGTAATTAGCTTTTTCCATTTAACATAATCTTGTCTTCCTTTCCTTACTTTGGAAGGTCAGGGCTTCTCTTCAACTCCTCACTGTGTGCCTACATTCTTCTGGTATTTTAATTCAACACAGGCCAAAAAAATGTCCTTGCTACAGTACACTATTACCCCCTCTCTGTTTCACATAGGATATTATTAGGCCATGATCTCATCCTTAAGCTCTTTTCTTCCCTGAACCCAGTAAGTGCCTGCCTTAAGAACTTCTTTGTGAGAAGTCGTGTTTACATAGGTAATGTTCCAAAATGTCACGCTGACCTAAGAAGCGCAAGGAAACCGAAACTCCAGGGAACAGCAGCATTTAACTGAGCAGGATGGTAATAATGCATTTCTCTCACTGGGATCCTTTCAGCAGTTTAACAGCAGATTGTCCCTTTACCTGCAGCTTTTGGTACATTTCCACGTTAATTGCTTTAACTTCATCAAGCTGCTGCCGCAGGCCGATGAGGGTGTCCTGCTTCTCATGGATGTCCTTCTCCAGCAACTTCATGGCAAGCTCTATCTCATGTTTCATGCTAACTTGAACCACTAGCTCGTTCTCCATATCCTATAAAACACAAGCACAATGCAACACAAAGGATTTAAATAATTATGGAACGTTTTAGTTCTGTTTTGAAACTCTAACAGAGCTGCAGCACCATCTGTTTTACCACTTCAGGAATTCTGCCCCTCTTTACCTTTGCAAATTATCCATAAATGTTACACTCATATCCTATCTGATCAATGGGGTTTTTTAACTTTGGGAAAAGACAACTCACATTATAAGAAATTACCCTGCCAGTGTTGCACAGAGTTGCCTAAGTATTCATTACAAAAATAGAACTGAAGTATTTGTATTTTCACAAGAAAGATTTAGCATAGAGAGCATACAGTATTGCTAAAAGCTTACCTAAAAATTTATCAAAGAAAAACGTAGGGTTTTTTACTGTTCTTCAGCAATATTACCATAGAAATATTGATGCTCTGTAAAAATTCCCTTTTTATTATAAGAAATAAATCTAAGAAATAAACGAAAGGCAGCATCTAAACTCAACAAGAGTAGCAACGTTCACGCAGAGTGTTCCAGGGAGCACTCACCTGTCGCAGCTGTGCCTCCTCCCGGAGCTGCCGGCGTGCTTCATTGTACATCTCATCCAAGCCCTGCCTCGAGTGCTTGTACGTCTGCAGCTCGGCCTCCACATCCACTTTAGCTGCCTACAAAGATACAGGGGTTCTGTCTTTCTTCATCACAAGTTCTGCAGTTCAATGGCATACATCTAACACTCGTGGGGAATATAACGAAAAGCCTACAAACACATCCTCCAAGCACAGAATAACGTGGAAAGAGCTGTTTCTGCTCGGTGGCCATCACTTTCCTCATGAGAACTGAGTAAAACTAGCAAAATGAACAGCTATACTTCAGTACTGTCCTCTTTCAGTGTCACCTGAATACACTACATGTGCATATGGTTATAAAACAGTCTAGTGCCCTAGAATTTTAATTTACTTATGCCATTTAGAAAGCTCCACAGATTTAATAGGTCCTTTCCCTCATAAAAGTTGTTTCGGATTTGGACAAGTTAAGCTCACTTGAAGTTGAGATGCACAAACTTTTAACCAAAAATTAACCACGTTATGTTACAATATTAAAAGTGGCAAAACCAACATACCTCTAGATGATGCTGTGTTTTCATTAAAATCAGAGTATTTTCACTCCTCAATTGATGGTTTTCTTCCTGAAGTTTAATTATATTGTTTTTGGCTATTGCTAACTGAAAAAAAAAAACAAATAGAAAAAAAGAAAAGCAGTGTGACCACTTTTGTGAGTAGAAATAAAGAAAAAAATGTTCTGATGAACGCAAGACCAAGATGTTCTCTGCTCTATTCTCCCTGTCTGCCAAACAGGAGGATTAGCTGTTTTTAAAGAAAACATGAAGCTCCTGGTTTTAATAATGAGTCACTTTCATTACACAGCAGCAGCATATTGAGGATACTTCACTGTTTCATGTCTGGTGAAGAACGTGCTTTCTTTTCATTGCTTCATTATGACTTAAAGATACATTACAACTTAAAAACCCTCAATTCTCTTTCCTCATCCTCAACTTTTTCTTTCCACTTGGCTTCAAGTTCATCCAGTTTCATTTTCTTTTTTGGGCATCTTAATGTATCATATGGAGCAGCTTACATAAGAAAGCCTCCCCCACATAAAAAACAAACATATTTACAGAAGATGACACTTTATAACTGGGCCCTACAGTATATACCTTAATGTCAGAATTATAAGCCAAAGGATCAAAATAGGTGGACAGTTGGGCTGAAGGCTTGTAAAGGAACAGAATACTCTGAGAATTAACACTCAGAAAACATGTTTTCATTCTATCTGGGTACATTATTCCCAGAGTGAGCTAGCTGTCCTCCTTGTTCAGCAGCTGAATTTAGAGTTTTCAATTTTCCACTTCATTAACTAAAACAGGTGCTCTCTCTTATAAAGCTAAAAATATTGGAAACTAGTCAAGCATCAAAGACAACCAGAAATATAGGCTATAAACTCAAACCCAGAACCAGACAAGTCTAAAAGCTGTACATAAGCATCCAGTAAACAGGCCAGAAACAATCCTTTGGCTAAAGCTGAGAACTGGAACAGAAATTGCTTGGTGAACTACTTTCTGTGTCTTTGTAGCAACTGGTGTCATCCATTCCAGACTAGTCATCTGCACAAATCAGACTGACAGCTGGCATGAAGAAAGGATTCTCTTCTCATTTTGTCCAAAGCTGGAAATTGCAATGTTCTACAGAATTAATTTACTGATGCTAGAGGCTACCTGGCAAGCTGACTTCAAATCCCTGCAGCTGCTGCCCCTCTTCTTTAGGCCAAAATAGAGGTATCTGAACATATTATACAGAACTTCCATAGATTAAAATAATGTAAGTATGTTTAGAAAAACAGTCTTTGAGAGAAAATGATATGCTACACATTACTAAAATAAAATAGTACCTCTTCAATCAGTTTAGTGTTTGATTTCTCCAGTGAGTCAACTCTTGCATGTAGACTGCTAACTGTGCTACTGAAAGGAAAAAAGAAACAACCGTATTCAAGATTACATCAAAACTCGTTCAACCAAGCTCAAAAGCTTTAATACAAGGTACAGTGATTAATGGTTGAGAGCTAAGAGGTCTGTTGCCATTATTGGAGGTTTTCCTAAATATAAGAGAATTACTCTCCTTTGTTGAACGTTTATATAACTCTTTCCAATTCCCAATGTCAGCCCTGTCACTTAAACTCCTGGTTGGCTACAACTTCCCATGTACTCCCCCTTTCCTTTATCCTCACAACTATATTGCATCCAAAAGATAAATGAGTTCCCTTAATCTCTGTGTTCTTTCCCCCCTGTATAACAAAACCATTCTCCAGATTCTCTTCCCCCAAAACACATTTCTTTTATAAAATCATTTGTTTCTCCGCATTTGTTGAGATTTGTCCTCAGGCTACCTCTTTCTTGATGCTTCTTGACTTCATTTAGGAGTCTCATCAGAATTTTATTGCCTTTTATTACTCTGTTGCTTTTTATAGTATCAGGCCTTTTCCGTAACCTGATTGCCTATTTCTGCAGGAAGCACCTTTTCTTAGGCTGCACTTCACACACAGGGAAACAGAAAACCTGTTCTGTAACACCATTTACTTTCTCACATATTTCTCTGTGCTGTCCTCAGAAGTTGCCAGTTCATTAAGAGCAGGAGGGCAGAGAGATTAATGCATTTTAGGGTGGCTAAAAAGGAACAGCTGAACTGAAATAAAAGACGAGAGTTGCTGAATCACTGATCTGGCAGGAAATTCTACGCATAAACCAGTGCACAAGAACACACAGAGGCTCACCTGGATAATGACATCATACAAACACCACTATTCTTAATTGTGATAGCTCCTTTCTCCTCCTTTACTTTCATTTTGCTCCTATTTGATGTGCTCAGCTTTTCTGTGTTGTCGAAGGTTCCTGCTCAGCGACACCACTCCAAAGCAGAATATCCCTGCTCCAACAGGAGCCTTACAGTAACCAATGATCCAGATTATCAGCATTAAAAATTTAAAAAGATGATTACATTTCAAAAAGGCTCAAGATCAGCTGTGCTACAGATTCTACAAAAGTTCTTTGTGGCTTTGTTGTTTGGTTTTGGTTTGTTGGAGTTTTTTAGCTCCTCAGACTGTTTAATTTTGTACAGTACTCCTCAGGGAATTTAAATCACTGTTCTTCTAATTTGCACAGTAACAAACTGTGCACAGTGGTGGACTAGGTTTGTTCCATCCAGCAAAGTAAGGGGAAAATGCTGCTATCCTGAAAATTGTTTCAACAGGAACCACAACCTACCACATCTAAGTAGCTTCTAGCAAGCAATGAGCTTATTCAGTTTCAGTCCCAGGCATTAAAGCCACAACCTAAAATATTCCGAAAGGCAAAGAAATAAAAACATATAGATTCACCAGAACACTCAAACCCACTTTTGGCAAACTGTTTTAATAGAACACAGCTGGAATACAGACCAAGCTTTTCATTCCTGTGAAGTTATGAACCATGAGGACCTTCACCAGTTTGGCCTGTTGGTTTTGTCCTTCTTTGCAGAATAAAGGTTTCGACTGTCCAAAAGCATGAAAACTGACACTTCCTGAGTCTCTCCAGGAGAGTGTCTTTTCCTACTTCACTAAATATTCAGTCTAAACATGGAGAATTTGCAGCTCTTTCTCTGAAGTTCTCTCCCAAAGCTGTGGTACAAAAGGCATTTACCTGTAAGCCTGGCCTGACATCCATACTTCAAAGTAATACTTACTTCAGTTGCCTGTTTAGCTCCTCGACATAATTCTTTTGGTCCAATATTGCAGCAATCTGTACATTTCTAAAGCAAGCACAAAATAAAATTAACTTTAACAAAATGATGTACTAAATTATGGACTGAAAAGATACATTTTTACCATATGCAAATGTCCATCTTAATAGTGGTTTTTTTAAAAAAAAGAAGCAACTTCATCTCACACTCATGAAGGCAACAACACACATGTTGTTATATCAGTGAGACACCAAAAAATCCAAAGCTTTAATTGCAAACAGTTTCTCCACATAAAACATAACACAATCTGAGAAGGATAAGGATGTTGATTTACTCTGCCATAACTCTGGTTCTTTGAAACTCTGACTAAATCCCAAGCTGAAGGCTTAAAGGTCTGCAGGTTCCTTTTCACTGCCACCTGGCAAGCCTCCACTATCTGGAGGCAGTAGGTGATGCTGCTGAGGTTTGATCAGACTGCAAATATTCTTCCAGCTAACTAGTAACACAAAACAACACACTGGGGCACTTTTCTGAGGAGCAGAAAATTTCATCTTTAGGGAACCTGATTTATTTCTACAAAGAACAGGGCCCCGGCCAAGAAACCGTTTGTTAACACGCAAAATAGGAGGTATTTGGTGAGGACATACCTTTCTTTGCCCCCAATGTCATCATCACTCTTCAAATACACAGAGAAATCGATCACCCCAACCTAGGGGAAAGCAAAGGTACAGTTTCATATCATACAAGTAACTGCTGTTTATATGTACAGCCTCGTATTTATGCAATTGATAAAACCTCAGTTACAGCATTTTTAAGATTCATCCAGTTTCAGCCAGAAGCTGAAAAACCTGAACTATAACACTTTAAACCAGATTTTAGTAAGTCTAATATTTACTTGGTTTATACAATGCTCTCCTGTCAGGATCCTGTTTGTTCTTTCCATGTTTTTTCTAAAAAGCCTCTTCTCCAAAAATTTTTTTAAAACATGTTTTTCTTATTAAAGCAAACTACCATCTCTATTAAATAAGGTAAAACTTTCTATCAATAGAAGTTACTTTATTTCAGTTCACTATGGCTGCATAAACACATTTCACCACTTAGCAGCATTTTTTTATCATACCAAAACTCTGCTCCCGGCTGTGACTTCCATCAAGGTCCAGAAATTTGCCTTTCTGTTCAATAAAACCTGCTGCTTCTGGCTACTCTGAGAAGGTGCCTTCTTTATACTACTCTTCACAAACAGAATTATTCTGGACATTTTACAAATGTCAAATTTGGACAAACTGCAATCAGAATCTCATGTGCACAGCCGCTACTGCCTTCTCAAATCGAGTTTTCTCTCTCATGCACCAAGGCCACCAAGTGACCTAGGCAGCAGAGGCATAGCTAGCAACAGATTTTGTGATCTATAATGCACATATTTAATTCTCAACACTAAGAGCAAGTTGATATGTTTTTTGTAATTACAGGCCTGTTAATAGTGCATCTTCTTTTACACAAGATCAGTGCCTGAAACTAACACTAGACAGTAACCAGAACAAACAACTGAGGACAAGTTAACCACGTCATTCCAAAGCACACACACCCAATTAGCTGTAACTTCTCTTTCCCAGAGGAACTGCTTTTTCATCAAATATTTGACTACAGTAATACTTAAACTACTATGATTTTTTTCCACAAAGAAGCTGAAAAAAAAACAATCAGGGCTGAACACAGTCTACATTTATTTACAAACACCTGTGCATCTGCCTTAAAACAGACTCTGTTAATATTTTCTTGGAAAAGATCAGGGTTAAAAGTCAAAGCCCATTCAAAGCAGGAAGAATTCCAAGTCTTGCTTTGCAGAATCAGAGCAGTCACCCTCTTACGAGGTCATAAGAGAGTGTTTGTTTCAGGTCTCTGTATCATTCCTATGATGTTCTAGAACAACAGTAAATGAACCAAGCAGGGTAAACTGATCATGGAGCTATACTTGTCCCACAGAGGACAAGGATGGGTCACACAAGTCAGACAGAAAGAACTCTGCATTGCTACAGCTGCTCCCATTTGAGGGCAAAGCACAAAACTTCACCCTTGCACTCTGACCATTGTCTCCATCTAAAGGTCTGACCCTGCTGATAATGAGGTTAAGGCAACAGCCCCACAGATCCAGGAGCTGGATCATCACAGCCTGAACAGTCTCTAGTAAGAGTTCTACCAAGTCACAACTCCAAAGTAACAAAATTCACAAACAAAAGTACAGAAAAATCCTATGGATTGCATGTACTTTCCTTTACCTGGATGGACTTACTTGTGAATCCAGGTCTTCCCCCTTCACACACAGGTTGGCATCGATCACATTTAGCCCAACCAACAGCCCAACAATAACTGCTCCTTCTTCCTCCATCATTAGTGCGTGATACTCATAAAACTCACTGTGTTGAAGGGGAAAATTGCATCTTACTGGTATATTCATTATATATACATCCAATAAATTAATAATAAGTGACATACACATCTACATTTTCTCTTATTGTAGCCTTACTGCAACATCCCTAAAGATGAACTGGGCCTGCCCATACTTTCACCTCATAAATATTTAAAATTTGCAAGTGCATGGTTTGTCTCAGAGGCTATTAAAAGCAAGGATACTGCCTTTGGCTCCAGATGGCTGGGACATTGTGGGAAGAGTGACAAGATTTACTTTGACTTTAAAAGAAAACCCCCCAAAAACCAGGAAAGGCTCTTCCCTACACCTGCTATTAGCCAGTTTTGAAGAGGACACTGCAACAAATGGATGTTTGGCTCCACTGAGTCAGACAACTCTTATGTTGATAAGAAGCACTGCAAGCAATGCAAAAGAAGAATGGCAAAAGAATTACCTTTTGTGAAAAAACATCTGGAATTTAGTGAATACATGCTTGAAATTCAAGGGGCCAAGGAAGAGATTAAATGGATAAAAGAGAAACATAAAGGGCTGAAATGCTAAAAAGGTTTTTAAAATATAAATACTTCACTAAACAACAGAATATCAGCACTTTCTCCTCCTTGCACTTGTTAAATAAAATTTTAGATTCTATGTAACAAACTGTTTTCAATGGAAAAGTCCATAGCTGCTGAATACCAATGACCTCCTGACATACCAGCATTATCTAGGCGTACAAAGTCAGTCTTAAAAATACGTATAGCTTATAGAACTGAAATTAAGATGAGAAGTAGCTTTCTCTATTTGTGCTTTAATTACTCCATTAGACAGGAGAGAAGTTGTACTAGGAGAGAGCAATGCCAGCAATAGAACTGTGAAAGCAAAGTTCAAAGCAAGAGCCCTCCTTTCAATGGCAGCTCAGTGGAAACCACACACATGGTAGGGATGAATTCACCTCCTCTCCAGAGGTTTTCAGTGCTTATTCTGCACGGTGGGGAAACGCAGGATTATTTTTTAGGAGACTAAAGCCCTAAAAATAAATTACAAACAAAACCTAATGAATTGTTTACCTGAGGAGGTCTCTCTGAATGATTAAACAGCGAAGATAATCGGCCATTTTCTTCTGCATCAGTGCTAACCGCAACCAGGCCCGGGCACGGCCCAGCGGCGTCCTGGAACAAAGGGCATGAACTCAAACAGTCCCAAACTAATAACACATTGATTAAATCATGGTCCTTAGCACCTTATCAGTCTACTAGTGGAGCAACTGGTGTTTCTGAAGGGGTATTTTAAGCTATTAGTTGAGCATCACCATCTGGAAGGCCATAACATTTAGGCCTTGACTCCAAGTTTTGGGAAAAGAGAGATTTTCAACTACTCAGCTGAGCTTGGGAGCAGACCCTGAAAAAACAGGAGAATAGAATGCACAAGAGCCTGATAATCTTGGAAGTCCTGTTTTCCCCTGAAGTAAAATGCTTACAACAGCTGAGACTCCCTTCTGCAATTTGTTTAGAAAGAGTTGAGGGGAACTGCAAGAAAATGAACCAAATGCCCACCACAAGCCACCATGGCAGCTTCCCTTCCCAATCCTACTCTCTGGCTTTACCCAACACTTACTCAATCCTACCTTTAATAGCGTACAAATTCAGTGCTATCATAGGAAGACAATGCAAAAAAAGTAAAAAACAGATGTAACTGGCAAACACTGATATAAAGCAAATTAAACTTCCTCTTGCATACTTACAAGTGGTAAGCACATAAATGAAAAGAAAAAAAAAACCCTCACAAGTTGTATTAGGATAGGAAGAGAGTAACCCACTTGGCAAAGGTTATTACCTCCTCTGGCCTGCCACAAGAGTAAATAATAATTTACATGCCTATGTGCTTTAGATAAGGTCTAAAGCTATAAATTAGAACCCTTATGCTGCCACATACCAATCACAGTGTAACCAAGCCCTTCTGGAATTTCAGGTATGGCCAATTATGAAGCTAAATACAAAAGCAGAATGCAGTGGAATGGGAGGAGAATAAATTTACATCTGAGTAGGACTCTGCAGGCCAGAATCTGAAAAGCTGCCTAATTCTTTCCTCTTTGGTATGTCACCTTCAGTTTGATACAGCCTTTGCTGACTACACTCATTAATGTTTGCTGCAGCTCTAGATTGCAGAGTGACTGATATACAACCTGCTCCTTTTTGCACTGATTGTTATCCACCTTCCATTCACCTGTGCTCTCCCCCAACATCACATGCCAGCTGTTCAAAGGCTTGATTAATGCCAAATGAAATCATGAGACACCTGCCGATTCTCAGCCAGGTCCTTTATTTTCCTGCTGCATTTTACCAGTGCTACTTACTTAAGGCCAGGCAAATCTCTGACACTTGCTGCTATTTCCTCAGCTTCAGGATATAATTTCTCCACAAGTTCCAGAGGACCCCAGATGGTTTTATTGTAACTTAGAAAGGATTTTCTTACTAAAAAGAAAAATCAAGTAACTGAATTAATTTAAGTTACTGCTGTAGCTTCCTTCAAAATAGCTGGTGTGTGAAAGGGTTAACTGCTGAGTCCAGACTTCCAGATAACTCTTAACTGAGACACTGGTCAGCTCACCAGTATCCAAAGCCAACTTCCAAATTACTTTGCTGAGACTATAAGATTGACGTGCTAGAAAAAAATTAATGTAAAAAGGATGTCTAGCTAGAAATATACACTACTTACATACATGCAGTTGGTAAACCCTGGGCCACTTACAACAAATGCTGTACAAAAGGACAAGTTGGTAAAATGTGGCAATACATGTGAAGAATTAATAATCACACTCTTCATTATAAAAGGTGACCATTTACATATCTTTTCAATTCTTTATGCAACATTACACATTTTTTTATCTACTTCCAGAAAGAAAGGGAGAAAAATGGCATGTTTGGGATGAGAAATATGCAGCTAGACCAATTTCCACACCTTTCAGGCCATGCTTCAGGCAGTGCTCCATGACAACAAAGAACTGCTGCAGAGGTGGGTAGTCAGAATCCAGAGTGCGCCCAAAGCTCAAGGCTGATTCAATGAGTCCTTTGATACTCAGTTTAGCCATGTTCAATAAATTTGCTCTTTCTACAGCTGTAGGGTCCTTTACAGCTAAGACAACAGAGAAAAAAATTTTATGGTTCAAGTTTTAGGGGTGACACAAAGGAATGAAGTGCTTCATGTCTGCCTTGTTCAAAGAAAAACTTACCTTAACCTAATAAACTCAACAGAACAATTCAGTAGGTGCTATAAACCACCACGGCACAGAAAAGCATCCAATCCAAAACACATTGTTAGTGTTTTATCAGGTGAATGAAAACCCGAGGCTGGAAATGTCAGTTCTTAGGTACCATGCTGTCTCAGCAGGTCTCAGAAGCAGCCAAGTCACTGCAACTGAACCTCTGCAGCACCTCTGCTGCACTCCAAACTCTGCCGCATGGCTGCAACCAGTGCCCCTCCCATGGTATCAAAGCAGCCTTCCTACAATTTATGCATTTATTTGGCGTATTACAGCCTACCTACAGAAGCAGACAGCATACTTTTTATATATAATCACTTTCCACTGTAGCTTTAATTTCACAGTGACACAAACACAGGCCTTCCTTCTCAGGCTGTACAGTCTCTGCCACTAAACCAGGTGCATTTTCTAGAAAATATTACATATTACATACTGAAAATTCAGTTTCTCATCTAGCCACAAAGTATTTTCTACACAGAAAATCTTAAGAATGAAAGGTTTTACTTTAAGTTTTTGGCAAACATTACAAAGTATACACTGCAAAAATACATTTGGGGATTAAATCTAGTCAGTAAAAAATCCATAGCTTTATACAATCATCTCAGTCTGACAGAATGGACAAGGTTCCTCTTCTCAGAACTCCTGCTACTGAAAACAGTGCTCAGGAAATTCTTAAGCTTATTTTCATTTATAATGAAGCAATTCAAACATTCAGTCCAAACTATTTTCTCAGAGACAAAACAAGCCTCTGTTTATTCACTATCATCAAAGTAAACTGGAAAGAAACAAAAGAGCTGATGATTTACTGTTTAATTAAATCCAACAAGTGAAGTAAAAAAACCAAACTTTTTTAAGACACCGAGACACAGATGTCAAAACATCCAGAAAGACTTCTGTCTGAGAAAAAAAAATGTGAGCCTGTTCCTTTGCAAATCTGAGTATTGGTATAGGACCATATCTGTTTGCACATCAGAAAGCACAAAGAACCCAAATCATCATAACAGATGGGTATTTTCTCAGTTCCTCAATAGCAATGAAATGACTTGTCTCATTTCCTGCATACTTTAGGTATTTAGGGATTGGATATTAGAAACCCTGAAAATTACTTTCTGATATTCGGTTTCCCTAGTTGTCTGCCAAATACTCAGCTACCATAAAACATAACCTATCTCTGCTTTCTAGGAAAAATAATGACTGAGATTATGTACCTGCGACAGCCTTAAAAACTACTCTTATCGTGCCCCAGAACTTCAACAGAAAACCCCAGAAGACATTAGAAAACCATCAGATAATGAGAGACAGGGCTCTGTCAAAACTGTACCCAGTTAGCAGCCACAGCTCAGTGCTTTGTCTCTTCCTTCCTTCCTGCTCGGCTGCTGGGGACTGACCAACCCTGCCAGGAGCAGCACCACCACAGCATCCCTGGCTGGGACAGGTGGAGGCTTGCAACAACAGGAGCCTTTCTTTTGGCAAAGCAGACATCCTGCTTTTTCATTAGCTTTGCTGACAGTATTAAATACAAGTGTTAGCATAGGAAACACCTTGCTCAATGAAGACTTCAGGTGGCTCTCCCTTGCTACATATCCCGGCTATTTCCCCAAAGGCATCACAAAAATTCCTTTGTCAGGTGACCTCATTTTGACTTCTGCAGCTGATCCTCCTCAGACAGACTTCTATGTCTGCTGTCCTTTTAATTATCAGCCCTCTTGTCTGTTCTTTCTGAGGCAAAATGCATTTTAGGTCTGTTTTAAAGTACGGTCTACCTGCACGTTTTTCTTCACCTGCTTCTTAAAAAAAAATAAATGATAAACAAATTTTTTAAAATTTAAAATCAAGATTTAGAATTCAACATCGTGTGTGAAATCCTAAATCCCAGCTGCTGCTCGGGTACTATACGGGGTATTTCACAGACAGCAAAACAAGCTCTGCAGGGCTCTTCTCCCCGAAGCAGCAGCCCCCGAAAGGGCTGTTCGGAGGTGGCTCTGCTGTCGCCAGCACCACCGGGTTTGACTGGAGAGGCTCGGCCCAGGAGGCGACATCGCTCCCCGGCTGGATGAGCAGCCGAGCCCCGGCGTGCAGCCGCTCCGGCCGCGGGCTGCAGGCGCTGTCCCTGCGGCAGCGATGGCAGCGATGGCAGCGCTGGCAGCGGGAGCGTCTCCCCCGGCCGCAGCCCGCAGCCCTC
>VZTF01001476.1:816127-837233 GCA_013397755.1 Cnemophilus loriae
GCCCCCCCGCCCCGGGCCCTATCGCGATACCCCCCCGCCCCGGGCAGCGCCCCATGCCTGGAGAGCGGCATCGGCCACAGGGATGGGCAAGAGCGCCAGGCAACCTTCGGAACAGGAAGCCTCGGGCATGAGCTAAGCACTGTCAGGCAGCACAAACTCGGGACTTCTCTACCCTTCTCTCGTGACAAAAAGCTTCAATCTCTAGCATATATTCCAAATAATTATTCTCTAGCACTGAGTAACATGTATCAGAATAAATAATATTATTCTAGAAAAGTCCATGAGTTTAGCACCTTCAAAGGTAAAGTACTGGGAATCAAAACCGGTATTTAAAAAAAAAAAAAAAAAAGAACAAGTAAGTTTTTGGGGTTTGATTTTAAAAAGCCTTAAAATGTGAATCTGGCTAGAAAAGAACCAAAACATACTGAGGTGTTTATCGCCAAGCATGTTTGTCACATCCAGATGGGATCTCAGCTGATGCTTACTGCACCCTAAGCACTACAAAATGCTTTGCTTAATAATTATTCTTTCCTCTCCCCTTTTTGGGCAACGTTAACCAGGAACCTGTAAAATAAAAAGGTGTTCTTTACCTTGCCCAGCTTCAGAGACTGCACACAAAACAGCACAAAGGGCATCACTGCCTGGGCCTGCAAGGAAGGACCAGAGGACAAGGGCAACACAGGGATAGAACACAGCCCATGGTGACAGGGACACTTCTTATATCCACCATTCCCACCTCTTAAAAAGAAAAAGGAACCTATACATTTAAACATTAAACAGTTCTAATAGTCACACTCTGATCCTGCTAGTCTGGCATAAAACAACTTCCTTTTTTTTTTCTTCATTTTTGGGAATCCCAGCAACACATAACACACTAGGCCTGCATCTGCATGTTTTCCAGCAGCATCAACAGCTGCTTCTGCATGAGGAAGCTGTTTTAAAGGCAGCACACAGAAAAAGTGATCCTTTACTGCTAGAAGATACCCACTTGCTACATATATTCATTAAAACACAGAGTGTTTTAGAGAATCACATCTCAGTTTTGTTTGAGACTACCAGAGCAAAACTTGGTTTCATCTGTAGACTGCTGCTCAATCTAATTTCTACCACACCACAAGAAGGAAGGATGCCTTTTATAAGTAGATAAGGAAATGTTCTTGTGCTTGTTTCTCATGCAACTTCATGATGGGATGGCAATACCTCTAATTTATTTATTAAGTTTATAATAGCACGCAGACCATTTCCTGGATAAGCATTACTTGGTCTAAGAAAACAGATTAGCCAAATCTTAAGAGTTTTCTACACATAGATCCTAAACACAGAATGAAAATCGCTTCTAAAAAAGTATTCTGATATCACTACTATAATAAAGAGTATATTTTACCCTATTTTTTCATCTTTTGAAAGACCCAGAGCTGTGCACTGTTGATGAAGCATGTATTTTCACCTGAAAAAGGAGGATATCCTGTCAACTATTCAAATTATTGTTGTACTGTTCAAAATATTTGCCTTGCATAAAGCAAAGTATTAACAAAGTATAAACAACTTTAACGAAACCAACAGCAAACTTTTATTATTTCAAACATTACAAAATATTAGGGAGCAGTTTAAAAGAGTGAAAATGCCCACAATTAACAAGTTTGTCTGCAACTGTATGCACACAGCTACTTGACAGTGATCCAAGAGAAAATAAATGCTAATGATTCTGAGGAATCAAAAAAATTGATGTTTCCACCAGCAACCTTGGAAAGAAACTTCTCAGTCTCTTCAGTCTAGAATATGAGGTAGCATAAAGAAACTAACACAGATCTCTCAGGTAAAAGGTGTTTTCTGTTGTTTGTATGCCATCATCTTAAAAAAATAGAACCTGAGCATGTAAACTTCTTAGTCAGCAAGCTGCATCTCCAATTTTGTTTCCTGGGAAATTTTTGTTTTGAAAACTACAGATTGGATAAACTGGAAACAAGAGTTCTACTGTGAAGCATTTCACTTCAGACTGATCTGCTGAACACATTAGTTAATAACAGGGGATTAAGTGAATCAGCATCACATTTCTCCCTGACGTATGCAAAATCAAGAGATTAGAAATGTCATCAAGGGATCTTCACATGAGAGATTAATTACATTATGTATATAAATATAAAAGATTTCAGCATTTTTAAAAACAGGAGTAGACTTCAAAGGACAACGTGAGGATTTGAACAAGAAGAAGTTTTTCCTATTTTTCTTTCCAAACAGCACAACACAGCACCTTAATTAAGAATTCTAACAAGTGGAATTATTGTATGTAAACTACATTTTCAAGTTTTTAAAACCAAACTGAGCCCAGAAAACTGTGACTCAATACAACATTGGTTTACACCCCCTTCCTCTTCAAGTGTTTCCCCACTCACTTCTGCAGATGATTGTTCATCAAGGTAAAAGAGAATATAGCAACATCCAGTATTGGAAGGAACAGAGTGCTTCATATTTCTGGTTTGTCACAAGTGAGCTGGGTGCTTCAGCACTGTAACCATCAGCTTTTTCAAGAAATGTCTGTTATCTTACTGAGAGGAAACTTCCAAAATAATGGAATGATTCCTGTTTTGGCTGCCTCCAGACTGAACAGTGCACATCAGCACTGATACCCCAATTACCAGTTGTTTACATTAAACAACAGCAGAAAAAAAGATACAAAGGCCTGTAAAACTTTTCATCTTCACACTCATAGGATGTTACACTTGTGGATACTTTCATGAGCCCCGGCTGGAAGATTCAAGATGTAGCAAGTTAAGGAAGCATTTTGACAACATTTTGCTTTCACAAATCCTGTTAGAATACGCATTGATGTTTGCAAAGGAAGCAGTTCTTTCCTGTTTAAATAGGAGATGGAAACAGCAATAGCTAAAGCTTACTCAGTACAATGCCAGAGAGAAAGAAAAAATTACCAAGTCATCTGAAAGTGACACCATTTTCCTTTCCACCAAGATTATTCACGAAGCAGATGTGTTAAGTGGAAGAAAGCAATCACACTGACATTAAGATGCCAAGAAACTAGAAATGATCACAGGAAAAAATGCAAAAGCATTAAAAATTAAAAATTCAGGCCTTGAAATCAAAAAATTATGTCAAAGTTGACTTGCAAGTCAGCATTAACTTTTTCTGCTTTTCAAAACAGAGAAGGTTCTAAATCCATCCACTAGCTTGATCTCAAGTATACTTCTGGCAAGTTTAATCTGCATATTTTGTGCTGTGTTGCCAATCACTGTTAAAAGTATAGCCTAAATAATCAAAGATCTTCCCTCTCTTACCTCAAATCTCAGTAAGTCAATCTTACCTTTCACCTTTCCCCTTTCCCAAACTAGCGTGGAGAAAAAGGATATCATTGCCTGGGACTGCAAATGGCAGAGGAGCTTCTCCAAGGGAGGATAGCAGCACAGGGATGGAACACAGCCCACCATGACCAGCTTGTGCTTGGCTCTCGTGATGGCAACATTCAGGCGGCGCCAGTCCTTCAGGAGGCTGCCAAGCTGGTAAATAAATGTCACTTGCTTTTATTTTTCCTACTTAATGGACATAAAGCTCTCATTTCCAAAATGCATCTAAACTACTGAAATTGGCTGACACAAAGTAAATATGACCAACTTACGTTTTCATCAATACTGTTCCTAACAAAAGACACAATTATGATACTTTTGTCTCTTCCTTGGTATTTGTCGACCGTGTTGACTTCCACTCTGTTCTCCTTCCATTTTGCCATCAAATCAGTGATTGTTTTTAACTGATGTCTGTATGGTGATATAATGCCAATGTCTGAGGGCTTACAGCCAGCCTGAATGAAGACGAAACAGAAGAAAAAATTAGTCACTGCAGTTGGCTTTGGAAACTCAGTACTGTCAGAAGGATTTTTAAAGTTGTTTTTTTTTTTTTTAAACAGTGCTGCAAGATATTGTATCTACACTAATGGAACTGTAGGTGTAATTAGTATTAACTAAAGAAGATAGAAAACATTAGTTACTGCAAGCTCGCAAGCTTTGTCTTAACTTAGCACAAAGACATATGTCCTTGAAATCCTCACTTTTCTTTCTTCTTTAAACTGTGAGGTGAACACTCGGAGCTCCTGGTCTGTACTACTCCTGAAGCTGACTGGATGAAATAAGGAACAAACCCTCCCTCCCAAGCGAGTCCTCATCTCTTACAAGAATTTGGCATCCAGCTGTTATTTTTTGCATCTCAGATCCAAGCAGACAAGGGACAGGGAAGGGAAGGCAGACCTCAGGCTCCTCATTACACTGACATGAAGCCAATCTTCAATTTAACCTTGAGATTACCCCCAAAAGAACTACCCAATACATATAGTCAGCATTACTAAAGCAATGTAAAAATTATTAGTTATAGAGCTCTACCTTCAAACCACGTAATAAAGTAAAAGATACCTTAATAAATAAGGATGTGAGGAAAAGCACTATTTTAGCTTCTGTCACATTGCTTATGCCACCTTTTTCTGCATGTTCTGGTGCTGGGACCTTTAAAAATACAAACAGAAAATAATGACTTTTGCTGTCTGTAATGGGGTACTACATTCTGTCCCTAACTCACTGAGTCATATGTGGATTTATACTAATGGTATTCATTAAAAAAATAAAGTTAAATGCTAAATTTTACTAAACGGAAGAGCCTGTACTGTGAATTAACTTCAAAATACTGCATCTGCAAAACAAATTGGAACGATCCTCAAAATGAGTTTCTAGCACTAGCTAGTCACCTTAAGAAACTGCCAAAGCTTCATCCTCTGACTTTACAGTTCAGCATTATACATCATGAATCAAAAAACCAAAGAATGGACATTTTCCAGCTGCTAAGGTAAGAGAGCAAATTATGTTTTACATGGGACTTTTGCTTTGACGCTTTGCATACAACAATATTTACAGTGAATCTTCCTCATTCCATGGCATAAAGGATTTTTTTTAAAATGTTTGAAAGCCTACGTTTAAAACTACAGCAAGAACTATCCAAAATGGTAGTATTAAATTGAACTCCTAACCTTTAAATAAAGTATTCCCTGAATTTACCATTTCTTAACTATTACCTCCCTTTCCCTACATCATGTATGGATGAGGCCAACAAGCTCAGGATGTAAACTCTCGTCATTGCAGAGTCACAGTTTTGTAATTTTTTCACTTTGTTGACTTTTGCCTTCTCTAAAGTTGAAGTAGCACCAATAGCAATGAATGTGTGTTTGGAAGCCTCCAAACTCCATGTGCTCAAGTTCTCTTCAAGCAGAAGAGCACTGTTTTACTGCACAGCTAATTTCTAACCACACTGGCATTAGTGTAGCTAAAAACTACACAAAAATCATTTTAGGAAAGAAGTTCTAAAAGCTATGTCATCCTTACAACACATGCTTACATTTACATTTCTCCTGTTCCCACAGGACACCAGCAGAACCCCCAACAAAAACAACTTGGGCCTAGAATTTCTCAGGAGACTTGCCCTAAATCAAGGATGTCATTTTTCAACAGCCAGCCCCAAGCTGTCGGAGAAGTGCAGACTGACACAGGGGCTGGCAGAAAAGAAACAAATAGATTTCTGATTGCTGTCACAAATATGTTGCATTGTTAAGCAGAAAACAATAGAGGCTTTTTTTCCTGTTTTTTTAAAAGCCAGCATAATAAATGTAAGCTTCCTGGTGGTGTCATAGTGTTTTTTCCTCTTCTTTCTCTCTGTTTGCATCCCTTCCCCCCAAGTCTGCTTCTTCATAAGTTTTTCTTGGTTACACTGTGAACAATACAGGGGGGAAAAAACCTACTATAAAGTCAAAGAAAATAAATGTTGCTTTTGTTTGTTGCCATGTTCAGTGGGGTTTTTTCCATTTCCCTCTCCATGACTACCACAATACATGGAGTTCTGACAGGAAGTCCAAAAGGAGAAATGACATTATAGCCTCATGTCTCAACAAATCTAGAATATTTTGGAAATAAAAACTTTCCTCCTGGCTCTATGAAGAGGACAGCTGTCTTACACTTGAGATGGGCTTTCTAGGGAAAAAAAATACAGTGGAACAGAAACTCTAGTTCTCTCACTAGCAATTTTGCTATGATTACTAGATGAACAGTGTTTCAGCCAGGTTCCTATTAACAAAGCTCTTCCCTAGGACCAACTGTCTGCTTTCTTGGTAAAGGACTGCAGCTGTCGAGGTATTCTTGGAAAATGTCTCTGTTTCGCTTAGACATTTTTAGAAATTTCTCTAAGTCATCAAAGTAAACACTGCCTTCTTAGGTCATTGAAAAGATTCTATCAGAATCTTGTAAAAAAGTTGTAAAAAAGTATGAATCCTGTACAGTGCCATAGAGCACAGAAGGACTGGTGAGTTCTAACCAGGGTCAGCATAAAAGATCATCAGTTGATATAATTATTGGAGAAACACAGTATTAATAGGGATCAACATCTTCCTTCTGTTAAGAGGGAAGAAAGATTCAAATCATAATCCAATACCAATTACAGTGACAAGTACCAGAGACCATAAACAGGTACTAATTTATTAATCTTTTTCCTCATGTGTTTAAACTCTTCCTCATTTTTCCTGCAAGTCAGTTTCTTTGCAGAATTTTTGTCCACACTAGAATTTTACTTTCCCTGCAAAATTTTGAGTCTCCGTGAAAGGACACACCTAAAACGACTTACTCCTCCCTCCCACTTCAGTGTATAGAATGTCTGCAAAATTCCATGGAGAATTGCAGTTATTGCTGCCACTAGCACACAGCTTTGACACCACTGACCCTCAGCCACTGGAAATAAGGCCATTGCCTGGTTGCAAGGACATCCAGTACAGCTACTCACTTTGAGCTACACTGTACAGGAAAAACAAAGTTTACAGTCCACTCAATATTTTCTGAAATAGCATCTAAATTCAAGTTTTCAGCTGCTCTCAATGCGATGTATCAAGCAGCAGTTGTACCACCCCTGCTCAGCTATGCCAACAACACCAACGTTTTTGTGTGCTGCACACATCACAAGATCCTAGAAAAACACTTTCTGAAGTTCCCTATTTTACCCTACCTAAGCTGAACGAAGTCTTACATGTTGACTGTATTGAGAACTTGCCTCAAAATACAATGTTGAAAGAGCATAATGAACTTTACCTTCTCAGTGTTCAGAAAACACACGGGTGTGTCTGGATCGAGGACTTCCTTCAGCCATGTCTTTGAAACATCCCCAAGGTCCAGTTTCAATTTCTTTAGGTTGGGCAAGTTAACAGTGGCATTTGACACCTTCTCTGAGCCACATTCCAGTTTGCCTTCATATACCAGCATGTTACTCAATGACATAATCTTACTAAAGATTTAAAAAACAAGGCATAAAAATCTTGCCATTTCAATCCCACATTAAGAACATAATTTAATAAATAAAAGTTGAAAGTACCTATTCATTCTGTATTGCACAGTTAATTGGACAACAGCATTTTGGTTTTGTTCCAGCCTTTTAAATAAGCTTTCACTCATGCCAAGGTCTCTGTTACAACACAAAAACAAAAATCAAAATGTGTCAATCAGAACACTGCAAGAGCCTTCCCAGAATTTGTGACTAGTAATTGTCCAGCAGCATTTTATCTTACCTTGCTTCTGCATTCAGCACAAGTGGAGGCAGCTGCTGATGATCCCCCACCAGCACAAACCTTTTGGAGCAGAACAGTGGGCCCAGGCAGATGAGCTGGCTTATTTGGGAAGCTTCATCAACAATACAGAAGTCAAATTGCTTCTGAACAAAGATGGGGTGATTTACTCCCATGCAAGACGTTGCTACCACTGGCTGGAAATCGAGACACACTTTAAGGGTAAGGTACATTTCATAGCCTTTAGCACTATGTTCTCCAGTGTTAAAAAGAAAAAATATTTCCCATTAAAGTAAACTAAACTGTAAAATCACAGAAATCAAATTATTAATCCTCAAAATCAGACCAGCTTAGACATATATTGGCCTGACATATTCTTGCATCAGTTGCAAGTGACAAACAAAACCAGCTTTAGAGCAGATTGTAGCAAACAACTTGTTCCTGTCATGTGTTCAGAGTGATGCCAGGTTCTATTCAAGGACAATTCATAGAGTGTGCTGAAATGACTACTGTGAAAAATCAGGTGGTTTGGGGTTTTCTTTTCAATACTGGAGAGAAGATACAACAACAACAGCAGCACAGTTCTTCCCACCGCTGTGCTTCCACTGCAATCCCAAATGACTAAAATAAGAAATGCTAAGTCATTCCCCTTATGACTTCAGTCATTCCCCTGCAACACTTATCAATAAAAAGTAAATGGCACCTTTTATGAAGCTGGCATTTCCTCCAACTACCATCAAACTTTATTCTTTCAGCGAATTTAATTTAAAGCTGCCACTGACTCATATGACCCAGCTCCCATTATGGTTTGCCTTAACATTCACACAGACAGCACTCGTCTTTCAATCAAAAATAAGGGTTTGGCCAGGTCAGCTCCACAGGGTTCCACTTCCTCTCCCCCATCTGCTGATTGTACTGATGGCACAACAAGCACAAGTGGGAGGGAGGAGGGACAAACAGCAGCAACACGTAAATAATGCTAAAGGAGGCCGCAGCAGAGCCCATTCAGAAGGTCTCAGATAAAAGCACTGGAGTCTTTGGGGCTTATTGCTTATAATGATGAGTTACTGTGTGTGGACATAAACAAAGCTTCTCAACTTGCAGACTTAATGTAGGTCATTACTGGCTATAAAGAAATTGAAACAATGCAGAGGTTGAGTATCTCTTTCAGCTCAAATGTCCTACAGCAGTACGCACCCTTGGGATGGGTTCCTTCTCTGCAGCATCCAAACAAAATACTAATGTAATTATCTTTAATAATTTCTAGGGCTAGCAAAAAACATTCTTCTCACCTGGCTATTATAGACCTCTTCCAAATCTGTTACAGACTTAATTGATTTGGACCTGCAGATTTCTTCTTCCGTATATTTCCGAATATCTGGATGAACCTTCTGAGCTCGCCCCAAGCGCAAGAAACCAACTTTGAATTTGGCCAACTTCAGCAGGACATTGTCTACAGCCGTGTGTGTAAAACTGGTCAGAAGGACACTGAAGCCACAAGCAGAAAGAATTCTCACCTAATGAGTGGCAAAGGGAAAGAAAAGGAGAAGCTGTTAGTTCATCTGCAAGAATCAACAATCCCAGGTTTGACAAGGTGAAAAACACAAGGGGTTTTGGAGGGAGCCAGTAATAAGCATGACTTGATCTGTATCAGTCTCCCTGGCCAGATGTGTCAGTTGGCCACTGACAACGTGGGCAACAGTCCTGAGGGTTCCCATGGACAGCAGGCTCACAACGCTGCTGGAAATAGTGAGAGCCAAGAACCTGGATGTGCCCTCAAGAGGAACTGCACTCCTGAGATCCCCACCGTAAGAACAAGCCGTGCAGCCCATTCCCACAACACTGTTCTCCATGGCAATTTAGCCACTACAGATTCAGTGGAATGGGCTGATCTGAAGATAGCAGCGGCTGCCTGCTCCCCAGCCTCCTCCTTCCCCACGAGCTGATGGCAACTGGAAGCAGGACAACACTGCTGTTTCAAGAAAAACTCACTCAGCCCACAGCCTGAAGCCAGTATGCTCCTACAGTCCATTCCTAGGGGAAAAAACCACCAACTAGAGGAAATGGTAGCAGACTGCACATAGATTCAGCCCCACAGGTTCATACAATTTACAGTGCACAAGTTACTGGCTTCTGAAGGAGTCCCTCTTTTGAGCTATAACTCAGGATTTGAGGACTTGCTGATATTTGGAGCCAAAGAATTTTAACACTAAAGCATCACAGAAGTGATTAAATATCACACTTCAATCTCCTCCCTCCCACATATATTCCTACACAAGCAATAGACAATCCTGCTTCACAAAATCCAATTTTAGTTCTGCCAAATACAGGTTAAGCAAAAAGAAGTATGTTTTCTTCTTTGAAATTATACAGATACCATTAGATTAAGTCATGACACTACGCAGTTGGTTTAATGCCATCCTTTAAATCTCACCAAAAAAATTAAACACCAAGGTACATGATCTTACTAGAGCACATATTGTAGTCGTTTTTCCTGTTCCAGGCATACCCACAATAAGTGTGTAGTCTTTCGAAAGCAGCACTTGTTTCATTGCCTGTTTCTGAGGCTTATTTAGACCTTTTAGAAGAAAAAGCAAAATTAAATTACTACACTTCATCAAAATTGTAATAATTACTAGTCAGAGCAATTTCCTTCTTCACTAAAGCCCCTAATAAAGACAAGAACTGAGCAAATTCTGTAGGTTCTAATGAAGATATGACATTAAAAGTAATACACAAGATAAGTAGTAAAGGGTCTGCACTACAGTCCTAGAAATAAGGCACTGAAGACATTTTTACTTTTAGACCTTTCGTGACTTTTTATTCTAATACTTTAATTGACCACCTCCATATATTGTGTCTGGGCATTTGTGTTTGATCATACCACTTTCACATTCAAACACAGCTCACAGCAAGGGCTGATGAGTTGCACACACAGCAGCACCTTGTTTAGAACACACATTACAGCAGAGCTGGTTTGCCCCAGTCTGATGCAAACAAGCAGCATGTTTCAGCTATTTGAACTAGGCAAAGCTCAAGCAAAATAAGACTTCAATCTGAGTTTTTATAAAAAATTCAATTTGCCCTAAGAGAATTCAGTTAAATTATGTTTTCACAGGCAACTCTGTCAGGGAACAAGGAAATACTTCCACCAAACACAAGATACTGCCTCATACCTAAACAAGTTTTGTTTTTAAATAAGTGCCACGAAAGATCACACACCACAGAGCCACCAACAAGTCAGCAAGAGTGATGATACAAGTGAATGCTTCCACTAAAGCCCATCTCCTTCCTCTCCCTCAAGGTCAGCTTCCTCTATCCCAAGAGCGGTCTCTGTTCATTCCTTTTGTAAAGGTTACAGAGGTAATCATATGGCACTCTGTCTGCAACTGCGTGCTGCACCAACTAACAAAAGTAAAATAAAGTTGTGAACAAGTTTCTGATCAGGTCTTCCTGTGATTAAATTAATCTTCAGCTAGTTGGAAGACATGCAAGGCAAGAACTTGGTTTTAATTTTTAAGCTGAAAAATATCACTGCACCCCAAAGCAGGAAAAACTCCTTATATTTAGCATGATAAATACTTTGGCTATAGAGACATACTACTTAGCAGAGTATTGTGGGGAAAGTCACTTTGTACCCTTTAAAATATTTGCAACAGTTTCCTTTGCTTCAGGAGGAAGGACAGAGCTCAAGTGCTGAATAAAACGTGGTTTCTGGAAGTCAATTATCAAGTTGCGGAGCCTTTCACTGTGGATAAAAATAAGACAAAACCGAGTTACAATAAGAGTTATCAGTTGTGAAACTTTATCTCAAAACATTGAAAGCTTGAAATTAATTTGATTTTTCATACCTGACTGGGGAATCTTTCATCAGTTTAGAAAGATTTGCAAAAGGGACTCCCGTACCAACATCTCCTTCATCATGATCCAACCTAAATACAGTGTTCTTGGGGAGGTTTGACAAATTCCTGAAGGATGACACGAACATGGATAAAATAATTCTGTTTACTAGCCATATGTTGATTAAAGACTTATTACTACATGTTGAATGATATCTTCCAGAGATCTCACAGTGAAGCAATAGCTAACAGAAATACACTATTAACTGATGTAAAGAAAGCATGATCCCAGTGAGGGATAATAAACATAAGCCCAATTTCAAGACAGTATGGAGTGAACAATGAAAGTTACTATTAAAACAGTAATCACTGTACCCATATAGTTCCATGTTAGAGATGTAAGTGAATAAAGTTTAAATGTGCTTTTATTCAAAAAACCTGCTTAAATAAACAGGCATATATGTTGACCAAGTACTACCCCAAAGCCAGTAGGAAGAGGCAGCACATGTCACAGCTTTTCGGACACCTAGCAGCACCCTTCCTCAAACCAGTGCCAGAGCATTTGCAAACAGATACTTTTCTTTTTGTCCTATTACCTGCCCAACAAACAGGAGACTTTTGTTCCACTGACTTCTCTAACATAGCCAGTAGCCAAACCAAGTAAACCCTTTTCCTCTCCACTCACAACCACTCGGTCACCAACCAACAGGTTTGTTCCAGGTATGGCACCATTTCTACGCTGGAAAAAATGTAGATACTGTCCCTCGGAAATTTCATGGACTTCATCAACTCTGATCATGTTTCCAACACAATCTCCAGCCTTCTCTCTGAAGATATTAAAAAAAGAAATATTTGAATATTAAGATCCTCTCTGTAAGAGAACTATTTAGAAGAAAACCCCACAAGTTAAAAAACCATACCACCCACAACCAACCATCAAAACCAAAACACAAAACGAATACAAGGAAGGAAGGAAGGAAGCATCATTGGCAAGAGTTTAGAAATTATACTTTACCTTTCCAGAGAAGGTATCATCCATATATTTTTATATCCCTTTTTATGCTCTCCACTTTGCAGCTCCAAGGTTAACATCAGATACCAGAGGCTGAAATACTCTAAGTGGGAGGGTTTCAGGTGCTGGGTCTCTCTGTCAATGACAGGTACCATGGCAGGAGGAAAGGCCACACTGGCCATCTGCTGCTCTACAGCTCTAGGAATAGAACCAACCACAGGAAAGGCTCAGCTTGTATCTTTTTTTTCCTGCAAGTCCATATGCACATAACAACAATCTAAATATCTACTGTAACATACCAGACAGATTAATTTATCATTACTTGAATGGAGTTGAATCTGTAGCCTTTGTTCAAATGCATAATCTTATATGAGTAACTTCACATCATCTCTATGATTTTGAAGGGCAATAAGTTAATCAAAGACCAGATAAAGGCATTTCAAAGATAGTAATGTATACATCTACAGAATCGACCTTTTACTCCTTTTAGAAGTAGGATTTCACAGAAACATCTCACGTATCCCCACAAAGCTCCCTCAGCACACACTTTTACCCCTAGAATTTTAAAAACAATCAGGTATTCTATTTACACAAAACCACACCAAAGGCTCTCCTGTTCTAACATACCTCATTTGATCTCTTCCATATACAATTTTGGTTGTTTTGCGCAGCATAGAGGCTAAAACTTGTAACAGTTATTAAAACAATTCAATAACTTTGCGTGAAGTTTTATTGAATATTTGCCCATTACTTCTCTTGAACAGGAGATGCTATAACCCTTCAGCAGAGTAGTATCAATGTATTACTTGTGTAATACCCTACAGGGAAACAATCTTCTACAAAGTGAACCTGAAAAAGGGGTTGTCCAGCCAGAACTCAGGCCCAAAAGACTGCCCCTTTCAGAGAGCTGCAAGAATATGGGTTTTCAAACAGATCTGTTATTGTCATCAAGTATTTTGTTCAGACTTATCTCAGATTTTGTTTTGCAGAAAGTATACCTGAGCAAACACATTAAGTCTCTGTGAGATCAGGAGCTGAATTATAAAAGTTGTAGAGAGATCTGCAGAAGATTCTTTTGGGGTGCAAGAGTCTTCAATAAATACAAAACTGTCAACTGCAAAAATGAAATTATTGTATCAAAAGATACAACTATTCAAGCTCATTTAAAAACATTAGTCAGACTTTTTTTTTACCTGCTGTATAGAAAGCAGTTGTGCATTTGGGAGCAATATTTACATGCTTGACTGTCATCAATCACGGGAGGCAAAGCAGCAAGCTGTGAATTCTGCCTTCCCACAGCAGATTTGTAGGTACTGTGCATTAAGTAGAAGGCCACATGATTTCTTAACTTCATTAATTCTGTCAAGAAAAGAATAAACGAAGCTGATGTTTTTGTTTGTAACAATTTCTACCTCAAAAGTAATTAGCTATCAACCTTTTAGTCAGCTAAGAAGTGATTATTCACATAGCCAACTCCTTGTGCCGCGCTAATAAAACAACTTAATTTTTAACATAAGCTTAGTAACATTATAACAAGTGATGCATCCCCAAGTACAGCTATTCTCATAAGAGTAAAATTTATAGTTATAAAGAAAGATTTTAGTAATAGTTAAGCGAATTATGGTTTCCAGAGAAGGGGAACAACTTTACCTCTTCGGTCCATGCGAGCTCCAGAAACAGGATACATCGTACCAGTTTTTAGATAAAGAAGAAATCCAGCTTCAGGATCTGCTCTCCGCTCTAAATTCAACAATGTGTACAGAATAACCTGCAAACATTATATATAAACTTATTCCAATATAGTTGTCGTGGTTTAACCCCACGCAGCAACCAAGCCCCACACAGCTGCTCACTCACGTCCTCACCACTGGGATCAGGGAGAGAACTGGAAAGGTAAAAGCTGGAAAACTCATTAAGGGTTGAGATAAAGACAGTTTAAGAAGGAAAAGAAAAGCCACACGTGCAAGCAAAGCAAAACAAGGAATTAATTCACTGCTTCCCATGGCTGGGCAGGTGTTCAACCACCCCCAGGAGAGCAGGGCCCCATCACAGGGAATGGTGACTGGGAAGACAAAACTCGGTCACTCCAAACCTTGGAGTGCCTCTCACCCTTCCTCCTTCTTTCCCCCACTTTATACACTGAGCACGATGCCACATGGTCTGGAATATCCCTTAGGTCCCCTGTCCTGGCTGTGTCCCCTCCCAGGTTCCCATCACCCCCAGTCTCCTCCCCAGCGTGGCCCTACGGGGAGCAGGAAAGGCCTTGGCTCTGTGTGAACCCTGCTCAGCAATAACAGCAACATCTCTGTGTTATCAGCCTGTGTCCAGCACAAATCCAAAACACAGCCCACACTTATCTACTGTGAAGAGAATTATTGCTAACCCCAGGCAAAAGCAGCACAGAACTAAAACCAAAATACTTTCTAAGCTGTATTTAGTTCTTCCACAATTTATATGGCTAAACAGCCATTATTATCACAAGTCTTCTAGAAGCTGTAAGTAGTAAGAACTTCAGCAAGGATTTAAATTAAAAGGCATCTTTGAAACCTTATAACAAGGCTACCACCTCTCTAAGCCAGCTATCTGGAAATACATACAACACTAATTCCTGAAACAGTTTGCCTCAACCTAATATTTGAACGTAGAAAGAAGAGACTAAAGAACAGATATTTCAGGATAAAACCCGTAAGTGTGTTTGAAAGTGGTAAATGTATATATTTCTTACTTCACTTCACTTATTTTACCGCATATATACTTCAGTTCACTTTCCTTTTATCCCAGCAGCTTTGGGCATGCCAGGATGAGCCATCCATAAATTTAGATTATATCACACACAAAGTGTTTCATATTCATAAGACAAAATAGGTCACCTAACAGGAAAGTATACACGGCCAATGACAGTGAAATGAGACATTTGGTGTTTGTACCTGACTTCTGTGCTCTATGGAGTTTGATTCCTTGCCAGATTTGAGCTCCAAAGGCATTATCCGAGACTGTACTCCAGACTGGCAATGGATTTTCACCCTGGCTGTAACATCAATCTTTCCCTTCAACCCAAACCTGGGAGACCAGATGTTCTCTTCAATGTCCAGGATATCTACAATCTCTATCTTAGAAGATACATCTTCTGGTTTTCCACCGTTTGACCTAGGAAGAAAATTAAGCCAGAAGTCAACAATTTCCCTTAATTCTTAATATTTAAACATTAAAATGTGTTGCAATTAAATATATAGTGTTTCTGCATTATAAGTGCCCTTTAGGCACTAACTTTAGAAATAAAATGCATCGAGTCTCACTCAAACTAATCTTTCCATTAACAGAGGAAGCAACATATCAGAAACTAACTGTAGTTTTGCTATTCAACTAAATTTCAAAGTTAAAAATGAGACTTTAGGCAGTTTTTAATAGTTTTTGGTCTTTTCTCAATAACCACACTATCATACACTTAACAGTAGCATACAGGTTTTACTGAGACCTGCCATTTCACTGAAACTTTAACACCCTATGGTTATTACAATTAACAGCAGAAGCCATAGACAACAAAAGCTCAGCAGCAGTTGAGTAAAATCACCACTTCACCCAAAAATTGTTAGATTAGTCAAGAATTCCATTTGATTAAGAGTTTCACGTTCTGATTCGTAGTCTTGCTCATAACTACAGTAACTCCCAGTTTTGTCAGCAGCTCAAATATCCTTGCTTTTTTACTCACTGAAAGCTCTGGTTTGTACCACGCTGTTCACAAGGATTTTAAGATTTGTGGGGCAGCTCACCCTCAGGCTTCATGTCTTGCCCAGTACTCACAATGGCAGCTGAACATGCAGCACAAGATCAGCCCTATGGTCAGTGAGGCCACGAATTAGCTCCAAATCACTGAACAGATGTGCATAAGAAGTCCTAAAAATTACAAGTGAACTAAGCAAGATATACAGCATAGAATGGTTTAAACTTTTAATTCTGGCTTCTTACAGTTTTAGTTGCATTTTGTTTTGGTTTGCTGGATTATGCATGAAGTCTTCCGCCCATTTAAAAAATGACGGCAAATATTCTTCTACTTCTTGCATTATTTCTGCTTGTTTCAGATTTAAATGATACCTAAAAAAAAAAAAAAAAAAAAAAAAAAACCAAACAAATAAAAAAAAAGCCATGCACATTAAGGAAACAAAGTATTAAATTTGCTGCTGGTACTTAAGAGATTTGCCTTGAGTAGCAACAAGATTATTGGAAGTAACTGTCAAGTTTTTATAAATATCTATAAACTGTAGATAATGACAGTTTCATTGAGGTTCAACTCAATTCACAAAACTATTAACTGAACATCTATTACAAGAGATATACTACACCAGAATATCCATTTCTGATGTAACTTTTGAAACAACACAGTGAGCATCACCATGGCAGACGTGATGAAACAAAACTAACAGTTTGACTGTAGGAAAGGAGTACCAGACTCATGCATTTAAAAATGGCTGTTCGTACAATTTATGCAACGTTGAAAAAAAAGAAATTAAAAGACCATTTGCTTTTTGTCTGAATATCCTCATCTGCTCCTTGCTCCTCACATACATTTTGACAGAACATGACACAGAATCTATTCGTGTGGCATTAGATAATTCAGTGCTGGCATTCACTGGCAATAATGTCATTATTCTACAGCAACAGAGAAATACAAGTGAATTTTGCACAAAAAGGTTCATACGAGTGCAAATGACCACAGGCAGCAGACTTATGCAACTTATTTTTCAATCCCAACAAAGATTAGCCTACATATGCAAAAAGGAATTGCAAATTAACAGTTCCATGGAGGCCCAGAGGAACATAAAGGCCTTCAAGTAGTCTTAGCAGTCACAATTCAAAATATTACCTTCAGAACAGAACTAAGAGTAATAAATCTTGCCACTACAGCTTTAACTTCTGACTCATCTGGAGCTAACAGATACTGACATTGCCCAACATACAATTTATAACAGTCTAGATAAAATGATTTTTAATTTAGATGAGTAGAATTGTATTTTGATCAAGTCTGCAGTAAAATGTTAAAACAGACAGCCATTCATCTTCCCATTTTCTGATGGAAATATGAAGAGTATTTGTTTGGCTAGCATTTCTATCAGCTTTGCTGAGAAAATTAGTTAAAGGTCTTCTAACAACTGAGCCTTTAATTAACCTGACAAAGATATGAAATTATCAGACATTCAATGCTTGGTCAGTCACAAGCTTCTAGGTTCATTGCTGGGGATCATAATTAACCATTTGTCCCATTCAAATCAGCTTTGGGAGATGCCTGGAAAACTACTGTTACAGACACAAACACTGCAACTTGCTCAGCCTGAAAGTAAAAGACCTCCCTGACACACTCTGAAAGACTAGCTCAGATCTATACAAGTAGCTCAGCAGGGAAGGCAAATTAAATTACATTATCAAATGGGGAATTATCTTACTAAAAGATCCCCAATTTGCAGTAAGAAAAGTCATTTGGCAGAATACTCTCCTGATACCAGTGCCACATTTTTTAAAGTTAAACTTAATCTGCTAGTTCAAAGTGTTCCTGCTCTGTCTTCCAAACATAAAAGACAGCTGTAATGCTACTTACATTTCTTTGAGATACTTTTGTCCATACACAATTTTATTTGCTAGTTCTTGTACCTTTTCTTGTGTCAAGTTATTTGTTACAGACTGCTGGAAGACGTCATGAAGAATTGTACCAACGAGCATTTGGCGCGAAGCAGACTCGGAGCCCTGCAACAGACGTTATCATACGTGAAGATTTATGCGCATTTCATGCCAACTTTTCTATAAAATTTCTGGATTTTATTTGCTGCACATCATGCACTGCACTTATTTAACAAGATCATGACAGCTTTCACCTCGCTAATGACTATCTAGTCAAACCTGCCTGTGAAAGCAGCCAAAATGAAATGGGTCTCTCCTACTGCTTTCTCTCTCACGTTTATCCCAACCCTGACAATGTTAGGATACAATCTCTATGTGATTGGCAGGTGAGAAACAAAGGCACAGATTAAAATGAATTTTGAGAAAGTTTTGCCTGTGGGCATTTCCTAATGCAAATACTTACCTTTACAATGTTACACATATTTCTTGCATGAGGCAGTTTCCTGTCTGTTACCAGCTCACAGGAAAATCATTCCATGTATCACCAGAATGGCTCAGAGGCCCATCAGTAGGGCTGGGCTCTGTAGACCCACAAGAACCCAAAGCTTACATGAGCCACCACCAAACAACTGGAAACCTAAACACTGTGGTATTATGGATCTCTTACGGACCAGTCACTTGTGGACTGCACTCACAACAGATGGATGGTGTTATCCCACTCAGGACCCTGTGCATTGTACCAAGTTATTTTATTCCCCTTACTCCTCTAATAAAGGACTCTTAATACTCTTTCATACTCCTTATCTCCTGTACTTCATCTTCTTGTTTCAGTCACAGATTCCCAGCTAGGCTGTTTACCACTCCATTAAAATTTCCTTAGTCATTTGGATTTATGTTCCTATCGTGTCTGGAAGTTTTCATCAGCTGAAAATGACAGCTGTTGCTTCTCTATTTATCAGCATACTTCTGCTATATCAGCAAGGATACTACCACAAGAAACTTCCCCTCTTTCCAAGATCCGGCAGCTGGATTCAGAGTCCAGAGTTAGCCCACACCAATTATTAACTGAATTCACTAAATTTTTCAGAAGATCTTAACTTGGCCAAGTGTGGTTATGTTTCTACACGGATGGCAAGAGGCACATCCCTCACAAAGGATTCATATCCACACAAAATGTGGCAAGAGATTATCAGAAAAATTATCAGAATTAAAAGTGGAAAGACCAGTTCCTTAGCCCAGTAGCTGTATTAAGAATACTGCATTATTTCAGGTGCAATTCTCAAAAAAACAAGAGAAGCTCAACCAGAGACAGTTTCCATCCCAAATTATTCTGTGTCGTAAACCTTATTAATTTGCTAATAACGACATTTTGCAATACAGCCTCACAGTCAGATTTAGTACTGAGCTAACCCACGAGTCTCAGTGGAACAGCCTGGAATCAACACTCACCCTGAAGCGTTCGCTCAGCACTGCCCTTCTCATACAGCGAATGCTGTTGGAGATCGTGGTGCCAGAGAGCAGCAGGTCTGGGTACAGCACCAGGTATCCACACTGGGCATCTATGACCCAGGTGCCAGAGCTGCACTCCCCTTCTAAATGAACGATGTCCCCTGGAACAACCGGGACAGACTCCCTGCAAGGCAATACACGGAAACAATCATTTGCAAGCCACAGACACAATGTATAAGAAATAACACATTAACAGAGCAGGCTCAGCACTCTTTGAAACGGGAGGGTTTGGCTTGGGTTTTTTCAAGAAGTTGACCTAAAGAAATCCTGAAAGTGAATAAAGGCATTTTTACGATGACAAATTAAAACTGCAAGGCAGCAATATCCACTCAACACACGTTACCTGACATCATTTCTCTCCAGATAAATACCCATTATGCTAGCATACTGATAATATTACATTAAACAAAGATTGTTTCAGGATCCCGTATCACTTTTAAGGCAGTAAAACTCAACTCAAAGACAACGGAAAGAAAATTGACTTAATAATCGAGTATTTCATTCTCTTTTCAAACATCTATGTGTCTGTATGGATTACCAGCCATTCCTAAGAATGCACAGTTCTGTATCTTCCAGTGAGGGAGACGCTGTAATTGTCAAGTGTTTCTCAGGGTCACTTCCATTTCTCTGTATTACGCTGACTTCCAGCACACGGTATCTGTTGTTCAGCCCATTCTTGAGGATTGCATCAGGCGAGTCAGCCACTTTCTTCTGAAAACTGAAGTAACAGCTGATTACAAAGACAGAACACTATTTGAAAACAGCCAGCCCACATAGGAAAAGAGAGAAACCTTCAAATATAAACCAAATATTGCTCCTCTCCAATTTTTATACATATTTTGTTTGGGCTTTTTTAGTTCTGTACAGGTAGAGTGTAGGAAATCTCTATAAATATTAAGTAGCTTGCTATTTATTACAGCTGGTACTTCATTTTTGTGTCCACATATCCATAAGTACTTGTAAATTAATTACAACCGTACTGCAAACCTTGTCCTTGAGAGAAAGCTTGTATCTCCCCGCACGCATGAACTCCCACAGTCACACAAACACCTCGAACACGGAGCAGTAAATTTTTACCCATTACCTGAAGCCGATTAGAAAACTGATATCCGAGGTTCAGTTTCCAATAGCCAAAATACGCGATAGAGCGGCCAAACCTTCCGCTCTCCCGTCACCGAGCGGTGCCTGGGGGAGCTCCGGGGCGGGCGGGGGCAGAGCCCGCGCCGGGGCCCCGCAGGCCGCCCTGCCCAGCGCAAACACCCTCGGCAGCGGCGGGTTCCCCTCACCGGTCATCCCCGGCAGTCCCGAGCGCTTCCCACCTCCCGCCCATGCCCGAGGAAGGCCGGCGCGGCCCCGTCAGCCCTCAGAACTGCATCTCGCCTTCCCGCACCCGGAATCGGGAGCAGTTTTACAGTTCAAACCCCCCGCGCTCCCGGCCGTCTCCGCCCAGCTGTTCTTCCCCGCACTGGGCCGCTACCTCTCGGCCATGGGCAGGTCCCGTGCGGCGCTCGGCCCGGCCGGTCCCGGCCCGCCTCAGCCGCTCGG
>VZTF01001476.1:837751-941022 GCA_013397755.1 Cnemophilus loriae
CTGTCCCACCCCCGACCCCACTGCTGCTACTAGTGCAGTGGTATAAGGTAATATTAGACGTGCTTTCCGCTCCCAATTCGCTTATGGTCCAATCTGAGCCCCAGAGTCCAACCTTTCCCCTCATAAAGATGTGTTGTCTCTGGCTTTCGGAGACGATACTGAAGTTTGAGACACACAAGTTTCACTCTGCTGCAAAAAGGACAGTTTTGGCCCATGGTTAGACATGCCAACAGAAGGATCGAGTTCAAAGTGATGAATTTTAAAAGGTGAGAACATTCTTAAGACAGCCCTTTCAGTTTTATTTGGGATAGTCCCGAAATATATGCAGTAAAGTACATTAATGTTGCTTCCCATTGCAACATTATTTTCTAAGAGAAGCTTAATTATCACTTAGTTACATGTTGATATTATTAAATGCAGTCATAATTTGGTGTGATATTAAGAGATTACATAAATGCTTTGAACACTGTGTGCTGTAGTATCTTTCATGTTGCCTACACATCTCCCATACACCAGAAAAAAAGTATCTCAACAGAATACGTTTATGAAGTATAAAATATGCTTTAAATATCTTTTTGAAGTTATCTAAAATTCAACCAGCCTGGGGAATCTCTAGGGAGAGTCCTAGTGCCAAAAGCTGGACAGAAGTGTTCAGACCAGGTCTCTTCATTTTTTTTCTGACATCAGAGCTTGTGAAAGATGTTTACAAGTTTAAGATCATCAGCATTCTCCAAGCATAACTGAGTAAATTCAGGAATTAATATTAAAACACTTTCATTCACTGTTAAATTTTATTTTGAAAAGCTAATTCTGAAAATACAGCACAGTTCCATCAAGCAGGTATGTTTTTCACATTCAATAGCAGACTCAAGTATTTAGGAGACACTTTTTACGTTCTCTTCCTCTCAGGCATGAACATGCTGGGTTCTGCTTTATTCTGCATAACAACTGCTGAACTTATCATGACACTCCTCAAATATATGCTTTGTAGTAGAATTAAGATGTAAAACTCTTAATTTAATAATCCCTAGCAGTATTCACGTGAAAAAGTACTGGCATGTGAGAAGATGCTTATTTGCTCACACAGCAAAACAATATAGAGAAAAGAAAGGCACATCAATTTTCCTAATACAGTGGACTTTACTGTAAGAACTTTAAAATGTAAAAATTCACTGTGATATTGGTTAGCTTTCCTTTACGTGAAACTAAAGATCAGATGAAAAAGCATATTTGTTGTCTCTCAATTAAGAATGACAATGTTGTGCATATCTACCTATTAGGGCAAACATAAAGATCATTCCAGAAACATGTATTCTTCCCGGCTGCAACACACACAAATCACACAAAGACATTAGTTCAAAAATTTTAATAAAATATATCCAGATACATCTCATTCTCTGTCCATAGCTACACTGTAAATTTCAAAGAAATACATATTTTTAAGAAACGGGGGGGGGGGAATTGAGCCACACAAGTTGGTATTGAATATATAACTGAAAATCCAGCTTGTTAAATTTGTCCAAATTAAGCAAATCAATCTTACCATCCACCACTTAACATAACCATTGCCAATTCTTAGAAGACACTAAAATATTTACAATAAATAAATAACTTACATGAAGTAAATGCTTTACAGTTTCCTGAATCGAGTGAGTAAAATCAAGAGTACCAATGCAAATCATGTATAAAATAATTCCTTCCAGAAAAGGAATTATAGGAGGAGGCAAACATGCAATAGTCTATTGCATACCATACTTCAGGAACAGTACATACACACACCTACAGACTCCAATACAATCTTAATTTTCTTTTCTGCGTGAGGTTGGATATGGTCCATATGCCTAAACAAGTAAATGCAGCAGCATGCAGTCTTCTTTGTCACCACGGTTTAAGGTAGGAAAAAACTTGTTTCCAGCAGCTAGTACTGGGAAGTACGTAACATACTCGGCCTTGAACAAACCAAATCAAGAACATTCGGCTCCACAGAAAAGCTTTCTAAGATTAGGCTCCTACTACCTGCCACAAGGACATCTTTTCTAGCACTCATCCCTGTAAAATTCCTCCCTGCTTTTATTTGTGTAGCACAGCATTTCGTAGAATAGAATGTATGCCAAGAAACTGGTTTGCAAATTGCAAGATTTCTAATACTGCTAAATACATCTTGCTGGTTCCAAGTGAAATGGCTGAAGAGACTTTCCTGTGCAGCAGTCTGAAGACATATGCATTGTTCTTGCACACAGAAAACTCGTACAGAAAAAGAATGAAAGGCTGCTTGAAGTGCGGTCTGCCAAGCTCAGCTTCTACAGAGCCGGCAAGGATATGAGTGCCAAAACCATTGCAGTATGTTCAAATCAGTTTATTTCATTTAATTTTTAAAGAACAACAGATGCCTAATTACTAGCTTAAAAAGCAGCAGAATCAGCAGCACGTAACTCCTGGAATGGTGATAAAGCTAATTAACTAACAGCTTGGAACCCGTATAAAACATGGGTGTCATCTCCAAAACTGTGTCATTCCTAAAATTCATCTAATGAAGCCTAGAAGATCAAGTGCAAAGAAAGTGTTTAGAGCTAGCTAAGGTTTATTTTGATGTGTCACTCAGTTTTGACTCCAGGAAATTACCCATATTTTGGCAAATAAAGATGTCAGACAACAGCAGGTCCACAGTTACAGAAAGCTTTTTTTTTTTAAACTTCAAGTAATTTACTCATCAGTATCATGTGAGGAATTGAGAGCATAGTTTTACAGAAAAGTCTTCTAAGACAAAGAATCAGTTGAGGTGCAAGAATTGTTTCATGAGTTCATACGTTGTAAAAGCCACGGCCTGGGAAGGAATACAACGGATGTAATTCAAGGATAAACCACGGTATAGTCCTCTTCGTATCCCATGTTGTTGATACACGTATTTCAGTGTCTGCACCATTGTACTGCAAAAATAAGAACTCAAATCATTAGTGGATACACATACTCAGTATCAAAATAATTTTCTTTAAATACAATTACTTGGGTTTTAAGAGATCCATGGAGAAAAACCCACGGCATTCCACATAGCAAAGCCATATATGGCTAAAAAGACAACCTGAGCTTCCGCAAGAATTCGGGCCCAAGGGCTGGGAACTGGAAAGAGGACAGTGCAGTCCCAGCTAAACAAGTGTCGGTCTGAAAACACCTGCCCTACAAAACTAATTATTTTACACCAGAATGGCTCCACATGTTCTCTTGCCTAACTGGCAGGAAGGAGCTGAGAAGCATGAATTCCTTTTACAAACAATAATCTGAGTATATAATACTTGACCTTATTAAAAGCAGAAATTGCACTGTATATGCAAAGAGAACTTTCCTCACATGCTTGTATTGAAACTGAGCAAACAGATGTTAAATGGAAAGCACTTAAGGTGCTTGGTACTTCCACACTATTAAAGACAGTGATCTTGGAGAACATTTTCCACATGTTCCAAAGCTTCAAGACTTCCTGCTTGCTTTATCCTCTCATCGTCTAAAGATATACATGTGTCTCTCCTTCAAGGCACAGCTCTATATTGTCACAATAAAACTGGTAAATTTGGAAGCCTTATGTCTGTAAAAGCAGCCCTCACAAATGCAAGTAGTAAAACCCTGAGAACAATGAACACATTTTTGTTTTAAAATTATCAAGAGTGGAAAATAGCCAAGCAAAAAAAAAATTTTAAAAAAAGAAGAAAAAAGGCTGGTAAAGAAAACAGAACAGAACCTTTACAGTTAAGCAACATCAAGGTTGTTTGTGAAAGGTCACTCAGGCTACTCTTGGTAGGATCCCATTTTCCAAGCAGGAGGTTCACACTGAATTGCTCTGGATTCAGACATACACAATTCCACAAGATTGAAACTAACCAAGAGAAAATTGTCTCAGCATTGAATTTGATTGAGACCATTTGAAATTCAGAAAGTTTTTCAAGATGAGAGCTGATTTAATACCATTATGATTATGGTGCTTCCACTTCTACTGGAGGAACTCCAACAATGTGTGGGGTGTAGGAGATTACTGTAAGTGCAAAAAAGCTCAAATAAAATTGTATTATGCAAAATCATCTTATAGAACAGATTCTGCACCATTAAAATACACTCTGAAACGGTGTCATTTCAGTAGAAGCATTTGGTCTCTCTTTTAGAGATCTTGCTGATATTAAAGGTAGCACAAGTTGCATTAAAATACAAAAAAAATACCATTTTACTAATACAAATACAGGATTACTAACAAGGGTGCCATTGCGATTTCAGGTGTTTTTTTAATCCCTGATTAATAACGGCAGCTTTTGTCTGTGTGGAAATTTCCTTATTAAAATAATGAAGAAATCAACAACATAGCAGTTCAGGGGTTGGTGGAGTGGGGGTGGCTGTCTTCTTATTTTTTACATTTAAAATTAAGAACTGAACCTTGCTCAGACATCCAAGAACTCAGTCAGTACGGACGAAAAGGAAATACTTACAGGCACTTTTCAGAGTCTGGGAGAACCGCTCCCAGCTGCATTCGCCTACGAGTTACATCCAGGGGATATCTACAGAGAAGATATTTAAACAGCAGTTCAAGCAGACGTGTGACGACTGTTCGAATATTGTTTAAACAAGAATACAAAGAAGTCCATGCGCAACCTCCAAGCTCCCTTTTCAGTGAGTCAGGAACCCCGCTCAGATTCCCAACACAGCTGAGAGCTGTCCAAAAAGGGAGACTCCCCTTACACAACCAAAACCAGCAAACCAGAGCTCTTAATATATTCCATTTGGCACTAGTAAGGAAGACACATGAAGATCAGATGAGAGTATAAAACAGTCTGTAAAATGCTGAAGGGAGAAGACACCTGCATTGAAAATAAAATTAACAGTTTAAGGATTAATAGGCAATTATATTTGCAATGCAGTGATTTAGTGAAAAATCCATGCCGTAAGTCCATTAAATTAACTTATATTATGGACAAAATAAAACAGAACAAGGACAGCATGAGAAAGGAAAAAGCAAGCAAAGTAATAAAAATGTCAAATACAATCTCTAAGACTTGTCTTTTCTTCTTTTTTTTTTTTTGTTAATCCTGTGGCTTCACAGGTTACATAGATTTGAAAGTAAATTAGAATAATAAAATTCTGCAAATTATGTTCAGGGTCAAAATTTCTTAGCTTTCCAAACAAGCTAAGAAACAAGATTGTTACTAAAAAAGATTCCAGTGGATTTTAGGAGATTTGCCTGAATTTGTTTAATCGACTCATTGGATATCTCTTAAAAGACCCCAAAGATTAAATAGATATTTTGTAAGTAAAACAATAGGAAATACCTGAATTTCAGTATTTGATTAATTTAAAAACCTTACTAATAACTTGACTTAGATAAAATCATATCAGATAAAAGTTTCTTTGGAATGAACAGCTGTAGAGAGGAAAACCAACCCCATACCCAAACTTACGATATCGTCTGAGCTATTGCTCCAGCTATGCCACCACACAGCAGATTTACATGTGTTTTCAAAACTAAGACATCGGGGTTATCTAATGAAGGCCGTCCAAGCAAGTTAGGTGCTTGAGCAAGTCCAATGCTCTTTAAGGTACCAAAGGTAAAAAATGAAAAACCTAAAAGGAAATTTAATTTTATGTACTTTCATAAAAAAGCAAACTTTTTGTTGATGTAGCATCATAAACAAAAATCTGCATTTACAAAATGAAACTATTTTCCAGTTTTTCTAGAAGTTTTATCTTAAGCGGAAAAATAGATAAACAATATTTTGAACTTCTACAGTAACTTCTGTACAAATGAATTTGTGTTTATACATAACGCTACAAGAATATTTTAAATAAGCGAGACTGCGAGTTTTAAGTTACTGGATTGCTTTCAAGAATCTTTCCTTGCTCCTAATATCTTTCTAACTGAGGGACATCTCTCAGCTTTTAAAACCGAGTGTAGTTTAGCTGGGCTGTTCTGCTCCTCTGTTCCACATCACACTGCGGGAGAGTTTACAGAAAAGCCACCAGGAGATGGAGCCAGTACGGAGGCTCTGAGGCTCCATTTACAGAGCGCCGGCTCCCAGCGGTCTGCCTGTCTGAGACAAACAGCCTCCCTGCTTTCTTGTGGGAAAACTGGGAAGCACGAGACAACCACTGGTTTACCTTTCTCGCTCTCAACTCCAAACTGCAGAAAAGCTAGGTTTTGACTATTGAAGACACCTTTTAAGGAGCATCATTGAGGATGATTTGAACAGAAGCTAATTAACTAGGTGTGCAAATATATTAAACACATCTAGCAGTGCACAGAACTGCTGAAGGACTGCCACGTTCTGTTTTTAACTTACCCGCATACGGCGCCATTCCCACCACAGTCGGCATCAGCCCTCTGTAGAACCCACTAAAACCACCTTCCTTTGGAAGAAAAACACAGCAGCATTTGTGGCAAGAAATACAAGCGTCTTGAGTTACACGACTTCATGCAGACTCCCATGACAGCAACCTGACTAGCACCAGCTACTACCAAGGAGCTCACGTCACGTTCTGCTTCTTGTGCTTGAAGAATTGAAGGGACAACTGCCTGGCTCCATAGGAGATACATAAGTGAAAATGAAGGGGAAAAATCTACACCCAACATCATAACTGGAAACATCTCTGCATTATACATAGCCCTCCTCCCCAAATCCTTTTGGTAGCATTACTACTTTTCTTGAAAAGCAACTTCTCTGCTGTTTCTGACCTCCCGCTTACATGAGCCTTAGCTACAGCTTAGCAGCCTAAGTCAAAAGCAGCACCCAAATAACTTTTTACATTAAAAAATTCCAAGGGCACGCAATGAAGTCATGTTATTTTGCACTAAGCCATTATGTTCAATGCAGTGCAACATTATTTAAAGAGCATATTTTGCTTTGACAGAACTGAAGATTAAAAGAAAAAATACCTTTGTGTAAATCATCTTGAATGCATGGATAATTCCCATGTACTTGTGTTCCCCTTTTACTTGGAACGCCAGGCGAACTCTAACCATATCAAGAGGGTAAGTACAAATCACTGCTGTAATACCTTTATTAAAAACAAAAACAAAACAAGCAAACAAAACTCACCTACACCTTATCTGATTCTAGGATTATTCTGGAAAGTAGAATTTCCATTTCTGGCAGTGAATACAATAGCATATACAAACTATTTTGTTAGAGGAACACTTAAAGTCACTTACAACCAGCAAACAGGAACACTAACTCCAGCAACACACAAAGGATTTATGTTTGTACTTGGTGTCCACTGAAGCAGCACACCTAGGCCGAGATCTTCCAAGATTTATGGGCCTGACTACATTCACCTGAGCAACCTTATTGAAATTCACAGCTCCTAAGAATCAGGCTAGTCAAGTACATCAGCTTAACTGGATTGCAACCATGAAACCTAATTCTACCATATTAAAAAAAAAAAATCAAACCACCAAATTTACATGTTTTATTTAAAAAAGGTTCTGTCAGAATTTGGTGTGATTACTGGGTTTAGATACATGTATCTATCTACTGCATCTGAAAATACTAAACATATTCTAATGACACACTAAATATACTCTAATTATATTTAAAATTGAGCCAGGTTCATACTGATGAGGAATACTTAACTGAGTTGCATTACTGCATTTTAATAGTTCATGTTACATCAACACTTCTATTTTAAAACTGAGCAGAAAAGCTTTCTGGACTTAAGATGCAAAATAAAAGGAAAAAAAAAATCAAATCTTAGGACTCATCCAGTTATGAGCTGCTTCAAAACAGCTTAAATGCTGACCAACTTGCCATTTTGGAAACAACTCCAGTACAAAAAACAATTCTAACAGCTACCTGAGTAACAAATTCTTTCCAGCTGCTAGGTTTTGAGGTAAACCACTCAATGGCTGACAAATTCTTTGGAGGGAATAGTTAAAACTGTTGACTAACAGCAGTGGTCATTTTCTGATGGTATACCATAGTCACCAAAAAAAAAAAAAAAACCACCAAAAAACCAAACACCACCCACAAAAAACCAAAACCCAAACAAAAAAAAAAAATCTGGGGAAATGAGAAAAAAAGTAAAAACCTTTGTAATTGGCACTGTTGCCTAGCAACTACTCTGATTTAGCCAAATGTAACTTTTTAAAATTGGTCCTGCAGAAGATAAGCACGCTTTTTATTCCGGCAGGAAATTGTCATTTCCTCTTAAGTTTTAATGGTCTCTTAATGACATCTCTTTTTGTAGGTGTATCATCTCCCCTCCTTTCCACGAGGCCAAGAGAAATTCATAACACGGGGAAGAAAAAAAACACAAACCAACAAAAAAATCCAAACACAACACAACTCCTGCAAACAACCTCTTCGTAACTTTTACGCCTGGAGTTAAAAAAAAAAAAAAAAACAAAAACCAAAAAACCATCAGTCTGATAAGCTGAATGACCTGAAAGGTATCAGGATTAAATGGTGAGGGAAAAAAAATCCACTCTAAGTGTGCTATTCAAAAATCCAACACTGGTCAACTGTCAACTGTTAATTGAGAGCCAAGTTTATGGGTTTCTGGAGTATCCCACTAGTAATTCATTTCAGAGGACAAAAATACCTCTTTTGGAGATTTTGGACAAAATGCAGACATCTGCAGTTTATTTCTGAAGTTGTCTCACCCACAGGATCTAAAAGTTAGAAGCTGCAAAACACTAAAGCAACTTCAAGACTGTTTCCACTGACTTACAAGAAATGCAATCCCTCAGTCTAGAGCCTTTTCCTAAAGGATTCCCTGAGATGCCCAGAAATATCATAAAATCAATTAATTCAAGCAGTTTAAAAAAAATAAGGGGGGGGGAAGGGAAGCAGTTTTACAGAGCTTAAGAGAGCACAGGAAAGTCATCCCACTTCAGAAAACAGAATTTACTCCAACTTCTCCTTCCAATCATGCACTGATATCTACCCAGGAACTTCCTCCGAACAAAGGCTAGCAACAGACCAACCAAGAGCTTGGTGAATGCACTATTTAGCAAACACAGTCTGAAAATAGTACAGTTTAAAGAAAACAAACAAACAGATGAAACTGAAAGAAACCGTACGTAGTAAGGATTTAAATAGAAACTTTTTTTTTTTACTTTTTCTTAAAATCCTCTAACCATGAATTCTGAAAAAAAAAGGGATTTGGGACATCAGCCACAATATATGCTGTCTTGTAGCAACTGGGAGAACTGCTTTACTGCTCCTATAAGGAAAACGTACATACAAGGGATCAAGATTTCCTTTGGGGCTCAAGAGAGACAATGTCCTTTCCAAGAAGAACAGCAGTCAGCTGTGGGACACGGTGATTGCGGTGAAGTCTACAAAATTACTCACCTCACCTCTGCTCCCTAACTACTATGTTATGAAAAGTCAGACCACAGCATCTTAAGGCTCAGTTCCAGTCTTTAAAAAGCAAAGTCTATCTCCATTAATGATAGCTAAACCAAAAATCTCTCCTGGGGTAGGTTAAACAGGATGGATTCGAAAGTGTATCAACAGTTAAGAGATACATACAGCAATTCCCACTGTCTGATCTGAAATAATCATAATAGGGGAATGTAGCTACCGCCTTCAAAGAGCCACTTCCTCAAAACCAGGAGACTTTTTCACTGCCAATGCTGACTCAAGCCAAGGAAAGACCATTCATCACTTCCCATATTGTCCTCAAGCACCTTTGACCACTCTTGGGGACAAGATACTGGGTTACACAGACTAAAAACCTAGTGACAGTGAAGCACATTAGACTGTCCTTGATGTGCTTCCCAGGCTTCGGGAGTTAACAATGAGATTAGCTCTACAGGGATTTATCTGTCTCCCAATTTCCCTACTATCCCTCCATTCTTAGTAGTTTTCTTTCTCGGGAAATAAAAAACAACTATCTGGAGCAAGAAAAAACCACAAGTAAAATACCTTTACATTGCAAATACAGCTGGTATGCACATTTTTATGATTTCTGTATGTTGCTCTTTGTACTTTATCAGTAGCTCCAGAGATCAAATTAAGCACTGCCAGGAGATTCAGAGGAATACAGCTCAAAAAGTGATAAAGACAAGACACAGCCTTGAACTGCAGAAGATTTGCTCCTTAGCTAATATAAAGGTTAATTTATCCAAGCTTCTGAATGAAACAAAGCTTCAGAAACTACTTACAGAGAAATTGCAGATGACAAAAAGTATTTATCAGACAGGTTAAAGAATTCCTAATTTACCAGTCCTAATATTTCTTTATGTCCAATATGTAATTCTGCTTCCCTCCATAGTGCATCCGAAGAACTAGACCAGATTCTTTTTAAATGCTGACTGAAGTAGGTAACTGTTAATTACATACTACTCACAACAGAGACAGCCAATATCCTGCTAGATAGTACTAGATCAGTAGCGTTTTCAATCACTTTTAGTAAAAGTAAAAAGCTAAAAACAAAAACATACTTTCTGTATCAGTTTAATGGGACTTGAGTTTACTCTAGATAACATCTAGTCATTTTTGGCTTTGTTAATTTGAAGTTAGTCAAGTTCAAGAAAGGAAATACACATTTCTGTGTTTTAATTTGGATTTTTCTATTAGAAAGCTTTAAAAAAAATTCTAAAACCATCCTGCGATCTTTTATTTAATGTTACTTGTTCATTTTTGTTGTTTTTTGATAATTTTCTTTCCTAAATCCCACCAATCTCTATGATTTCTCTTCTGCTCAGCTCTGTCTTTCCTTAAGAGAAGCTATACACTACTTATCTGTTAATGAGGTGTTACAGCTGAAATTTGAATCACACAAGACTCAGGAAATTCAGAGTTAGAGTTTCCACAGTAACTTTAACTTAGTCTCCTTAAATATATGCATTACAAAAGGTTTTTCTTTTCTCTCCCTCCACTACCCCCATCCTCGATGCCTTGTTTTCCCCTGTGGATATGCTTTTGATCCTGTTTATCACTTACAGAAGACATTTAAATGGTTCCCACCACTTCGACGCTGATTCAGGTCTGTTGACCACTAGTCACATTGGAAACGCTGACATTAGCAAGACTGAAGTACAGTGGGTACAGAGAAGTGAAAGCAGACAGCTGCCTGCCTAGATGGTGTAGAGGGGACAAAAAGTTCAAAGAAATACAGGTTTTCTATCTATTCTCAACTACTTAATACTGTGTCCCACAAAACTGTGAAGACCCCTCCGCACCAACACTGGGGTGTGTGCAGCACATCATCTCCGTTAGCATTTAAGTGCAGAAGAAACAGAAAAATATCCTTTACTGGAGCCTGCTCAGGAGGGAAAGCAACAAATACTACCAATTGCTTTCAAGTCTTTTCTTTTTTGCTTGCAAACCTAGAAAACTTCTGTACCAGATTTCAAACTCTCTGCTCTTCTTAGTGCCTCCTTCCTCCCCTATATCTTCTTGATATACTTAAGATAAACCCCCTGCCTCTTATTATCTAAAGAATATCCCAAGAAGCAGTTAATACCACCTAGTAAACAAATAGTGAGACACTCACGTGAGACACTATATATATACTTGACTGCTGTGTTCATTTCAGCCCCAAGTCAAGCTCAGCTCCTCAGTTTTGGGGTTCTAAAAATGAAACTATTGAGTATATTGTACTTAAACACACCACAAAGCAGATCATGGTTGCCAGATAGCACTGTATATTAACTTATTTCTGTTACTCTAACCACACAAACCAGATTTAACCAGTAAGGTGCTTACAACAATACCAGATGCTATTAATTTATTTACGGGAAGAATTCCACCACATCCAACACTGACAGAGTTAAGCTGATTATTCAGTGTTTTCACAGCGCCTCCCAAGTCAGGTTCCCAATCTCTGAAAAAGCTCCTGGAAAAGCTAATGATAATAATCTTTTGGGAGGGAAAAAGTGAATTGCAAAATGTTCCTTAGCACACTTAAAGCCAGAGGAAAGGAAAAAAAAGGAAGAAAAAAAAAAAAACATCTATGGCGTTTTTTTTTACTTCTTTTTCCTCTGACACCACAACAAGACAGAATATTTTAATGAGCTCTTCCTAGTTTAACTGAAGGTAGTATTAAAAAATCCCAGGTTTTTCTCTCTGAAAGAAGCTAAATATGAATACCATAACTATTTCAGGACTGTCACTAGACAGTACTAAGCCTATTTTACAAATTAAAAGCACATGAAGAATCACTTCAATTAAAACTCAGTCCACTAGTACTTACCTTGCCCTGTTCTTTCTTAGCTACTTTTGACTCAATGACTAGTAAGAGGAAAACAAATATATAATCGTACTATACACTGGCAGTTTACTGATCGGTTTTTCTGCTGCTATTGCACTAATTAATGAATGAGAGATTTTAGCATTCACAAATACAATCTAAAGAGCATCACGACAATCCTGCGCTGGACATGGAGAAGTACAGACATCTCTGGCAAATCCAAAGAAACTACTCATTTAAGAAGCTGCAGTTCTCTCTTTCTGTGGGCTTATATTCAACCTAGAAGCAGCGGCAGAGGGGCTGATGAGCCAATTCTACCAGAACCTGCAGGTTTATACTTAATATTGATGACACTGTTTTTTTCACTTTTTAAATGCCCTAGTAAATGACTACAAAAAAACTGCTTCGCAACATAGCACAGAATTCACTGCTCACACAAATATATTTTAAAGAATACTCTTAGACAAATAGGTTTCAATTAGGCAACCACATTAAATTAACCATTTACTAGCATATTTGCTTAATACAAATTTGCAGGAGTTTGAGCCAACACCACATCAAATCATCCTCTAAATAAATATTAACTTCTCAGCAAAAGGAATGTCTGAAATCCAAGTACAAAACCATACCTGCCATGGATCCAGCCATTAATCGATGCACATGCCCAGAAATCCCAAGTTGTTTCTTTATTACCTACAGAACATGGAACACTTACAGTAGTCAGATATCAGAAAATACAGGGAAACACAGCACAAAGTTTATTAGCACGTTAGTGCAAATTCTGCAGCAGTTTCCAAGAAGTTTACAATGCTACAAATTCAATCCAGAACATTTAATTACTGTTAGAAGAATTTTTAACACTGCTGCTGTTTCCAATTTCTTATTAAAAACATGAAAGTACTAAAATTCTACTAACAAAGCAAAACAGTGAGTTGAAAGTATTTGTACTGTTCACTTCAGTAACTAGATTAATTCTTTATTTAGTTATCATTAATGTGTGTTAAACAAGGCAAACTGAATATATAGAGAGCAAAGGACACTGATCAAACTTGGAAAGTAACAAGAGTCAATTTTTCTTACATGCACATCATGTGAAACACTCCCATAAAGATTTTAACTGGATAAAAATAAAAAAAAGAAAAGAAAAAAAGGAGAAATAAAAAGGAAGAGAAAAAGGACAAACATTTCAGAGCAAGAACTTGCTAAGTTAATTATGGCCTGTCAGGAAGTTAGAAATTATTTTCCAGGCTTTTATCAAATAACTGAGACTTTCACTTTCTGCTATAAAAGATCATTTCGTATCTCCCTCCTTTAAGAATTTTTTTCTTTTATGTATCCATGCAAAATATTGTGAAGGTTTCTGGTGAATTAATAGGTAAAAGAAAGTGCTACGATGCTAACTGGGTTCTTGAAATTGCAGATTCATAAATCATTTCAATTACAAAGCATGGCATGCAGTCTTTTATTCCACACGACATCAAACATGCGCAAATCAACAACACTCGTTACAGCACAAAAAAAACAACCTACAAAACCCACTACAGTAACTTCTTTGTATCGGTCTTCTTCTGAAATTTACTCTTAGGGGAGGGAATCACAATTTCAATCCCACTGTCTTCAGTAAAAATCGTACCATTTACTTGGCTGGGTACTAAATCTGACCTTTCAAACATGAAATTTCTCCTCGCTAATAGCAAACTGGTATTTTTTACCACAAACAGCAACGTTTAAAAACACGTTCATGCTAACAACAGACCTCCAAGAGATGTTGCAAGGATTTATTATGAAAGGGTAAATGAAAAGAAAAAAAACAGAAAAGAATCCACAAATCTTGCAGAACCCTGAAATGAGCATTTTTATCTTCAAGGTCGTTTTTATCTATAGCCTGACATAATAATTTGTCAGGTCAAATATAACAGTCATATCCAGACTTTCAAGTTTACGTCATTTTATCCATCAAGTACTAGGAATCCCAACATAAATACAATAAAGTTGTTTCATTTTACATTTTTTACCTACATTATTCACAAAGGGCTACATCATAGCAATACAAAGAGCAGCAAACTTTAAATTACCTTTTGTTTTCATTAAAAGAAAGGGTATTATTCTCAACAATACAAACATTTAGAAATCAGTGTGAATTTCTTTTTCATTAAGCAACGTTGCAAAAGCTTCCCTGTTGCCCTGATATTTTTAATGAGTAGGTTCTGATAAAATTAAGCAACCTTAGAAAAGATGTGCAGCTAACTAACTAGTAAGACACAGAAGTTTCAGTGTTAGTTTCACTCACTCCATGAGTCTCACTCAATTCATTGCAGGCAGAAAAAAAAGAAAAGGAAAACAATAAATTCAGCTACCTTTTTATATTGGTCAAACGCCATAAACTGAATAGCGCCATACGGAAAGATTCTAATCATCATCGCCCCATTTCCTTTATACAGCCCAAGGTAGCCTTCCTTTTTGGGGACAGCACACAACGTAGAAAATACTCCTGCAGCAATACAAAAAGAGGTATTTAACACTGTGGGAAAGGATAAAAAAGATCAAGGAAATGCTACTGTAAAGAAAGTAAGCATAAAAAGCCAAGGCTGCATCATGTTGCTCATGTAACCATGGAAAATCCACTTTCACTGCCCAAACACTGCCGGAAGGGAGAGGCTTAAGGTTAACTTTTACCAGCTTTCTTCATCTCCCAAACTCAGTGAACCTCTGCACTCAGGCCCCAGGACTTGCCTGGACTGTGAGCAACCCTACTGCAGATGCCACTACCCACCCACAGCAGCTAATGCCAGCCACACAAGGGAGGGAACTGGCAGACTTGAATTCAGTCAATTCTAAATAAATAAATAAATAAATACTTAAAAGTCTAAAACCATGGGAAAACAATCTGATATTGCCACATGCTAAATTACAGATTAAATGCCATCGCAGAGCAAATCAAGTAAACATGTTGAAGACTCTCATTGCTTACAACTTAAACATCTCACACTCTTTGTGTCAGAGTTGTTGCAACAAGAAGCAATCCTACTCCCTTTCAATGGGTGGGAAATAATGCAAGATCACACAAAGTTTGGGCAAAGCCTATAGTTCTACTATAAACATTAGTTATGCACAGTTGCTATCAAACTGACTTTCTAGTTTGATTTTATAAAAGAATTAACTGTGATAGTCAAACGGTTTTCGTTCATATGCAACTACTAAATAATCTAAGAGCCAAATATGATAAAGACACATTTATCTTGCTTACAGGCCAGAAAAAAGAGTAGCTGACAAACTTTCATTTGAAGTTTAAACAAAACAAGTATCTATTAGTTTCTGGGGTTCTAAGAATATGAATAGACTAGTGAACTTTGTTACTATATTATTGTATATGAATATATTATTACATATTTAATAGTAAATTTATTTTTAAGATGTCATGCTTATCACATGCCTCTGAACTTACTTATGCAAGACTAGAATTTCTATGCTGCAATGATGAGTTACTGTTCCTATTTCCTAGAACACACGCCCCGAGATCCAGATGGCACAAACTCCACAATGCAGGGCTATAAAAACACAAACTGAGGACTTTGATGAACTGACCCATCGTGTCTCTGCACTTACAGGTACCTCATCCACATAATTCACCTTTTTTGCCTACATGTAACATGGACACACATTCAAGTCAGACACATTTCAAATAATTAGGATCATATCTGGCCCCCAAAACAGGGAAGAACATAAGATTTTACTTGCCAACTATGGCACAGTACAAAGCAAACTGAAAGAGAGGATTTAAAATCTCAGTCAAACCAATTATTCCACCCTTCAATTCTTAGACTGCAGACTTGAGTGTATACTTGTATCTGTGTTACTGCGACACATTGCTTGTGTTTCCTTTTTTCCCCACAGTGAATATATATCCACTGCATTTTATGATTTAGTGATGATTTATTTTTCCAACTTTTAAAAAACATTATCTTTAGTGTCTAAGTTAATAACAAGTTTAGTTATATGCAAAATTAGCCAACTCAACTTTTTTTTTCCCCTGACAATTGCAATACTTAAATTTTGGAGCAAAAGTTATGACATATTTCAGTAAGATCTGACATAAATGGCTCAAATACTCTGCACAAGAGGGCACTGTTACAGCCCGCAGAGAACAGTTCTGGACACGAGAGTTTGCACTCTCACCATGATGCAACACAGATGCCGAATACAGATCACCCGCACCTCACACCAGGCATAAACCCTCTGCTCTCTCCAATTCCCACCAGCCGTGCCACTGTCTGAAAAGCAGGGATGCCCAGGATCTCCTGGGAACTGGCAACCACTGCAGTATAGCTTTTACTGAAATGATCCAAGCTTTGAAGCTGTGATTACCAATCTCCTGCTAGCTTCTGCAAGGGGAAGATCAAGCCTAGCTCTTACATGCCTTATTGAGGATTATTCTGACATCTCAATCTCTAACACATCCACTGATACCACAACTTACACAGGGCTTTGTTTTTCTTTTCAAACAGTAACAAAACATGGCACACAGCCTGACCAGACAGATACAACCTTCTATCTGATGAGCACCTTTTTTATCAGCCTCATCACTGAGTAAATCGGTATACCCAAACCACACACATTGCATTTAAAACCAAAAATTAGACACATAGCAGCCATCTTACCTAGATGTTTGTAATGGTGGTTATGAGCTTGCAGCAAAATCTTTACTCGATCCAGTGGTGCAGTAGTTGTTTTGGCACAACATCCTGCAACACCTTTCCAAGGGAGAAACAGAAAAGTGACAGGATGCAAAAAGTTCTTTAGGTCAGGAGTTAAACAAGGGATTTTTCTAACGTAGTTAACTCAGTCAGGAACTGGAAAAAGCCCCAGTGACAAGTAAACAGCTTCTATTAGATGTTACAAAGCCCTTGAAGCCTTAGGGAAACATTTAAGCTACTTTTCCTGTTTACAAAAACCCAGGCCACTGACTGTCTCAGCTGCCGAGGTCATTGCAGAAGGAACTTTCCTGAAAGTTACTCAAGAGTTTTCCATCCTGTTTCCTCCTTCCCTTTTGAGGGAAACAGCCCTTGCTGATCTTCCCAGGGAGGTGGGCTACGTGTCTGCCGTGTACCCTGCGCTACTTCAGAGAGTGAGATCCAATAGAGAGTACGGCACGATGTAAAAACTTTAAATAAACAGAACCTTCTCCTACCACCAGCAAATCAGACAGCTGAGACAACACCTTACAGGAAGAAGAAACAGGCTTTTTCTCTAAGAGGTCATTAATGCGGCGTTGTGTTTGCCAGGCTTCCTCGCCACTTCACACCACCTTCATCCTCTCAACAGCAGCCACAAGGTCTGAGGACAGGGATAACCCGCCCTCCCCGAGTGCCCTAACGAGGGCTGGGGCTCTGGGAACATTAAACCGGCGGCTGACCGGGGCTCCTCGCTGGTTCTCACACACGTGCGAGCCTCCGGCGTGCTCCGCGCCACCCGCGTTAGTCCATCAGGGGAAAAAGGAAAAGCGAGCTCCCTGCTTTCCCAGGCGACGAGACCCGGCAGCAGTTTTACCGGGGACAGCGACACGAAAGTCCGCCTGCCGCCGCCTCCNGCGCCCTCCCCGCGGGAAAGGCCGGGTTAGCCGCGCCGGAGCCGCTGCAGGGGCCGCTTCTCACCCTTTTCTTGCTCCGGGGCACGATGCGGCGTGGAAACCCGTTTGTTAGTGCCCCCGGGGATCGCTTGCTGCTCCTTAAAAACAGTCATCCGCGCACTTCGCCAGCAAATAGATATATTTAGACTTATGAGTGCACATAACCAAAACCTAAAGAGCTCTAATTACACTGTACTGTAAAATACATCGATTTCCTTTTAACCATTTAAATAGCTACTTAAACTTACTGCTAGAACATCAGTATTTCTTTTGTCTACAATGAAGGTTTCATACCCCAAAAAAAATACTCAGCATGGTTATTTATATGCAAGTTTCAAAATGCATCAGAAAGGGAAACATACTGAAAAAAAAGGAGAAAAAACGGCGGGTTTAGAATCAGAAAGGTCAAACAGTGTCACTCTGCAGCTGTCAACATTTTTGACAATTTTTTAGGTTTTCTGCAATGTCTATGTTGGATACAGTGCATAGGGCTTTCCAGGAGGCATTTGGCCTTTTGTCTTGAGCTCTTGAAGAAAAAACCCACAAGTGTACCCTCTGAATGCTGGTGCATGGAGAGAAAGCACACCTGATGCCTGGGGATATCTGGTGAGAAAGCTCGTGCTATTAGCTTTACTCTTAGTTTTCTGCAGTTACTCACCTATTCCTTATATGCTTTTTGCCCCATACACTTTGACCTGGGTTTCAAGTATTTCACATACCAGTATGCCTTTTAAAGAAGTTAGTCTTCTAACACGAAGAAAATAGTCAAACAGATCTCAATGCTTGCACAAGTCAACAGAATCACTTCCCAAAAAAATTGCCAGAATATTTTTGCTTCCTTCTTGTGTCAGAGTGCCTTCAAGAGAAGTTACTCATTTTCCCCTTTAACAGATTATGCTCCTTAAAATTAAGGATGTATCAGAATCAAGAAAACTTTATTTTGCTCTGTTTGATCATTGCATCATTCATATACTTGGGAAATGTCCGTTGCAGTATTCATTCTTTCCGATAACTAAAAAAAAAAAAAATAAAATAAAAATTTCTTCTACAAAACATGAAATAAGTCCTTCATAGCAGAAAACCCTCAAACCTTTTTACCTTTTGTAATATACTTGCAAAGTTAATTTCTTTTGTTGAAGTCACTCTTTGTAAGTCTCTAATGGAAAGGCAACTGTTCTGTGAGTTATTGAAGCAGGTTTTTTAGCCACTTTTGATGCCATTTTCTCCACCCAATTTGTATTCTTTTGGGTTTCTGCTCAGGAAAAGCCTCCTCCCACCACAGCAACCATACTGCGTTAACAGCTCCAGCTAGGAATCTAATTTACTGATTTCACATAGAAAAATATTGCAACTGCACTAACAGCTGAAAGTCATCAAGTTTCTAGAGTTTCACCGCGGACTAGAAAAATCAATAACCACATAGATGGGCTGTTACTTCTCTTAGCTACAGGCAGGATATTTCAAGAAGATACTTTGTCAACCTTCATCATTTAGGGAAGGGTGCCCCATGCATGCATACTGTTTAGGAAAGCACTAAAAAATTTGCATTGCAAAGCTAAACAGAACATCTTGCATAGATATACTAACACACAAAGGAATTCAGCAACGAGCTCTATGTGCATAGCTTTGTTCAGGTTTTTTAAATACTTACTGCTATAAAGTGCTCTCAAGGTCTGTTTTCTTCATTAGCCCCTGTAGTAGTTCATTTGCACCTTCAAATCTTAACATTCTCCCAGCTGCCACTTCATCTTTTTACCTTGAAGAGTTTACACCTTTTACAGAATTTCTCTGGTGACCTCTTTTATGACCCATTCTTAAAAGCCATCAGCAATTTTAATATAATTCGGGTTGTACTCATGTGTGACACTATGTCATCCTTCCCCAGCGATCTGCAGGGGAAGACATTAAAATTACAATACCCAGGAGCAGAGCTGCAAATTTGAAGAAAAAAAAATTAAGCAGGTAGGTAGTTTTATCAATTGTTCTAATTTGCTCCTGAATTTTTTGTTGTTAAAGATGCTTGGTTTTCTAAACACATTTTAAATATATATCAACTAAAATAGATTGTTAAGGTTCTAGTTAGGTAAGCTCTCCTTGCAATAGTGGTTGCTGAAAAGATTATTTTCAGTGCTCTTAAAATGGTGGTGGACACCAAGCCCTATTTTGAGATAGCTGTACAAACTACCCTCAGGTGTCATACCTCTGGACTGTAAGCTTTTTAAGTCTTTAGACTTACTTCTGATCTTTATTAATTAGTTATCTGAAGGAACATCTATCTAGTTGCCAGTTCATTTGCCCCAAAGCATATCTAAAGACATCAGAAGTATGTAACTTTCCCCATATGAGACTCATTCTTCTTCTGCCACAAAAATCACAGCTTGCACATTACAAATACTCTGGCAAACCTCAGTTCCTTAGCACTGTGCTATCTTGAACTCTCTTTGTCTCCGTCAGAAAATAGACAGAAGTGCTTTTCCCTGAGGTGAGCAAGGAGCCAAATATGACCACAGCACAGGAAGTCTCCTCACCGACAGGGCGCAGTCCTGCGGCAGGACAGGCAGAGCTGGGTGCTGGGAACAGGCTCCAGCCTCAGGCACAAGGAGGGCACAAAGCAGGCCTATAGCACATCCAGAGAGGCAAAAAAGGAACAGAAGATAAGGCCCGAAACAAGGCAGGAGACAAGCCTGAGGTTCATCTAGAAACCGAGTCCAGACGACAAGACAAACAAGACCAGAGCCAACACCCTAAAGAGGCACACCTACACTATACCTTAGATAAAGAGGAATTGCCAGGCCAGGCCTGAGCTTAAATGGAGTTCCTGGGCCCATGAATCAGGTGTGTGGGTGGAGGCCCCAGGTGAGGCTGGTCAAGGCCATTAAGCCTTGTTGACATCCTCAGGACCCTGACAGTCCCTACCTATACCCTGTCAGTGAGGTCTTTAATGAACAGAAATATTTGACTTACCAGTTACTGAGTCCGCAAATACAGTGGGTGCCAAATTTCTCTGGCTAAGCAGGTCCCTTCCTTTCTTTCAGGTGCCAGGAAGAGGTGTGCCCTATGTGACCCCTGTATCACATGGCTTATTGCAAAAGTGTAGTAGACCTGAAGCATCCAAAACTCTTGGGTCTGTACACGCACAATTAACCATGTCTCCCCAGATGTAGTGTTTACCAGCAAGGTACTACACAATTATTCTGTTGTCGTGCTTTTTATTACTCATGCCCAATCACGAAGTGAAGGAAGGGCCGAGATTTCCAATGAAAATAGAAACTGGCAGCAAACTGTTGTCCACTCCAGGTTAGGAACATCTGTCAGGAAATATTTAGAACAAATGCAATGGGCCTGTATAATGGGCATCAGAAGATGAAGTCAGAGTCCTTTCTGGCCTTATTTCACCTAAAATGGTGTTAATGCTTGTATCTGTGTTCAGCGTGCCTACAGATGTTAACCTGTCTTCAGTGCCAATCAGGCAGGTAGATACTATCTACAGAACCAGTGCCAAGAAAGACTAAATGAGGAAGTCATTGTCAAAACCACAATTAGAATTCAAGAGTTTCTGCATTAAACTCATGTTGTTCAAGACTTTTCTCTTTCAGATAGTGCCAACAATGCTGTGGGTGCTTTATCTGATCATCTGTGTTACAAATCCAAAGGCATTAACAGTGTTTGGCCTGTATTCAGCTGGGTTCACAGGCACAGCACTACACACCAGTGTAGCACACAGGTTCCTAGGTCACATCTGGGCTGTGAGCAGGCTGGTCACTTTGTCACACTGGAGTCTGAGCTAATAAATATGAGGGAGGCTTTGGTAGAAAGTAGAAACTGTAATCCGTGTTTTGTAATCACACAAGCAGACAGCGCTAATGTTTCAGTATCATCTTTCCTCTACAAGGGAAGCAGGGCTAGCTAAGATAGGCCTTGTTAGATCAAATCTGTCCCTTGAAAAGCAGCTTAAGTGTCTTCACAGTGTAATTCTCACAGCTTTTGCTTTGTGAAGGGCTTAAATTGAGCATCAATCTAACCTTTCTTAGCTTGGACTGATGCTGTGCCTGTTGCAGAGGTCTGATCCCGATGACTCTGCAAGACTAATTTAGGGACAGCATACCTGAATAGTTCTGTTTCCACGGTCAAGGCCCTGAGGACGCTAATAGGTCTTAATGGACCTGACCAGCTGCATCTGGAGTCTCCACCCACATCCTTTGCCTATTGGCCCAGGAGCTCTATTTAAGCTCAACCCTGGCTAAGATAGGGGCCTTGGTTACTTAGAGCCTTAGTTTGGGCTTGGACCTTTTTGGGCTGCATGGCTTTTCTTCAGTATTTGCTTGGGTTGCATGTGTTTTTCCTTACTCCATGGGTCTCCAGACCTGCTTGTGATATGCAGATTGAGTTCTTAGCCTAGCTTCAGATGTACCTCATCTCCTGGAAGCTGTTTTATTACCTAGCCTTGTGGCTGAATGGAGATGGTGCCCCTGGGCCTGTTCTGTTTACCCTATGTGTGTACAGTGGGGCTGGGTGCTGGCTGCTGAGGTCCTTGTCCTGCTGGCTATTGTGTGGGGCTCCCTGTCTCTCAGAGAGCAGCTGCCCCTCACAGCTCCCTCGTGTTTTCTATGGACTTGAATTTTGCCAGAGCTGCCTGCAATGCAGAACTACTTACAGGTTTGTGTACTTTGTTACTTTGTACATTGTTGTTCAGTTTTATTCATTCTGTAGGTAGGTGTCAGCTTGCATTTCATTCTGGAGAATAGCATAGGGTTAGGAGCAGTGTGTCAGACCAAAGGTCCACCGGCTTAAAGTCTTACCCAGAAAAATAGCCAGTGGCATGTACACAGAGAAGGAGGCTTGGGTAGCATACAGGGCACTTAGTGTACTTTTTCAGCTTCAAGTAATGTATAGTTAAAATAGTACTTCTGTGTTGTGTGGTTTTGGTTAAACTTTTTCCATTATTTTTGCTTTTAAACAAACCCTCTAAAGTTTTTTGCCTCTCCAGTGTGCTGTAGCAATGAGTTCTGTGGTTTGAAAACATGTTGTATGAAGTCGCCATCTATGTTCTGATTACATGTTTGGTATATTGCTTTGATATCCTCTACTTTAGAGGAAATGGTTGCTGTTTCTCTAAATACTCATTGAGTGAATGAGTATCTCTCTCTGATATTACTTTCCATGCTGTTTTTTGTTTTTGTAGTGTATTGGTTGGGATTTCATCCAGATTACTGCCTTTCTAGGGTGGAAATATTGGTACATTTAGCTTTTCCATGTGCTTTTGGGTACATTTGCTATGTTCTTTTGTGTCTTTTGAGCGTCTTTTGAGTTTCCCTTTGCACCTTTTAAGCAAACCAGAACTGCATATTATGTTTGAGATGTAAGTGGACAAGAGATCTGGGCTACATAATGATGGTGTAGGGGTGTCTCCTGTTCAGTTATCCCCTTTTTTTATAATGATCCCCAACACTCCCCTTGAGCACACAGAACAGCTTCACTGGAGCACCTGTCACAGTACCAGGATCTCTATTTTGAATGGTAGGAGTTAAGTCAGAGGCTGTGATTTCCATGTTTCCCTCCACGTGCCTCACTTTGCATTTTAGTGAGAGGATTTCATCCACCATTTTGTTGCCCAGACAGTCATTACTGTGAGATCTTTGTCCAAACGTTTATACTCAGCTTGTCTTGGTAGGCTGAGTATCTTACTGTTGCCAGAAAAGATTGTGACCTGGTGCTACTTGCTTCCCAGGATGAAAGACCTCAGACCACGAGCACACAAGTCTGTAGGTATGAAAATGAGCAATTGTTGTTCTTGTTTGTTTCCTAGCCTTTAGCATGTTTTTAATGGAATTGTGCATGTTGATGCTTGGGTGCTCCTGTTGACTTGCTTATTCTAAATAAATCTTAGCCCTTACTGCTTGTTGCTTTCCCCCAAGTTAGTAATTTTTTGCTCTGTTTTATTCAAGCCCACAACTTCCAACTTAACTGCCATCTTCCCAAGAATCATATTCTGATTATGTGGGGTTTTATCATCAAGTCCCTGTTCCTTCAACTTCTGCTGTGTGCAGCAGTTTGAGAGCAATTGTTCTTTTTACCTCTCAAATCACCTGTTATTTTATGTTACAAAAATAGCTTGTGTTGCCTCATTTTTTAGCAGGAAAAGTCTTCAGAGTGACATAAGTCTTGATATCCAGCCCTGAGGAGGAGATGCTATGGTTACACCCAGCAAAGAGAACTTGTGTGTTGCTAAAATTCCCTGCCACTGAGGGCAACTGTTCAAAATTCAGGTGTCTGTGGTGTAGGTTTCACTTTGTTTCATCTGAAGTGTCTGTGAGCTTGGCTAAGATTCCCAGACTGTGTTCCTGTTTCACTGCAAGGACATGTAGGGTAGGTGGGAAGAGGATGGAAGTACAAATTGGTGACAGGCTACCTACCCACTATCACTGAAGAGCAGCAGTGACAAGGAGTTGTGCAGATCTGTGCCACTGCTTCCCCCTTATCATGTCACTTAAACCAGCAAAACGTTGGCATTTAAAGCATCTTTAGGAATGGATGGATGTGGACAGTACTCCTTGTGTGCAGCAGAAAAGCCTCTCTGCAGGTTCACATTTGACTGGGTTGGTTCACAGTTGAAGTGCTCTATATTACAACACCTACAGACTTAATAATAATGAAGCCTTTCTAAAAAAGTACTGCTCGGGTATATTGTTTCACAGATCCCATTTCCAACATCTGTTTTTCAGTCTGAAGAGATGTTAGATTTGGTGGCCTGCTTTCCACAAAAGGCTGTGGTGATAATGAGTGGTAGAAGAAGTCAGTCAGTGGACTGACTCTTCCTCTTAGCATAACATTTTACTCACCCGTTTCCCTCTGGGAAGGAGCAGCAAATATCATCAGTGGCTCTTAATGGATGAGGTGGGGGATGGGGAAAGAGCAAGGCTCATTATATTTTACCTCCTTGCAGGAGGGAGAGGGCGGCTTAGCAGATTTTCCTTCTCAGCTAGCATCTTCCCTATGCTTCTGGGAGTGTTTGCTCCAGGCGTGGGCCCTGATGGATGCTGGTGTTCGAGGGTCCTCCTAGATGGCAGATGTAAGGGGAAAGGCGTTTGGCCCCTGGTGAGCCCCTCGCCCGTCACGGCTGACCAGGCTTTCCCCTCTCCAGGCTAAAAAGAAAAGCGATGATTTTATAGAGTGCCACCACCGTGGCTGACCGAGGGGTATGCGGCGTCAAACCGCAGCCTCCGCAAGTAACGGGATAACTTGCCTTTTCTCTTATTACCATCATTTAGTTCTGTTGCTGTTGTTAAATAACCCCCGGCGTTACCAGCCTGGCACACCGACGGCGGCTCTTGTGGGCAGCCGTGGGGTCACCGCCGCCCCTCTCCCTGTCCCCGGGGCCGTGCCGGGTCACCCCGGAGCGCGGGGGAGTGGAGGGGTGCGGGGGGCGGCGAATCCCGCTCCGGCCGCGGGGATCCAGGGCGCGTTTTGCCGCCTGCCGGGAGGGCTCGGTGCGGCGAGCGCCCCGCCGAGCCGCCCCCTCCCCGCTCCCTCCTGGAGGGTCCGGCCAGGGGCGACGCCGCCGCCGAGAGCACGGAGCACGTTTCGCGGCCCGGGGCTCCTCTCCGCGCCTGGGCTCGTCGCGCCATGGGAGCCGCCCGCCCGCGGGGGCCCGGGCCGTGACCCGCGCCTCGCCCCGCTCCGAGCCATGCCAGCATCGCCCCTTCCTGTGAGCTGCGGGCTGGCCGCGCCGCAGCCCTGGTACGTGTGCGGGACGGGTCCCCGGGCTGCTGGGGGTGGGGAGGGGGAACGGCGCGGACCTCTGCTCTCGGACCCCCACCTTTTTTAGTTTTTTTTTTTAATCCCTCTGTTTTTTCCACTCATTCCCCTCTCGCTTATCCCCGTGGCTAGTTGCAAAGTTGAGCTAGGGTGGAGTGGGGAGGGGTAGGCAGAGGCACCGCCGCGGCCAGCCTCGGAGCCCCGCGGCTCGGGCCGTTCCGAGGCGGGGAGGAAGGCAGCCTGGGGGTTATTCAAATGCAAAACGGAGTTTGTTGGCCGAAAAAGCGAAGAAGTCCGGTCTCCCTGGCTGTGCTGGAGCGTGTTTGAGCTGCAGCAGCCAGAGGCTGCCTGGAAAAACCCGCCAGGCAAGAGAAACTGCCTGCAGCCTGCGTGGAGGACAGGGAACAATTAAAAGGGACCCTGCCCGGCCGTAGGGGCCCCCGGCCAGCCGGAAAAACCCCGCAGCCTACCCCCGCCGCCCCATAAAACTGGCGAGCGAGGACTGTGCAGCATCACCCTGTGGAGGTGCCGCTGGTGTGCGGGGCTGGGGGGAGCATCCCCGGGGGTGGCTGCCCGCCTTTGCTGCGGGAGAAGCCCGGCGCGTCCGGATGGGCGCTGCGGGTCCCCAGCGCCGCCGCTGGGGTCGGCCCCATTGTCTGCAGCCCCGGGGAGGGCTCCCGGGGTTGGGGGGGCACGGCCAGCGGCGGGGCCGGGCCACGAGGAGCCGCTGCCTCCACCCCAGGAGGGCCCTGCCTGCCCCTTCCCCCCTTGGCGTCCGCCTGCTTGCACTAAAGGAACCAGAGCCCTGCAGGGCTGTAGCCCCCGGGGTGCTCCTGGGCGCTGAGTGCTTGTCCAGCTGCTCTTGGAGCTCGGGGAGGAGAGGTGGTGGTCTTATGGCAACTGGAGGCTTGGTGCTGGCAGGAATGCTCCTTGCCGTGCTCGTGAAAGAACCAGGGGAGAAGGATGCGGTTCGCCGAGTGGGTAAGGAGAAAGGACGAGGCGGCCTGCTGGGAGGCAGGACCAGCTAACCTTACAAAGGTATGGCTGCTGGCGCCCGAGGAGCGAGCAGGGGAACGGGCCGGCTTTGCGAAGGGACCAGGCGCAGCAGCAGTCAAAGGAGACGCGCCAGCTGTGTGCCCAGCCTGTCCTACTCTCAGCCAGCCTATCCTGCTGCACCCCAAAGATATTTAAAGAGCAACGTAGTCCGCATCACTTGTATCTCGGCCTAAGTAGCAGCTACCCAGCGTGGTGAGATTGCTACTCCTTTAAGGAGGAGAGGGGAATGTGCAGCGGGCATATGGAGCAGGGCGTGAGCACACCAGTGTCAGTGGAGTGAGGCGTGGGAGTCTACTCCTGTAAACAAACTGGCCGGGGTGGCTGCACCAGCATGGGTCTGGCTAAAGAGCTCTTATTCTAGAAATTATAATACAATAATGGCAGAATGGGCAAAGATCGCAGCATTAGGTATTTAAACATGACTGAGTGGATTTCTATGGCAGAGGTGTCTCTTTACATTTTGAAGACAATGGAAAAACCTGTGTAAACAATAATAATAATCTTCCAAATAATAATAGTTTTCCCCAGCTGTGCTCAGTGATTTCTGAGGTACTCTTGTGGAGAGACAGAAAGCTATTCTGTGGTGTCATTACCCTGTTTTAATTATGTCAGTCAACACGAATTAGGAATACAGATTGAATTGGGAAGACTTAACATTTAGTCTTGCTCTGGGCAGGTAGCCTGATCGACCCTAACTGTAAAGGAGGAGAAAGCTGGTTTGTGCTTTTCAGAGGTTGTTGCTCTGCCAGCACAAAGGGTGCTGATGGTTGTTGCTCTTGGGATGAGGGTCAGTCCCTCAAGATAAGAGGAGTTTGTTGTGCTTGGAGGAGACAAGGGCAGACTGGGTTGTGCAAAGCAAGTAACTGGGGAAGAACTCAAGGTGAGATGTACCAAGGAACTCTGATATTCATAGTTACTGTAAGACCTAATTCCTCACTGTGTAGTAATTAAAAATCTTCACTGATAGTGTCTTATTATGACTGGCATGGTACCCGTGGTTGTTGAAGCTGGCCTAAGCACTTCCATCCTGCTTTCTGTTTTCAGATACTTAAAATTTCAAAACACCTTTCAGGCTGAAATTTTCCAGGCTTAATCTTTGCCTGAAGGTTCTTCCCTCCACCTCCCCCTTCTTTTAGCTGAGTTTGAGATAAGGTGATTCAGTTAATGGTGGTGGGGTTGTTTGTTGGTTTTTTTTTAAGGAAAAGCAAACCCCCTGAAGAGTGGAGTCATATTATCAAAAAGAAATGCCGTGCTTTAAACAGCATAAATGCAGAATTAGAGAGGCATGTGATTAGCTAGGGTGTTCTGTTTGGTTGCTTTTTTTTGTATTCAAATATATCTGGAGTGTTCTGGTGGATGGGGTTTTTCCTTGGTGAGCCCTTAGAAATTACTTGGTATCTTTTTACTTTTTAGCATTCCTCCTGTGAAGGTCAGTGTTTGGCTGCACTGCATGTAGGTTAAAGTAAGCCCGTGCTCCTGCCTGGTGGAAGGGAGGATACTTGCACATGTGGTGTGAGTATTCACAATGGATTTTTGGTTCAAGTCGTTTGTCTGAGGCTTAATCTGGTTTGTGGTTTAGACATGTGTGGTTCCTTGCCACAGTTCTATTTTTTCCTTTTTTTTCCCCCCTAATTGTTCTAATAGAGCTTTCCCTAAACTGGGAGGTTTTTTTGTGGTATTTTTTTTATCTGTGTGACTCACTGTGCAGGCTCCAAGGTGCATGAAGTCATGACACTGCAAAATGCTAACCATGGACATCTGCTGAATTCATGGAGCGTGCCTATTTCACAGCAGCCTCCAGCTCCTTGCGCAGCGGGGCGGCAGCCGTGCCTTATCCTCCAAACACAGAGGTGGCCTTCTGGGCCCAGCAAGGACAAAAATCTAGGATGAAGGCCTTGGTGCTTGGTCTGCTCAGCATCATCCTGTGTTGCTGATGAGTGAGTAAAGGACTGTGCTTTGTGTGCCTTTGTCTGTGATAAACTGAGGTGGCGTCCTGCAGTGCCTGTCCCACATTTGTATGCTGCTGGAAAGTGTTGCCTTAAGGCAAAATTTAATATATGTGAATTAAATATGTCCAGTTGCTTAAGAGTGGCATAGTCCTGTAACATAAAGCAGAAAACCTCTGTGGAGGAAGATGGAGTGGGGAGGCCTCTGTACAAGGCTGTGTTATGAAAATAACTCATCATACTGAGATGGCAGATGAGAAGTTTCATTTTTATTTCTTACCCAAAGCCAAACGTGTATTCAAGGATTAAAGAAGGGGGAAAGGGAAAATTAAAGCTGATTCTCCCCTCCTAACCCATTTCCCTTCTTTTCATATACAAAGTGTTCTACAGAACAGTGAGTAGATGCAAGGAACTAGGCCAAATTGCAAAGCAGGTTGGCTTTAGTGCAGCTGGGAAGAATATGCAGATGATATGACATGCTTTTGCACCTGAGGGTCAGATTTTTGTAATGTCTGTCTTCTCTGATGTCTCTTGCATCTTCCTCTAGAGCATTTGCTGCCAGAAGATGAGGTGTTTTTCAATTCTAAGTTGTGCATCTCAGCTTGTGTGACAACTTAGTCACATTGTGGCCCATATTGCTTGGGACCTACATATTATTGAGTGGCTTTTATGAAAGCCTCCAGATCTGTTTCTCCTAAGGGCAGATCTCAAGGGACTTTTTAAAAGATACCTAAACACTGAAACAAAATGTTTTTAAGTACATCTGACTGTAGTGAAACCAGGTGACTTGTGAAACTAGTGACTGCTATCTGTGTAATTTTTACTCTCTGTACTGCTGTGTTTGTTCAGGGGTCACTTGCCATCTTTCACAACACCATAAAAAAACTGTCACTGTTTTTTATGAGGGCACATCTTCTAATATCTTTTTTTTCCCCTGCCATCTTCCAACAAGAATCAAGTTAAGTAACAAAATCTTGATTGACACTGTCTCTAGAATGAAAACTTGCTTTATCTTTTTTTACCTCTTTGTGTAAAATGAAACATTGTGGGGTTTTTTGTTTGGGTTTTTTTGTTGTTTGTTTAGGGTTGTTGTTGCTGTTGGTTTTTTTTGTTTGGTTTTTTTTTTGGTTGGTTGGTTTTGGGTTTTTTTGGAGGCATTCTGACAGTATGGAGTTAAATTTCTTAATTACTTTGTAGATAGAATTCTCATTATTATTGTTTGGAATTTTGACCAAGACAGGACTAAAAGATTTAGCCTTTGATTAGCTTTTTTAGCAGTGTTTGTTGAGGATTATAGCAGTCAGTGGAATTATTCCAGATTTATTACCATGAATGAGCAAAACTTAAGCAACTCGCCTTAGAACCAGCTTTCAGCTTTGCACATGAATTAGGAGAGATAAGCTGGCTCAAGTAACAGCTTCAGGATGCACTGGTATTATCTAGGGCAGATCCCTGCAAACCTTCCCATTACCTATTGCCCCCCTATGTCCTAGAGATGCCTGTGCTCCCCTGCGAGGGAAGGCATGGTAGATCTCACCTGGTTTGGCTTTCAGAAGAAAGCATTGAAGCAAGCTTGTTTAGCTCCAGGATGATAGAAAAGTGACAAGTTATTATATTGCCCCATGAGGTTTATGTTTTATAATCCTGCTGAGTCCACATAGATGTTTTGGAAATATAATTAATTACTTGTTGTGAAGTATGACCAATGTGATAAAGCCATTTGTTGTCCTTAAGAAGTGGCATGAGATGATTTGCAACTGCTGCAGATATCAACAGTCCTTGCCAGTGCTTTAAACAGGAAAGGGAAGGTAAAATATTTCCTAGTGTTACAGAAAACAAACCATGAACACCAGCCTTGCAGCTACCTAATATTCTGGTCCTAACTGTGGAAGAGGAAACAAAGAAATAGCAATGTAACTTATAGGGCATACTATTTAAAATGTCAGACAGTTTTTAGCTAGCAGTTAAGGTGGCTGTGGCAGACTAGTATTCAAGACTAGGGGATTTTTTGAGGGAAGCAGGGGTCTCTTGCTGACAACCATTTTACTCAGGACTGTACAATCACCTTGCAGGTCAGGTACTCAAAGTCCCAGACAAATATAATTAAAGTCAAGCATTAGCGCCCTACCCCACCTCCAAAATTTCCTTTTGGGGTCTATTCAGATCTCTTCTGAAAAACCTAAAGTCACTCCAGTGATAAAGTTGAAACAAAATGGATAAAAGTGTTGGTGTTCTTGTGACCCTGTATTGTCATCTCTGAGTCAGATAAAGCCTTTGCCATCTTTTATAATGCAGCATTTAAAGCCAGGCAATTTCCTAGAAATATCAAAATTCTGTTTTTAGCAAGAAAAAGGGAAGTCTTGAACCACTCTGTTCACAGCCTCTCTAATTTTGGCCCTGAAGAGAAGCAATGCTTTGGCATTGATAGTTTTCTACGTTCTTGCTAGACAGGTGTGTTTCTGTGTTAAAAGATTAAAAAAAAAAAAAGACAAAACCAACCAAAGAACCCCAGGATGATCTTGCTTCTTCAGTCCTGAAGCAACTATTTTGCAATTTTCAAATCGTGCAATCACAGAATGGTTTGAGTGGGAAGAGACCTTAAAGATTGACTCATTCCAACCCCCGGCCATAGGCAGGGACACCTTCCACTATCCCAGATTGCTCCAAGTCCCATCCAACCGGGGCTTGGATGCTTCCAGGGATGGGGCAGCCACAGCTTCTCTGGGCAACCTGTGCCAGGGCCTCACCACCCTCACAGGGAAGAATTTCTTCCTAGTATCTAATGTAAACTTGCCCTCCTTCACCTTGAAGCTATCCCCTCATGTCCTATCACTGTCCAAATGCAAGTAAAGATGTATTATCATCTAATTGTAGTAACTATTTAAAAAGTTACCAAATTGTTATAAATTAAACTTCTGATGGATAATTTTGACAGTCATGCTTCCTGAATTTCCACAATAACAGTAACAACTGCTTGTGTAGGGAAGCAATGTGAGCAAAGCATTATTCACATTCAGTATTCTCAAAAATCCGATCACTGTTTCCACTCCAGACCTCCTGTATTCTCTGGTCATTCTGCTTCTGTTTTAGGGCTGATAAAGAGAAAAGACTTTATCACTTCAGTCCCCTCCCGATTCAGACATTCCCATGTTGCCTGGCCTTTGTTGATGGCTTGCTTTCTTCCTTGCTGTCCTGGCTATAGGCTCTGAAAGTAGCTCGCATTTCCTCTCCTGCCACTGTTATGTAGCTCCTCTGCTAATGGCTAGAGATGTGCCTGCTGCTTGCTTCCAGCTGGTTTTGCAGCCCTGCAGGCCATCCTTTGGAATGAGAATCCCAGCCTCTGTCACAACCCCAAGAAACTGGGGAGGCTTTTTGCAGCCTGCCAACGACTATTTCATGGACCTGCTGATGTGATGCTCTCTTTCATTCATGGAGTGACTCCTAATGGCCATGTCCCCCTTCCCCCACATGCCACCAGAGGAGAGTACTTGGATTACCTTCAGTTCAGCATTATTTGTTTTACTGTTTTGCTGTCTGACCCAACTTTTATAGAGCACTTCTGTGGGAGCTGTTCAGGTCTCTTCTGTGACCTTTGAAGCTTCACCCACAGCCATAAACAACTGCACGTGTCTTCTTAGTCTCCATGTGGCCTGTGTTGCTGTGACAGAGGAGGGATGCTATTTATTCAGCTTGTTTATTGTGTGTTTGGTGGGCACTGTTTTCCGAGCTGACCTGAGAAGTGTTTAGCCTTGTCTTGTACAGCGCTACTGGCTCTAAATGATATTTGTGTGTGTGAGAAAACCTGCTGTCTCAGTAATCATATTCATCTGATATGCAGTGTGAAGATGTGATATGAGATAATCACATCATGTTTACATAAGATACTTGGTTTATACCTTGTAGTACAGAGGATTAGTTGGCTTACTACAGCTGAATAAACGAGAGCCAGGCTTCAAAATGCTTTAAATAAGCTACTCAAAAAGAGTTTGGGGAGTTACTGTCAGCCTCGGTGGGTGCTGTGACCACTGGGTGGCCTGCCCAGGGCTGTGACAGAACAGCTGGCCAGAAACAGGCTGGCTGCCAGGTGCTGCTTTGGGGAGCAGCAAGCTGGTGGCCCCACACAGAGGCCGTGGAGTTGGCTGTGCCAGCCCATCCCCTCGGCAGGATAATGAACCTCTCTTGGGACAGTGCACCTTGGGCTGCATTAGCAAAACTTTCCCCGCCTTCAGAAGAGCTCAGACCAGGCTGTGGGGAAGTGCAGCCTCTGTGAGATCACCCTGTTGGCTTCAAGGTGGGGGTTGAGGTCATAGGAGGGAGTGGTGATGTCAGGAACCTGGTAGCACTCTTCTTTCCTTTTCTATTTCCTTTAGAAGCCAAGATTCCCTTTCTTTTACTTCCATTTGGGGTCAGAATTTTAGACATCATCCCCATACTTCTTGTTCTTCCTTCTCTTGGCCTCTTCCTATCGATGAGGTGCAGAAGGTCTGGCGGTGACTTGATTTGGGCTTAAGGAATTCAAAGGAATGATGGTGAAGGGAAGGTACCTTCCTGCTGGAGACTATAGAGCCTCTGGCTCTGCCTGTTCCCATTCTAAGGCTGCCCTTGTCTACCCAGCTGATCTATTCAAGCAACTATATAAAGCTTTAAAAGCCTTCTACAAGTACTTAAAAAGCACTGTGTGCTTAAAAATATGTACTCATGAGAACTGCTTTACTTTAAAAAAATCCCAACCCACTTTGAGGGAAATTGGTTTGGAGCATCAGAAGTTTGTTGTATCTTTTGAGATGACTCAAAGTTGTGTTTGGGGAGTTGGGGGGCCTGTGCACTGCAGTTATGTTTGGGGACAAAAGCTTGGGACAGATGTGTGGTGGATTTTTGAAGGTAAATTTGTTAAGTCATAGTGATGAAGCAGAGACATCTGCCTTGCTTAAAACACCTGATATAGGTAGCCAGAATGGAATCAAGGCTTGGAATGTAATACAGTGTGCTGTGAAGGTATTCTGGAAGGTAACACTGGGAAAGACCAATTCTTCCCTGGTCCAGTTCCCCTGTAATATTACAAACTGCTCTCTTTGGGGAGCTAGTTATTTCTCCCATTTTATCTGGAATTGTACCGTGGTGGGCTACCAGTGGATGGTGAAAGAATGATAGATGCCCTGGTGATGGTATGTTGAGTACACACACACACAAAATAAACTCAGCTTTGGTCTTTTGTTCCTGCATGTCCTTACACTGATAAATATGAACTTCCCCTTACTCAAGGGAAGTTTATTGGCTAATGAACTGTTAATAAAATTGAGAACTCAAACGTTTTAGAACTGACATAAAATAGTAAATATGTGATGTTGCTTGGTCGTTTGAGTTCAGTTTGCTTCTTTGTTCGTGTTATAGGCCCTTAGGCAAGCTTTTTATTTTGTAGTATACTAATATTTTCAAAGCTTTTGTGCTAGTTGACTATAACACCCAATACTGCTATTTCTGATTCTACCTCTGTATTTTTAAATATTAAAAATGGTCAGTTGAATATGTGTGCACCTTCTATTAATTAGAAGTATATTAATGCTGTTTTGTATCTTTTTCTATTGCAGAATTGACATTGTATCAGCACAGAAAGCAGCAATGGGAGTATGCAGTTTTCTACTGAAGAGGTCTCTCAAGAGCTCATGATTTTTTTCCATCTCTCCTCTTAACATTCCTCCTGCTCCGCAGACATGGCTCACCATGCGAGGCCTTCCAGATCAGCCAAAAAAGAAGAGTTAGGCAAAAGGAAAACTAACCAGAGCAAAAAGAAGTCTAGCCAAGTGAGAAAGAAAACCACAAAGACTTCCACAAAAGCCGTTAGTTCTGGAAAAGGTAAAAAGCCAGCGCAAGAAAAAGATGTTAAGAAAAAACAGCAAGAAAAGAAACCAATCATGAGCTCTTCAGGTAGACTTCTCAGGAGCAGTATAACCAGAACCTTGTCTGGAGCATCTTGGGTGAGTTTGGAGAAAGCTGACAATATCCTCTTTCACAGCCAGGATTCTTTCAACATCAATGGCTTTACAATGTCTCTCCGGAACCGATCCTTCTCCCGAAGATTGTCCCAAACTCCAATAATTGCAAAACCCAGGAAAGCTGCAGTACACAAAAGGCTAGAAACAAAGGAAAAACATGAACAAGAAGCTCTGGCAGTAGTAGAAGAGAAAAATGATGAAACAGGTGAAATAGCCTTGAAACAAGATTTAGCACAAAATGAGTCAGCTGCTCTGCCTGTAGAAGGCTGTCTGTGTAGTGCAAGTGAAGAGCCTGTTATCCCATTTGCCAGTCAGGACAAGGAGGTAGAAATATCTGAAACAAATGACACCATTCCAAACAGTCAGGTAACTGACGATGGTACAGAAGCTTCAGAGGTGAAATCTAAGCATGAGGACGTGCCCTGTGAGCAGATACCCAGTGATCTTGATACGGGTAGTTCGGCTGAAGCATTTGTTGAAGGTGCTGCGCTGGTGCTTCCATCTTCCCCTTCTGACTCTATACTTGCCTCTGAATCAAACTCGAAGGTGCATGCAGAGACTCCCTTCAATGCGGTGCCTAACAGTACAGAACCTGACTCCAGCTCTGTTGATACCTCAGACCTCAGCTCAGCAGTACTGATAGAGTCGGTCACACTTGCCAAATTCCACATTGGAGCAGGGTTGGACATGGTGCTACCTAGGGAAGAGCAAGACTTGGATCCTGCACCTCTCGTTACCTCTGAGTTTAACTCACAAGAACATTTATTAGAAGATGCAAGGTCACTTGCAGAGTCCTGCTTGAAGGCAGGCTGGGATTTGGAATCTGAGAATAAAGACATTGGTTCAAATTCCAGTTCTGTACCTGCCTCAGAATCAAATTTGCTTTTACATTTTGAAGGTGCAAGCTCATTTGCAGAATACCCAATGAAACTGGTTGTGGATTTTGTACCCATCCACAAAGAACTTGATTCAAATTCAGATTTGAGCTTTACAAAAGAGAATTCAGAATTTGACACAAAAAACATATTTACGGTCTGTGAACCAGTCTCCAATACCTCTTTAAACAATATTGAAGTAGAGGACATTGAACAGCTTGTTAAATGTATTGATGCAGAGACATTAATTTTGAATTCAGGATATGTCCCCACTTTATCTTCAGATTTAGAAAAAAGCACAGCTGATAAAATCTCTCCTGAAAGCTCTGGACAATTCTCTGCAGGTTTTGTTTCAGAGTTGCCTTCAAGCATGGAAATCTCTGCTCTTGCCTCAGAAAAAGCCATAAATGCAGATTTGCCAGCTGACTCAAGACTGCAGCATAGTGATTATTCATCACAGCTGGGAAGTGTCGGAGTAAGCTTGAATTTGGTTCAGGACAATGTGAGCAACAGCACTGAAGCAGTTGAGGCCTCAGGGCCGTCCTCTCTTAAAAATCCAGCTGGTGATTACCCTGTTCCATATTCATCTCTGCTACCTATGCTGGAGAAAAAGAAACGAAGGCGTTGTGGAGTCTGTGAGCCCTGTCTGCGGAAAACAAATTGTGAGGAATGCAGCTGTTGCAGGAAGCGCAAAACTAGTCACCGGATATGTAAAAAGAGAAAATGTGAAGAACTGAAAAAGCCACCACCACCAATCACGCTACCTTTTGAGGTAAGACAAAGAAGTTGCAAATTAAGTCACTCTTTTGAGGCTTGAGGTGCATCTTAAAATTCTGCAAAGGGAAATGCTGGCCACATTACAGCTTTTAGAGAGTTCAGGGTTGCTGTTGGTGCTAACAGGTTGTGCAGTAACTTCCTCTTGTCATCTACAGAAGTGTAGGTTAGAGTGAGCTGGAGTTAGTCTTGTTCCTGTTTTATAAATCCATAAAATCAAAGGTAAATACGGCTTTAACCCTGTGTCCCAGATACTGGTATATTGGCCAAAACAATAGATTAATTTGAGTGCATGAAGAAATGAGAAAGACTTAAGCACAAAATGTGGGGAGGAGGGAGGTTGAGGGTAGTCTTAGGAGACTGTGAATTACTAGGAGAGTGTTGGTATTTTAAAATACTGAAGGCTAAAAGCAAAGGAAGGCAGGTGTTTGCTCTTTGGTTCAGTTACAGTAATTTGCTTGTGATGACAGAGTTGGTGGAAATCAATTTATAAACTTCAGGACCAAGTTGTGGCTGCCTTTTCCCCTTTCGCATCTCTCTGCCTTTCTAATTGTCTGTTCTTCTGTTTCTCTCATTTCACTTCTCCTTCCTCTCTCCCTTTGTCTTTTACCACATTCCCCATACATACTTTCTTTTTCTGTGTTTCTTACTCATTTTTCTGATCCATCAGCCTTTTATAACCCAGGTCATAACTTTTGGAACAAAGAGGAGGGGAAAAGACAGTCTGTATTCCCATGTGATAACAGCACTGACCTTCTGAGGGATTTCAGTTCAAGATCAGGCTTTAAATCAGGTAAGTAGGGAGTTGAACGTGGATTTCCCACATCCCAACTGAATTCCCTGACCTCTGAGCTGCAGTTAGACTGCACTGCCAGGTCCTGCTGGGAGTGTTCACTTCATATGATCCAATAGTACCCGAACCACAGAGGGGGAGAGGCCGTCTTGGTAGTTAAATCACCGGGACATTTGCCTTGGGATGTGGGAAACTGAGGTTCAAGTCTCTGCACCAGTGTGTGCTCTGAGTGGAGCAGTTCACACTGGGGAGAATGCACCTGCAAAACCTTTCTGAAGAGCAATTTCATTAAAATGGTGTGTTCTTACAGCAGGTAGAAATTCCCATCAGCTGCGGAGATCTCAGGTGACCTCCTGTTTTCACTGCTCTGTCCTGTGCTTACCAGGGTTGGCAGAGAAGTCCGCTCTGGTTTTAAGGTAGGCAAGCAGAAAGAAGAGTCCTGTAGCAGTGAAGGGATATGATATATTCCCCTTTGTGGGGGAAGTGTATTTTAAGGTATGATGTTTAGGGAAGGAGGCTTAATTGGCTCAGAATTCATTCAAAAACCTCTTTCTGTCTCAACTACTCCTTAATGCTCTTGAACAAAAGTGAGGAGAGGGACAGCTATAATGTGACTTAAGACAGGTATTAAAACAATCAAGGTGGTAGAGACTTACCCTGACTTTTTACAGTAAAAGAGTAGTGACATTGTCCTTTTGTATATTTAGTCAGTGGGATTGAAGAAAAGCTCATGGGAGAGAATTCGTGGAGTTGAGGTAGGAAGTGATCTAAAAGCCATGTTTTAAAAAGGGTTTTGGCAGGGTTGGTGAAAGGAAGCACTCCAGCTTTTCTGTCAACCTTTGTTTTCCAGGCTAAACATGCTTCTTTTCTTGTTGCTCAGCCTGACCTTCTCCTTGCAGATTAGCTTTGCCCCTTCACCTTTGTCCTCTCTGGGCGCTCCTTTTACTTTCTTTATGAGAGATTCCTTGTTTTTATTCTTTTCTTTGGCAGCTTTTATTTTGGTGTGCTTTTACTTCATTAGACTGGTCACATTCTGTGTGATGTGTGCAGAGCTGCACCAGAGGCCTCCATTTCTCGTTAAATTTTGTATGAAATTCCAGGGTGCTGCGTGGAGGAAATGAAGTATTCCTGACATTTAAGAACATGTCAGGTATTTTCTTATAAAATTGTATTTGAATGAAACCTGGTGCCTTTCCAGATATTCCTAGAAAGAGGCCTTGCTTCATTTTCAATCTCTAGAAACTGTGCTCTGAGGAAATGAGAAGGTATTTCTACAATGTTACATGAGTTCTTCAAAGATGTTGAGATACAGGGGAAGGTGTTGGGGGATGGGGAATGCTATCACTCGGTTTAGCAGCTATCCTTTAGATAAGATTGCAGGGAATCCCATTGTTTTCCCAGACTGATAGCACTGGGACTTCTGTGACAGTAGTGTGTTTCAAATAGAAAGCAGCTGAGGAAAACCCAAAACTGTAGGTCTCTGTCCATGGTATAGAAAGTGAACATAAATAATTAAAAGAAATAAGGTTGGCTTCAGTGTGTTCCTGTTCGGAAGAGTCATGCTTCTTTCTCTCATGTTGGTGGAATGTAAGCATTTTTTGGAGGTGATTCACTGGGAGGAGGGTGTAGGGGGATAGACGTGCTCTGCGGGAGCATAGTTTAAATGTTGGTGTTTTGCCTTAAAGGGAATTCTCTCTCCTCATTCTAACTAAAAAATGCCGAAGTCCCAGTGAAGTCAGTGAGAGCTGTGCGCATTAAATGGCTGTATAGCCAGTGTGGGGGTTGGCAGTCCATATGTGCTGCTTATGAAAGAAAAAGCGTTGGTTTTCTTTAAGAACTTATGTGGATTTACAGTTCTAGGGAGTAAGGCCTGGCCGGTAGAAGCCACGAATGTAAACTGAAGTGCATATTCCAGCACCCATGCCCACGTGTGCACATGCACTCAACCCTTGGAGAAGATCAGTTGCGTGTTTGGAACTGGCATTAGTTAGGTTACTGTTATTTCCATTAATTCACACATAATCCAGATAAAGATTTGAGAACTATATTGGACTTGAAAAATACCATTTAAAAATAACAGCCACATAAACTTTCAGTGATATTGTGCCTTCCTGAATGTAATGGGTTTTGCAGGGATGTGACATCATGAAAGTCTGGATGAGGCAGTGTGGGCTGCAGTTCCCAGCCCCTGTGTGTAGCAATATTATTGCATATAATGCCCCTCTTCCTGAGGGATTCACACTGTGCCTGTTTGGTTTGGAGCTGGTAAAAAAGAATCCTAAAACATATAAGGGAAAACATTTTTTTGCGTATTGAATTTTTTGAAAGAGCAGCCCAGGACATGAAATGTAAGCAAGCTTTCATAAGGAGAGAAAAAAAAGCTTTATCTTGGATTGCTGTCCCTCTCAAAATGCATAATGCAGGAATACTTCACAGTGAAGAGCTGGAGTAGTTTACACACACAGAATTGTGATGCTTCCACATTTTTGTCCCGAACTGTCAGTATGGGGAGCCTTCATCTCCAAAGACTGCTTTCTGCAGGGCTCGTCAAGGCAAGGTGCCTACATTTTAGGGTCCTGCCTAGGCAGGGAGCCCTCTTGGGTTGAAAGCATCTGCTGGGGAGAGCTTTAATTCCTATTAGAACTAAATAGCTAGATTTAGTGGGACCTGTAGTCAAGAAACTGACCGAAAAAATGAGGTCACTGAGTGTTAGTTCACTAAGGTGTCTCGAGACATCTTATTTAATAGCTGTAATCTGAGTAACATGAAATATTAAATAACAATAAGGGCCTGCTTGCCTGAGGGTTTTTAACACACTGCTGAAAAACCCAGACATATTAAAAAAGGATGCTGCAATTCAAGTTGGTTGGGAACTTTCCAGTAAGCCATTCCTTGAATGGAAAATGCTGATTTAACAGGAACCTTTCACAGCTACTATCTGTCTTAATGCAGCTATTTTTGGGAGAAGTTTCCCAAGGCTTGAGAAATGAAATTTCTGTTTAAGACTTAAAAAGGAGAATAGAATTATTAGAACATGTTGGTGGTAAGGGCTTTTTGCCTGATGCAGACCAGGGGCTTGAACTTTGGTCTCCCACATCCCATCTGTCTCCTCTTGAATTTTTGAAAGTTTTGCTCTGTTTTGGAAGAAAACCAAGTGTTGAAATCTCAAAAAAATAAAAGCAAAATGGAATTCTTGTTTTCCAGCCAGGCCTAGCTATAATCAAGAAATTTAGACTTTGTGGTATTTATTTTACAATAGACTCCAGAAATATTTAAGCCAGTTGAATTTTAAAATGAGTGTGCACAAAAACACTCCTGAGTGTGATACTTAAGAGTTTTGTAAGGGGATAGGACACGGCTAGAAGAGTGTGGCTGCATACAGCCTTCCCTGCCCCACGGATGCAGGGCAGGGAGTTGGAGTTGTGCAGTTTGCTCTTATTTTACACAGACACACTCTATGGGAGTGTAAAACTATTACAACTCACAGTACTTTGCCATTTCTCTGTGATCCTGGGTGTGGACTACAATGCAGCCTAAATTACAGTGAGATGGATTAGTTTGTGCTCTAGTTATTTTCAGAGGCTGTATTTAACAAGTTGCCTCTTCACTGCTTCTTATTTTCTGTGTTGGTTCTTCAAGGTTTTATGGGGAAATTATTTGAAGATGTTTCTTTCCTTCCTTGTGTCTGAGGACCCCTAACATGAGATTACAAGGAAACCTGAAACTGCTGTCCAGTGGATTCACCAGTCTGGGGACTAAATCAGAATATGGGGTCTTAGGTTTCTAAGCAAACAAAATACTTTTCCTTTTTTTCCCCATATTGTAAAGCATCTTAAGTAGCAAAAACTATGAAGAAGAATCAGATCACTAAGCGTGTCTGATTTCCACTCTCTCATTTTTAATGTGCAAAAAGACCCTTGCAGACTTGGAGTATTTGAGGAAAAAATTATAAATCAGTATTTTAATTTTACGTTATCCTAAATCCTATTTAATACATCATTCTGGTGCAACAATTGAAGAGCTTAGATACAAGGTTGAATTAGAAAACAAAAAATGGGCAACAGCTTTCTCTGACTTAATTGCTACACTGGGGAATGAGTTGTGTGTCCACGTCTGAGCATTTCTGCTATTTAACTGGTTTGCACCAATAAGTGGACAGTAACTACGTTACAGTGTAGCACTAGGTAAGAAAAGGGTTTCAGACTGCAGTTTGTAGCTGAAGAAAAGGTGTTCTTACTGGTTTTTATCTTTAGTGCATAAGTCCATGGCCAACGTTCTGGTTTAGATGTCACCTGCGAATCGTTCCGGGGAATGCTCCGGTGCGTGCAGTGTTAGATCCGTTGTTATTTGTTTGCTGTCCCTAGTTAGTGAATGTCTGTGTGATCCATGAGGGCTCGCCGTGACAGCTAGTAGAGCTGTGACCCCTCCATCCTCCTTCCATGCGGATGAACGTTTTAAGCAGGTGGAGTTGTGGGAAAATAATTGGAGTCGATGTTTATATGGTGGCCAGTTCCCATCGCAATCCGTTTGCAGCAGATTTGTCCTGTTGGGTGCTGTGGGAATAGATGAAGACGGAGGAGTGTCGTTCACCGGGACTGCGGTGGGAGGGCAGGGGCCGCCGGCTGTTGAGCCCGGTGGGCGCTGGGCTCCTGGCGCCAGGCTGAGGTTTTGGAGGGGGCTGGTGCAGCGTCGCGTTCCCTCGGCTTGGGAGAGCAGGTGAAGGCAGGCCCTTCGGCTGCGGCCTCCTCCAGGTGAGCGGCGATTTCCACTCTTTCCAGGACGATCCAGGATGGTGGGCTGCGGAGCCCCAGCACGGCCGCCGGTGCCCGACGGTGCATCCATCCCCAGTGCTGCTCACGGAGAGGGTCAGGGCTGTGCCGCCCGGTGCGCGGCGGTGTGCGCACGCGTGCGGGTGCACGGGGGCCGTGTCCTCGCCTGACCCCGCTCTCATCGCAGCCCTCGCCAAGCCGAGCGACCCCGGCCCCGGTGCCCGGGGCGGGTGGCCCGCAGCGCCCNAAGATGGCGGGGCAGGGGCGCCGCCGCCGTGAGGGGGAACGCGGGGCTCCCGCGATGTGAGGGGCGCCGCGGGGGCGGCGGACGGGCCGCCGGGAGCCGCCGCCGGCCCGCGGGAGTGCCGCGTGTAAAGCACTCGGGGTACTGCAGAAACATCGCTGTTCCATAATAAAAATCGGAGGTGTCTGCCTGCCTTTGTGACCACAACTTATATTCTGCAATTTGATGTTTTTTTAGGTTCTAACAGAAAACAAAAGGCCTCAGAGGAGGAAGCAAAGAGTTTTAAAGGTAACCGATGATTGCTTTGATATTTATCCCCTCCCATTTTGAGCAGCATTTTCTTGTCATACAGCCCAGGAAGGCAAAGGGTTAAACGCTGGGTAGCGGCGCTTTCCAGCTATTCAGCAGATTAGCTAATTTTAAAAGCACAGAACATGTCCTTTCTTTCCTCTTTCTCTCCAGCATGTTGTAGACATATTTGAACCTTACTGCACAAGTCTGCAGAACAAAAGTTTGCTTTCCCTTGCATTGGACGTTCCTGTTAATTTCTTCTGTTCCTAGCTTCATACTTCCAGAGATAACAGTTAAATATTTTTAGAATACAGGTTTTATGGCATCTGAAATTTCATGTGAGAAGTCAACGTTGAACTGCAAGCCAAGTTAACAAAAGTGGAATTTTTATACTTACTTTACTGAAGTTTTGATTTCCTCTCTTTCTTTAAACTTTAGAATACCTCAACTGAAACTGAAAATTCTGTAAACTTACAACAACCTTCAGTTTCACGAGGTAACATGTTCCTTCCACACTTTTAAGATGGCTATCTTTCATGATGACAAAAGATTGGTCTTTCATATGTAAATGTCTTAGCTTTTATGCCAAAATACAAACTTGCTACACTCTTGGCTAATGTTTTGGATTTTTTGTTGTTGGTTTTTTTTTTTTATGTAACAGGTAGTATATTGATGTTGCTTCTTTGAGTTAATCTTTACAATGTTTTGGATAGAAATAAGTCATTAATTCTGTTGTTGCAAACTAACATGTTGGAGGATGGATGGGGCAAGTAAGATGGATGGTATGTGTAAGATGAAGCTAGTGAAAATGCAAACAATATGTATGTTGTTAAACTTACTTTGTTGAACTATTCTTTTATACCAGCTAAATGTAATAAGATAGTTTAGTGTTGCTTCGGTACACTAAAATTTCAGAAGTTACTGGACATACACTGGGTTTGATAAATGCTGGCTGGTCTGTAGTGTAATTTTACTTGAAAACATCCCAATTTCTTAATGGTTTTGTTGTTGCTGTTACACATTACAGAAACTTCAGTAAGACAAACCAAAGTTAAGATTAAGTAAGGAGCAAATAACCTGTCCAACCTCAAGGATGTCTGTCTTTCCCTGTGGAGCAGTTGTGCAAACCACCTACCTGTGTGCCAACACTAACTGTGGTTGTACGACACTAGCAAATGTTAGTGGGTTTTTTTTTGCATTAAAAACAATTACGCCATTAAAATATTAGTATTTTCATTGTTGTGGGTATGATTTTAATTATTCATTTTAATTACTGCTGCTCTTTGTAACATAGCACATGGGTGTAGCTAAAACTTGAAGTATTTGCTCATTCTGTGTTTTGTGCTGTTGACAGTAGCATGCAAAATAAGGAGTGTTTGTATATGAGTCAGTTTATAATGTGTAATTGGTGTGATGCCTGTTCCGGCAAAGTGTGGAAAATGTGTTTTTTTGGTCAGACAGATACCCTGTGTTGGGTGTCTGTCTGCAGTAGTGGCTCAGAGTTGGTCTTGAGATTTTCCTCTTGAGTTCATTTTGCCACTGTTTGTGATTTGATGGCCAAGCAGGTTGCTATGTAATTGTGTCACTCCTCTCCTTTCCAGAAAGCCTTCTCGAGGGTTTTTTTCCACCCTTGGCTCTTGAGTGGAAAGGCTTGCCTGGTTCTGTGTGTGTGCGTGGTATCCTGGGCTGATTTCTGGTTTGACTTTCCCTTTGCTGAACTAATTCTGTGATGTTTCCTTTGGTTTTAAGTACTGTTCTTTGTGTTTTCTAGTGTTTTGTGGTGCTGAAGTGTGTTTCCTAAGAGTTTGTTCGATTGCAGCCACCAGAGCAGGCGCAGTACCTCTGAAGGCATCTCACGGAATACCGGATTGGGGTTGGTGGGGTTGGCCTTTGGTTTTGGATGGGCAAAGGGAGGCTGGGCATCTTAGGTTACCTTGCAGCTCTGTCAGCTGCAGTAAACTTTAAAAAAGCTGCATAATTTGCAGACTTCTTTACTAGGGCGTTTTTAGAAATGTGACATTGTTATATGACTATAACCTGGCTTCTGCTGTTGGTGGGACAGCCACATAAAGTGGTATTGTCTTATCTGTTGAATTATAACTTGTGTTTGATTTTATGATTGGCAGTGGCTGAGGGCATCTGACCAGGGACGTTTTCAAAATTGTGACAGGATATGTCTTTTTTTCTTTGTATTTTCTTCAAGTAGTATTCTTAAGTTTCTTAAAGGAGGATTTGTAGTACTTTCTTCCAATAATCCATGGAGTTTTGGGTTTTTTCCTAACCTTCCTACTTTTTGATAGATGCACATTTATTTACTCAAAGGGCTCATGTTCTAACTGTGCTGCTTAGGACCAACCTATTCCAAATTCTGTACAAGGGGAAAATGAGCAGTGCTTTCCAGTTGAAAATGGGTTGGACAGATATAAACACGACTAAAAGTGATACACACTGTTATACTGTACCTTTTGTGTACTATTTATAACTTTCCGTACTCGTGTCTTAAAGCTTCTTTCTGGTTATTGGGGGACTCATTTAGGAAATTCATCTGTGCCATAAGTACTGTATTAGGTTCTCCATGTTTATTTTGAAAGAACATCTGAAATATTCATCACTTCTAGCAAGCAAGTGCTCATTAAAGAAAGTCTTTGTAAGCTCGCAGTGATGAATATGAGGGAAGGAATATACTTAGTTTTCCTTAGGGTTTATGTTTTGTTATCTTCCCAGTTAAGCAGATGCTTTAATTTTATTCTTGGTAATGGAAAATCTATACAGAAGGGATTCATACTTAAAAATTCATTTGCCTGCATTTCAAAAGTCACATTATACACCCTGCTTCGCTTAACATCATCCTTTTTAGCCACTTACTGGTGTTCTGGCTCAATTTGGGCAGTGCAGTGCACCTCTTCCTGAGGATGGGGAAATACTTGCAGTCACTTGCAAGTTCATTACCACAGAGCTTAGCAGAACTGGACGGTTGCACGTGGCGTTGTGTTGTCAGGGAAATCGACACTTACCACGTGTAGGCAGCAGTGGTACCAGCAAGGAAACCTCCCCACAGATCAGGAGGCAGCTGGTGAAGCACGATCCCTGGTCTTTCCTGGGGGTTCTGGGGAGCCAAGCCTGCCTTTTGGACGGCTGCGGGCGTTTGTTGCCGTGATGGAGATTAAAGAAACACAAAACAGCAACAAAACGACAGGCAGAAGAAAGAAAGGGAGGGGAAAAATAGGGAAGAGACTGTGGGAGAAATCCAGAACGACATATGCAGTGCTGAGTGAGTTTCGTGGCTGCCTGCACAGTCTGTGTTCTCTGGTTCTCTGCGTGTTTCTGCACAAACACTGCGACGGTGATCGAGGGCGCCAGCAAAGCGCGAACGGTGCCTGCTCACACTCTGTAAAATCCCCTCAGCTGAAGGCAAGCCAGAAGCCAGAGATGACTCAGTATCTGGAACTTTGGGGTTGTTTATAAACATATATTAGGAACATAAAAGCTTCATTTCCATCAAGGCTGCAAATAGCTGATTAAGCACCTTCTTAATTTTTTTCCTCCACATATACAAAGCATAGTCTTGTAAAAAAACAACTTTAAAACATAAAGTTGGCTTGGCAGACCTGCTGTTGCCCTTTTTATGATGCAGTTTTAGTTTTGCAGCTCAAAGAAACTAAAAATACACTTTTTTGATCAAGGTCATCCATGTGTTAACAAGGTTTAGGAAAGCAAGTGCTAAAGTTCATGATAACGCTTGGCGTGAGCAAGGATTGAACTGATTCGGAACATTTATTCTAAATTATGGTATATATTTTTAGTGCAGGATAGCTGCCAAAATATTTAGCTGGATGAAATTAAGTTTTATTACTTTTTTCCCCTTTAAACTGAGATATGAGCAAGTCGATGTATGGAATTGCACTGCTGTGGAATTTTGCAGGGAGAGAAGGAAGAATGATACGATACAAGTTGGAAAGCATGTTGTCCAGAAAGCACTTATCATATTTGTTGTGGGTTTTTTTAAATAGACATTATCACCTTGGAGCATAGTCCTTCAGTAAATACCAATTAAAATTGCTTTGAGTGCTGGTTGAAAGTTTCTCCCTGGTTTTTACTCCCTGTCTTTTTCCTCCCTTTTTTTGATAGGTAGACCTTACTTTTGGTATGAGAGTATCCTACACAAACCAGTTAACTTATATTTCTGAAAGTAAGATAATTAACTTAGCTGTTACGTGGATTTTTTTCAACATTTTTTGAAAGAAATGTTCTCATTTTCATCTTTTTCAAGCTGAATGTGCGTATGTCTAAATGTCTAAATCTTTAAATTTTTCTGCTCTTGGTAGACTCATGCAACCACTTGATGTGAGCAGGCATGGTTATGGTTGTGATTTAGCACAGGGTGCTTGCCCGTGCAGCTTTCCCAGCACTTCCACATGAATGCACTCATGAACATACGAAGCCCTTGCATGTTGTTTGTACAGTTCTGCCAGGACTACTCATGTATGTAGATGTTTTTGAACAGAGCTCTAACAAAGAAAGCCTTTGTAAGTGGTCTGTAAATTATTAATCTTAATCTAGTTATTTTCTAATCCCTAATTTTTCCAGTTTCTGGCGGAGTTGAAGCCTGTCCCTTGTGGGCTCTTTCGTGGGGTGTGCAGAGATGCTGTGCTTCCTGTTCCTGGAAGGCTCTCTTACTCAGTGCTGCTCCCTCTCCCATCGCCGTCTCCACTCGTGTCCCTGTGCTTGCTCAGCAGCACCACCGCGCTGCTCTTTGCCCTACAACTCCCCAAAATGTTGAGGGAAGAAAGGCACACTGCCCTGGAGAGGAGACAGGGAGGAGCAGGGTTTTCTGTTTTAACTCATTCATTGCTGTAGCAGAGCAGTTGTGAAGGTAGTGCCACTCCACAGGGATTGGTGAGGGCAGAGGCACATGGAGGCTGGGGAAGTGTTGAGTAAGGCCAGGCTCAGCCTCGTGATCACAGTGGTTTTGAAGGGGTTTGCGTGTTTTGAATCACTATTTATTTGTAGATCTCGACTCTCATGGTATGTTTTAGTGCAGGGCTTTCCACTTTATTATATTTAGAAGTGGAGCTTCGAAAAAGGTAGAAAATGTGTTTGTGATCAAAAATGTTGTAAAATATCCAGTAAAAGCGGCATGGCTTGTGGAAAGGGAGGAGAATGTACATGTGGAGATGAAGGTCAGTTGTGTAGGTATATTGATTGAAGTGTTGTTTAGATGTTCTTAATGAAGTATTACAAAATAAACACAGGGTTTCTCTTCCAGGTATGTTGTTTTGTTGATATTGTCTGCATTCACTACTGCAGTGTGAGCTTTATTCAGTACTTGCACTTGCTGTATGTGATGCAGGCATTGAAATAACTGAGATGGCTCTGCTGATTCCAGTAATCTGTTCTCAGTGTGCTGCTGTCCATACGTTTACTGACAGTAATATCTAAAAACTGCTTTGAAAATGGGTGCTACCTGTTTAGGATCTCAAACCATATTGCTAAGCAAGTTTGTTTATTGCTCTTAGCAATTGGTGTGGGAGAAAACCGTTGAGAAGCCCTAAACTTACCTGAGTGGCAGCAGATCTTTCACATTTGTGATTTTTTTTCTTTCTACCACATTATACCAAGATTTTTGTTCAGTGTTACTGATTATGGGAAAGTTAATTGAGCTGATAATATGACAGCAAACTTTCCCATTGACGTTAGTAGGAACCTTACTTTTGTAGACAGAGATCTGATTCATACTAAAATTCCTAATTATACGATTTCATTGAGGAGGCAAGAAGAATTCATGCTTTCTTTTTAAATGTTACGTGCATGAAACTTAAATGATGTAAAGAAAAAGGAAAACAGCACTTATGTATAAGCAACTAACAGTAATGCTGTCCTTGTTGTCCTAATAACTTTAATATTAAGCCTTCTAGAATATTAGGATTTTTTGAAGCTGACTTACAATTGAGTGGTTTGTGTCTTGACTGAATTCCTTTCTCAGTGTTTTGTTGGTGCTGTATTGCATTATAGTTTAATCAGTGCCCTGTAGTAAAATGGGGCTCTAAATGTAATTTTCCTGGAATAAGGGATTTGCTGGACTTGTGAATAAGAGGAAAAACTGCTCTGTGTTTATACATGCAAAACATTCACTTTTGTGACAGATGATCACTGTCTGAGTTCTGCAGTGCAAACACCACTGTTGCAGTGCTGCACCATAACATTGCTGTTACTCCAGGATGGGAGTGAAAGCTGCTACTCCTATAAAGAGCAAGTGGAAGTTACAGTGCAAATTCTGCTTTGAGCTTTACTTAAACCATAGGCGTGCAAGCTCTCAGACAGAAGAGGAAACATGATTTGCAATTTTTTAGGCTTTTTTTTCTTCATGAGAGTAAGCAAAACATAGATGAAAAATCCTGAGCAGTGCTGCCTGATGCCTTAAGAGATCAGCATGACTATTTTTTTTCTTTTTTTAATCTGAATTAAGGTGCTCCTGTGACATACCTGTCACTGAGTTTTCTATTTCTAGAGTGTTAGTTACTGCTTTTTGACTTGTGGCCCCTCATCAGCTTTAAAACCAGGCTAGAATCGTGTGTCCTTAGCAGTTCTGGTCTGAGAGCTGCTACCAACACGTAGTAACTTGTAAGTAATGAAATTGGTTGTACAACAGATGGTGGGGCACTGCACCTTGGTCCTAAATTAAGGAGCTGAATATATTCCTGATTAGATTACAGGAACTGTGGAAAGTTATGTTGCTAGCTTAGCAGTTTGGACCTTTACTGCACTGAACCTGAAGAGAAATTAACTTGTCTCAGTTTGATTCACATGTGGTAAACCCAGGCAAGATCATTATGAGCACTTGTTCTTGTGCTGGGAGGTTGTAAGACAGTGTCCTTTTATTTGGCTTAAAGGTCATTTTTTAAAAAATAGCTGAAAGAACTTGAATTTCAAAATTCCCATGGATGAAAAGTGCATCCAAACACCTAATAAGATGCTTGAAAAAAATTCTTTGCTCTTTCTCTGTCTCGCTGCAAAAATGTGCACCATAGTTCAAGGCCAGACTTCTCCAGCCTTAACTTAAAGTCATTGAGTCTTGTTAGACTTTTGTCTACTAGAACAAGGAGCCCTCTGTTATCAGCATTCTTTTCCACATAGACTGAGCAGGAGTTTGTGGCTTTTCAATTTGCTTTCTCTTTGGTAAATTGCAGAGAGTGAGTAGAGAGTGAACTTGAGGCTTTCACTTCAAGATGTTTCAATCCTTTGTCATTCTTGTGGTCCTCGGAGCCCTCTCCAGCATATCAATGTCTTGCTTGAATTGAGGATGCCAGAACAGGATGCTTTATTCTGCTAGCAGGTGCAAAAGTGCCAAGTGCAGGATAGAAAGTAACCAGTCTTTTTCTAATTATATTGTTATTTATGCACCCAAGAGTCTAACTAACCCTTTGAGCCAGAAAGTTGGACCAGGAGTTTCTATAGTTACTGTGCAGTTGATAATTGACCATGTTAATTGTCGTCTTGGAAGGCACTGCTTTCCAAGGTAGCAACCTGCCTTTTGTGAATACAGTCTCATGTCTCTTGCTGAATACAGTCTCTCTTTAGCTGTAATGAAATGGCTGGCTTGCCAGCTTCATTTAGGAAGCATCATGTCTGCTCTTTGAATTATTTGCTCTTTTTTATAAGTATTAATTTACTGCTCTTCCAGGTTGTTGCTAAGAAGGTTACACGTGGCTGTGATTTGCTCCCTGAAGCCCCTGTTGTGAACTCTGTGATGATTCTCCATTTGCAGGGGAGGGCCAGGCAGCACTTCCTTAACACTGTGCTGATGGTTTCATAAACGAGTAGGCCACAAGAGACATTAGCTAGGGTGGGTGAATTCGGAGACTGAATTTCTTTCATCTCTGCTTTTGAGCTAAAGCACATTAGGGAAAAGTTCTATTAGGGAATATGTATTGCTGCTGATTGTATCATTTTTCTTTTCTGGCTTAATTGAGTGCTATATTTTCCAGAGCTGCCAGGGTCTGTTTGAGTGCTTGGTTTCAGTGTTGAAGACAAATGATTGAGTAATTCAAAACACCAGCAAAAAACAAACCAAACCCAAAACCAAAGGAAAACAAAAATGACCAGGCAAGATGCTTGTTTATATTTGCTTCTGTGGCAGAAAAAGTACTGTAATGTTTGGCATTTTTTCTTTCTTAACAAATCCACTTCTTGGATGCCTGTGTAGGAGAATGGGGCATCCTTCACCTTCTGTTTTTTCTTGCTCCTGTTTGTAGCTCTTACAAGATAGAGATAGGAGTTGATGGAAACAATAATCTGAGTCTGTGGCTGTGAGAGCCTGTTTCCAAGTAGTAATCCAATAAATACATTTCTATGAGAGTCACCATTTGAAACCTTTACAGTCAGAATTAGTACCCTGTAGTTTTTTATTTTGTTACTAAGTGTATCCTTTAGGGTCTGATACTGCAGATCTTCTTTGTAAGTGGTCTCACTGAAGCTGTTACACAAGGTGGGTGAGAGGGCTCTGCTCTGGTAGTGGTGTAGGAGAGAAAAGGAAGAGAACAAAGATGTAAAGACTTTGAAGCCATAATGTACTAATTCCTCCTGGAAAGAGACGATAAGGAGCTTTTCTGGTGGGAAGGTTGGCTCGTGTTTGAAGAACATAGCAAAGAGGATCTAAATGTAGATTAAATGGAGAAGAAACTGAGAGCTAAGCTGTAGCTTGGAGAATGTTCTTTGCTGTTGTGGCTACAAATATGGAAAAAAAAAAAAGCAACCAGCAACTACAGCAGACTTTTCAGCTGTAGTAAGATCCAGTGTGAAATGCTACCTGCTGTGATGCTCAAGTCGGTGACTGGGTGGTTTGATACTCAGGGAAGTTGGAAGTGAGGGGGATCTCTCCAGGAAAGCCTGAATGTCTTGCCCCAGGTCAGGTTCCTTTCTCCAGGTTTGCAGAGCCTCTTGTTCCCCTGAGTTTCTGTATAACCCAGCTTCTGTGGTAAAACTTGTCAACATAATTTTGCCGAGTCCTGTCGTGTCCCTCAATGCCATCTGTGAACGCTGCTCTCTTGAGGAACGAAACACCTTGTACACTCAGGCTGTTAACAAAGGTCTCCAGTCTGTTTCTCTGCATTGAGACCTATAGAAAATGTGCCTTAGCTGGGCCGGTGTGGGAGTGTGGTACCCTGAGAGACTCCTTCATGTCCACAGTTAGGCAGTGTGCTGGTACCTGCTTTATGCCTGTGGGGAGATTGATGGGCAATATGCCCCAGCTTGCAGCTTGGCCCCTGCTCTGTTTTTCTCTCTTTTGGGAGCCTGCTTGGACACCCTGCTCAGGCTGCAGCCTTTGGCAGCAACCTATAGCATGTTGCTGCTGTCTGCATTGTTGCAGTAGTCAGACGTGTCATGTGGTCTGAAATAGATGTTTATTCTTAAATGCATTACTGTATCTGCCTTTAATGAAAAAAACCCAAGAAGAAAACTTAGCTGTATTCAGGAGGTGACCTAAAGCTTCCACCTTACATTTGCCTCTGCTCTAACCAGTGCATGGTTTCCTACATAGCACTTGGCATAAGCAACTGTTCCTCCACACCTGTGCTCTGCCTCCCTGTTGCCTGTCCTATCCATGTCTTATCTCCTTGTCCCTGTGTGTTGATCCTGCCCGGTGCAAGTCCTCAATTCCACTGAATTTCTGGATGTCCTGGGGAGCAGACACTAGACAGCAGGTATAAATGACAGAAGAGTAATTGCTGCTGGTCAGCTGGCTGGGGCTTTCTTGTCTCTTGGTGAGGCAGTGACATCTGACAGTCGGACCATGAACCAAACACCTTGTTTGAATGTTAGGTGAAGTACATTTGGAATATTTTCCAAACAGTTTTTCTGAAACGAAACTTTCATTGTGGTTTTGGAACTCTGAGGAGCTGCCAGCTCTGTCCCAGCTTGGAGGGACATGTGGGGCTGGCTGTGTGGCTGCAGGCACTGCAGCAGGATCCAGGCTTACCCATTGCACTGCAGCTTGCAAGCGCTTCTCAGCTGCTCATCCTTTTGTGCTGACGAATGTTGTGACCCTGGAAGAGCTGTCTTTTGAGTTATCCTAGTTTTTGGCACAAGCAGGGGGTGCAAGTATTGTTTGATCTGTTGGGCACTGTATTCTTATGGGACCTGGGCAGAATCTTACAGGGAGGGAGGGCTGGTTAGGGGACTTAGCATTAGTTGTTGTGTTAGTCATCAAGACTTGCTCGTAGAGATGTTTTACAGTAGTTGGACAGGGCATCGTCTGTCATTTCTTGTTTATGGGAGTAATTGTTCCTGGTGGTGTCCTTTAGTACAGTGTGTTGTTACCACCTGTAGAGGTTTGGAATGAGAGACACAAATCGATGGCCTGCTCGCTGTTCAGGTGTGGAAGTATCTTTGGGGTAGCTTAAGCATTGCATTTTGATTGGGAGTTGGTGAATTCTGCATTACCTCAGGGGCATCATGTGTTAAAAGAGAAGTTAGTAGTAAGTCTGGCTCTTCAGAATGTCAAATGATTTGCTGTAACTGGCTGTTTGTGTGTGCTGGAAGCATTAGCTCACAGAGTGAATTCTTGTGTGTGTGTGTCTGTATGTGAGATAATACCTGGTTGAAGTTTAAGTAATACAGCAATGGCCACAGCAGGCTCTGTGGTTCCTGTCCTAATAGCACAAACTACTGCAGAGCCTAAGCTTGAGCACGATTTGTTAGCGGCTCGTGTCTCCTGGCAGAGTAGAGCTCTCCTTAATGAGAGAGAGAGGAAATTACTAGTATTGATCTGTTGTATTCTTCAGCTTTTCATTGCATTTGTGTAAAAGCCTTGGAAACTGATCGGATCAGGCTTATGTGCTGAACTCCTGCGAATGTTAACACTGTTGCTTGGGGCTGTGGTATCCTTGTCTGTAGTTTTCACTGGGTTCTTTTACATCCGGATTCAGGACTTGAAGATAGATCGTTCCTAGGTTGAGGGGAGGAATCGAATGAGCTCTGTCCCTGGTAGTGTGTCGGCATTTCTCTTTGTGCATGCAAACAGACTATCCAGTGGCCTTTTCTGTTTGTGAGGGAAAATAAAAGGTATCTTTTAGGATCCATTGCAGCTCAGTAATAGGAGCTAAAGCAACACAGTGCTCAAAAGGGGGAGTTTGATTAAAACAATAACATCTGATTTTATGACAATATTTTGTCTTCATGTGGAAAAATAAAATATGAACTAACTCATGCCAGTGATATGATTCATCTGGGGTTTTTTTTCTTCCTCATTGCATGTGGGCAGCTTCTAGTAATGTTAGTGGAAAATATGAAGTATGAAGAGTATTTTTTTTTTTAAGCAATGTCACCTTTGCCGCTGGGGTTCTGTAGGGACACAGCACTGTACCTGTGCAGTACTAGCAGATTAGGGAATATCCTGAGTATTTTTGAGCATAGCAGAGCTTTTTGATCAGATAAAGTATTTTATTGAGGAACAGTCTAGTTGGGAGGGCTGTGACGACACTTTTATACTGAGTGCTGTCAGTGGAGTTTGTGTCAGATCTTCTCATCTCTGCTAATTGTGGATGAAGCCTCTTCTTTCCCTGTGCCTCTTACTGCTCCCAGATTACCAGACTTAGGTTATTAGTTTTTTTTAATGTAGTGAACAATCCCTCTAATGATGAGTGGAATACAAAATGCGGTGTTGTGTTGAAAATGTGCAAATGATGGGGAATTAGCTTTCCTCCATTTGATTTTATGTCCTCAGCCTCCTAATTGTCTGATTAAATAATTTTTAATAACAGTTTTACATGGCTGGGAGTCTTTTGGATTGGTAGAGATATTAGATGTCCTTTTACCTAAGAAAGAACAACAATTTCATGTTCTACTTCTTTCTGAAGTTGAGGTAGTTGAAATGCAGCTTCTGTGCAGGTATAGAATGGTGGGGTTTTACTCTTTTATGGTGGACCCTAAAAATATTTTCTGGTACAGTTACAGAGACCTGTGCGTTGCATTTACCCGTGCTAGCAATAGAACTGTGGATCCTGTTCAGCTTTAGTGGATCCCTTAGAAAGTGCTCAGTGACCCCCTGGGTCTGGGACTCTTTCACTGAAGATCACCAGGATCCAGAGGAGCTCTGGCTCACAGACCGTTAGTCAGGATCTGTGTGTAGTGAAAAGAGATTAAATAAGGAGTCTTTTTGTGTATAATATCTGTAGGCTTGACTTAGCTGCATAGGTGCTGGACATGTTATGGATTCCTGGGTTTGTGTTTTATCAATTGCAAGGTGACCACTGAGCTCCAGATGGAGCCGGCTCCGTGTGCCTTGTTTTGCCTGGGGGTTTGTGGCAATTCCATCTTGATGGTTATAATTAATCATAAATCTATTTTGCATTTATTTTCGTGAGTTTTCTCAGAAGTCTAGTCTCTGTATAGATTTTGACATTGCTTCAACCACATGAACTGTATAATATCAGTGAAGATGAAGAGCATATTTAACAAAGGATTAAAATTTAGCATTTACTAAAATACAGTTTTGAGTAGCTTACGTGAGAGACTGTTGAGAAAACTGGAAATTTCCATCTGAATACAGAAGTTAAACAGCTGTTTAAAGAGTAACTTCCAAGTGAGCTGATGTAAATTGGCTTTCTGTTCATTTCTGCTTAGGGCTTGTAATTATTTAAGAACTGGAAGCAAGACTGGCTGGTTTTCAGGATTAGCTAGAGTGTCCAACCAAATGGTGTATTGGTTTAGCCAGTTTATTGGTCTAGCCAAATGAATGTAATTATGCCAAATTACTGCTGAACTTTGTGGTATAAGCCTTTGGATTTCAGTCTTGCTTTTAACATAAATTTTTTTACCTTTTTTTAATCTGCTCAGACAAATTAATTAAAAATGGAATTCTTAAATCTAATTCTAAATGCTAACATCCTTTATCTGACTGTTCATTTTATTAGTCTCCCACCACCACATTTACAGAGTTTTTTCCTCTGCCCTTCAACAGTGGGGAAAAATAACTATAAATATGGATAGGGTCTTTAGGCTTCAGATTATTTTATAACTTCCTGTTTTGTTTATTTTCCAATGTCTGTGCCTAATTAGGATATTCTTCGTATCTGTCAAAGTAGGGTTTAATTGCTGTAAATATGAAGCTTCTTATTTTTAATAATATGCTTTGAACAGCTGTTACAACAAGGGTGTTTTATTATTGTTTTATAGGCAAATTTAGAAAACAAACCAGTAAATGGCCGCAGACCAGAACTCATGGAATGCAGTATATGTGGTCATGGTGAAAAATACAGGGTGAAGACAAACCAAGCAGTTCCCATTGAAAATGTGCAGTCCAAGGAGAAAGAGAGAATGACTGGCTTAGAAGCAGAGAAGTGGGCACATAACGAGAAGCCATCCTTTGGTGTCAACGGCGACATCCACGGAGCTGTGCCGGGCACCGAACGCTTGAAACACGCTGACCACAGTGAAAGAGCAGCCTCTCCCAGTCAGTTCGCTGAGCCAAAAAAATCCTTTGTACACACCATCAAAAATGGCATAAAAACCCTGCATTATTCACCACCAGAAGCAGTAGCTTCACTGAAAAATGTATCTACAGAGGAAAGGGCAGATTTGACAAGCAACTCCCACGTGCAATGGCCGAAGGGTACCAATCTGAATAACTTAGTAAGCGCTCTGACGAGTAGCACTGGATGTGTTCACCCAGAAAATGAAGGGAATGTTTTAATGAAAGAGGAAAACTGCACTTGCAGCATCTCCGAGTATTCTGATAAGTCAGTTTTGCAGACAGGTTCCAGCTCGGATCTGCAAGAAAGCTTGTGTTGTCCTCCACTGCCTGAAGAGGAGCTGCAGGCAGAGAAGGATGGCTTTAAAGTACCTAATGTGGAGACCCAGCCTGAGAATTCTGCACTCCAGACGACTTTCTTGTCCCTGATTAAAACCAGAAACTTAACTCTGGAGCAGGTTGTAGCTATTGAAGCTTTAACACAGTTGTCTGAAGCTCCTTTAGAAATAACTTCACCAGCTAAAACTGAAAGTACTGAATGTACAGGAGAAACAACTTCCAACTTGCTCCATAGTTTGAAAAGGGATATCTCATCCTCCTTCACATCCTCTGCGTTACAAGAAATCAAAGACACTTACTTGCAGAATGAGCAACAGCTCTTGGCTCACTGTGCTCACTCGCAGAAGCAGCTCCCTAATAAGGCAGTGTTATACAATGGCCAAAGTTCAGTGTCTGAATCGTGTGATAAACCTGCCAATCTGGCTGGGGAGATGTATAAATTACAGTTATCCTCAAGAGATACCGAAACTTTATCTGACATAACATCTAATGCAGCATCGTTTTCAGGATATGATTCCAAGAAAAGTTGTGCTCATGAGCCAGTCACCCTTGCAGGGTATTGCAATGCTTCATGTAATGTCCAGCCAATAAGGAACAACTTGGAAGCTCCTGGCCAGTTAGAGCAAAAGCCAGCGTGTAATGATTTGAAATTGGAAGGTAGCTCTTTGATTAAAGAAGGAGGAGTTCACAGCCAGGATGAAGAGGATGTAGCTGCACAACTAACTCAACTGGCAGCGCTGATTGAATCAAACCAGAGCAATCCAGAGCAGAAGAATGACATAAAGGCATCACTGCTTAATCTAATATCACATGAGAGGCAGCCAAAATACAACCAAGATGTGTTGCAGAAAAAAGAATCTGTATTTTTTAGGCATAATTATAGTTCCTTACTGTTAAAGCAAAAGCAAGCAACAAATAAGAAAGGAAATACTGTGCCATGGAAACCAAGACACAAAAAGAAGCCTCAAGAAGCACGCTATCAGCAAAATAATCAAAACCAGCTAGAGCTGTTGTCATGCCAGCACAGTGAATTGCAGGACATTTGGATATCATCAAAACTGCACAAGCTTGGTCAAACCGTGCCACAGGACTCCAGGGTAGCTCCGTCTGAAAAAAAATCTCCAAGAACCAAAGTACAGAGAGTGCTCAGTCAAAATACTTCAGCGTCACAGGAAAAAACTAGATTATTTCTCCCACAAGCACAGATAAAATTCCACAGATGTTTACCTGAGGCACTGCAGGAGAAAAAAAAAGACAGGTTGTTTGGCTGTGAAGTGGTGAATGAGCAAATGAAAACTGTGGGCTCCAGTGACCCACTAGGCACTGATCCACTGAAAAATGAAGTTCTTGCACGTAGCCAACATAGCGACCTGTCCTCCCGTAATCCTCTGGCTGTTTCACAGCTGAAAACAGCATCCTTGTTGAAAAGACCAACTGAAAACCTACAGATGTTTACAGAAAAATGTAATTCTCAGGTACAGCAAACAGCAAATGTCAGTCAGGCGCATCCTTTGCCACCAACTTTTAACCAGTCTAACCTGAGAGCTAACGAAATGTGTAGTGAAAACAAAGCCTGTGTTCAGCAGGTCAAACAACAGGTAGATCCGAAGTCACAGGTGCTGCCTATTCCCTGTGGTGGGGCCCAGGTACCAGGTTCTGCTGAAGCTCTCAGGAATATGGAGTGTGTGGGTGAGGTGACTGTTCTGACATCAACCGGTTTGGGTACTGACCACGCCCAGAGCACAGGGGACTCAGGGTGTTCCCCAGCAAAAAACACGCTCAGCAGTTTCCTTGAATCACCTATGAAGTTTCTTGATACCCCTACAAAAAATTTAATAGACACACCTACCAAAAAAGGACAATCTGAATTGCCAACTTGTGACTGTGTTGGTAAGTGTTCTTGCTAACTTTTGCCTGTACGTTTCAAATGGAGGTGTGCTCATGTTGCTTCCTTTAATGTGAGGAAGTGTTTGTGACGGCTGTTGCAAAAGAATTAGTGTTTCACCATTAGAAGACAGGAGGAAATTATCTTTCCCCTCTCTGTAACTTGCTTGATGTTCTTTGGGCCTGCAGAGCACAGCAGAATTGAGTATTTTTTGTACTGCAGCTGGCAGGTTTAAGTCCTCCACTTAAATTTAAACCTGGAGGAAAGGGAGTTTTTCTGTTCGTTGTTCTGCCGTTGCTGACTCGTGCTTTATGTGCGCTTACCTGCATTGTATCAGGTCATGATTTTGATGGTCTAGAACTGGTTTGTGCCTGAGTGGGCTGGGCAACAGTGTCCCAGTGTATTTTCCGTGTTGCCTAAATCTGTTAGACAAGCAGGAGAGCGTAGCTGGGGATGGCCTTGTTCCTGTCACTGTTGGTCCCGATGGCCGCTGTGGGGTGGCCTGGAAGAGTCTGTGTCCAAGGCTCCTGACACCTCTGGCCACGTGGAGGAGAGCTCAGGTGGAGCTGAGGTGGGGCCACTTGCAGAGTGACTCTGTTGCAGCAGGAGATGCCAGAGCAAGCTCTGCTTGGAGGGCTGTGCAGACGCAGCTGGGCTGAGGGTGTGAGACGCGCTGTGCTGTCACTATCAAAGCACCCAGGCAGAAAGGCAGGTCAGAGCCTCGCAACAAATCATCCGCAGGCAGATTGTTTCATCTTGGCTTTCGTGTTCTGAATCAACAGAGTGCTTGTTAAAAGGCCTGGGTTATGTTTTCTGTTCTGTAGGATATGACTATCACTTTATTTTTTTTTTATTGCCCTCAATTCCCCCTTGTCTGAAATGAATTATTAATGTTCCTACCAGCAAGGATACTGGGAATTTTACTTAGTCAGTACATGCCAGCTCCTCTAATGAAAATTTTAAAGAATGCAAAATACTGCTTTAATTAGGGTTTTACTTTATAACATTAAAAAAATGCTGGCAGAATCATCGGAGGAAATAAGTATAAAATAATTTCAAAGTGTCTGAAGAGAAAAGCCTGTCATACTCTTTACTCATGATATTTCAGGGTCAAATTTTATGTGTTCTAATTTAATTTGGAAGGCATTTCCGTAAACTGTTTCTAAGTTTACTTTTAACGGGGTAAATAAATTTTGTATGTGCCAACATAGCTTTCTTTACCTGCTTACAGAGCAAATTATAGAAAAAGATGAAGGCCCCTATTACACACACCTCGGGACAGGACCAAGTGTTGCTGCTGTGAGAGAAATTATGGAGAACAGGTGAGGAAAATTCAGCTTTTAATGCTCATTGTATTTCTGACTACCTAAACAGGGAAGAAGTAGAGCTCTGAGAAACGAAGTGCTGTGTTTAGCTTTGTTTTGGTGAACTTTTGTCAGTACTCATTTGTAAAGTGTTTTCTTGTTCGGATGTGCATGAGGTGAGCACGAGCACTTCAGGTCCAAACTCATGTGTCTTTTCTGAGCCCTTGCAACCTCAGGGCTGAAGTTCAAGTGCAGTGTGTTCTGGCGTGCCCTCGAAGTCAATAGGAAGGACAGAAATCGGCAGCTGGCAGCATAAGATTTTCTGGTGTCCTGCCTGTGAAAGAAGCTGTGGCAAACTGGAAAGAAAAAGGTCGTATTAGTGACTGATTGCACTAGGATTTATATGCAGATAATATTTTCGTACCCAGAAATTTCCTTAGTGGCAGAAGTTTATCAGAAGATATCAAAAAAATGCTCTTGCAGGGTTTTAAATTAAAAGGATTTTTTTTTGCTTTATAAATACTTTTTTCGTCTGTTCTCAGTAAAAATAAATTCATTAATCTTTTATTGAAAATGTTTCTTCTTTTAAAATGGTCTACAGTAGTTTGTTTTACTCATGAACTTTTTTTAATGCAGGTACGGAGCAAAAGGAAGCGCTGTAAGAATAGAGGTGGTGGTTTATACAGGAAAGGAAGGAAAAAGCTCTCAGGGGTGTCCAATTGCCAAGTGGGTAAGTTTTTATGTTAAATCAATAAAGTTGGTTTTTGTGTGGCTTCAAATGATGTGCAGTCCTTGACTTCAGATATAATCTGATCTTTAATGAAGATCTGATTCTTAATTGATTGAAAAGTCTGCCTGAATGATGAAGCTAAGGAAAACAATTTTTTGTGATCTTTTTTGTTAAATTTAAGGTGCTGTATGTTATGTACCGTGGTTTGAATGAGTGTGAAAGGGAGAGGCTTAACAGAGCTCGCAGAGATGAACAAGGGTAGAAATACCCTGACAGTGTCTGAAAGTTGGAGTGTTTTGTGAAATACGGCGTTGGGAATTGTGAAAGAGAGAAAAGAAGGGATGGTTGCTTGGGGGAGTTGGAAAACTATCCAGGAACATTTTTAAAAACCCTGCTCAGTTGCATGACCACTTGAAGAAAAGAGTGATGGAAGAATTTCAGTCTCATATGCCAAGGGGTTCATTACTATTTTTGAGGAACTGAACTCAGTGTTTGAAAATGTAAGTGTTATGATGATAGTTTTCACCGAAGTCTTGTCTTGCATTGCTTCATAGGAGCCAGGAAATGAGGTAACAGGCACAAGCTCCAGGAGAGAGCTTGGAAAGAATTGATTGTCCTTAATCTTTGCTGAAACCACTGAGGGAGGTAAAAAGTAGACTGGAAATCTTGTAAACTGAGTTTTGGAAAATAATAAAAGAAGTTGGTTGTTAAAAGAAAAATGTATTACTGTATTTAGGAATTTCAGACTTGATTGAAAAAACTGTGAAGGTAACTGTACAGTTGCTAGGGTAGTGTTTGTAACTACATGCCAAAAATAAGGTTATTGCATATTGTATGCGAGTGAATTTGCATGTTAAACATTTACTGCTTGTGCTTGGAACAGTCAAAATGTGTTTTTTATACTCAATACATAAACTTTTTTCAGAAGGGAATAACATATGTGTTTGTGCTTCAGATAATATTTAATAACAAATCCAGTATCCAAGAAAAAAAAATTTTAAACTAATTTCATAAAAAACTGACCCAAAAGGAATGGAAAGATTTTTCTCAGTGTTTCAGGTAAACAAAACAGTTTTAACAGAGAACAGGAGCTAAAAATTTTACCACAGAAACAGTTGCGAGCAGCTAAGAGGAAGAAGGCATTTAAAACTAACTCTTAACTTTGATTTTTCTGTTGCCAGTATCAACATAGTGTGTTTTATGTGAGGCAGAAATGGCAGGGTTTGTGGTCTGTGCGTGGCTGGAGGTGTCCCGCAGGAGTGTGCAGTGTGACAGAGAGCGCTGGGTGCCTGTGGAAAGGGCTGGTTTAAGGTGTGGGGACTGCTCTCCAGTTAGATTTTCACCTTTCTGTGTGTAAAATGTTTGTGAGAGGCAGCTTTAATGTTCATTTAACTGAAGTTCTAGGCTGCAGTGACTTTCTTTTGTGTGAGTTCACACCTAAAGAGGAAGAATGTTTTTCCAAGTCTGCTGTTACTGTGTGACTGTTCAGTACAAGAGAGGGAAGGGAATCCCTGACATCTCCTGTGGAACTGTTTCATTCTGTGTAAGATCCACATTTTGGGTTGATGTTCTTAATGTGTTCCATCAATTTTTCATGGGCAGTGCTACTTTTTATCCTTCTGTGGAGCATATTTGGGTTTTGGCTAAAACCAAAGAAAAGTGATGGTGACATTTGTTTGAAAGCGAGTGGAAAAGGTTTGCTGTGCTCTTTGATACTTGCAGCCATGAGGCTCTGTAGCTGCACGGGGACTTTCACTTCCTCATTTCCAGCGTCCTCTGGAACAGACTCACTTCTGCTTTGCAGATGGACACGTTCCTGCCCTTAGGGCTCCAGAGGGACTCACTGCTGAGAGCACTGGGATGGAGCTCTGCTGAAGCAAACAGGATAAAAGAATGGAACTTATCTGTCGATCACATTGAACTGTTTTTCCCCAGTTAATTTTCCTTATTTCCTTTAGGTTATTTTATCTTTCTGGTTCATTAGAAACATTTTAAAATTAAAGGAGGCTTTCTAAAATACCTGTGTCCATACATTCTTCTGATAATGACTGCATTCCATAATACTAAGTGTCTCCTAAGTTATTTTCTCTTAAGTGACTCCTAACATGCACCTGATGTGTTAAACATCTTTTGGGACAGACTCCTTTCTTAGGTTTCAGATTGCCATAAACTTGCAGAATTATTTCTCTTTCACTCTTTTAGTAATAAGCATCTCTTCTGTGTTTTTTAATGTATTATATTTTAGAGTGATACTTTGCCCCTCTGGATATGAACAAGAATGCTCCTATTAGTTAAACATTTTCAGTAAATATTGCCCGGTGTTGGAAACCTTGTGCCTGTTCTATGTGTAGGTATCAGACTTACACCCACATGAACTGGGAAGATGAGCCTGTGATTGTTTTCACTGCATGAGGCAGCAAGAACATTGCTTGACCTCTGGGTTTTTTTCTTTTCCCCATCAAACTGTGTTCTCATTAGTTTGTCAAAACAGAACTAATAGCATTTTGCCACAGATTGCAAATGTGTGGATGTCTGTGTGGGTGACAGGGGTGTGGCCAGAAAATAACTTACCATTCTGGGTCACTTGCTGGAGTAAATGTATACTTCCTTTTCTGTTTGGATTTCTTTTGCTTTTTTGCTTTGTCCAAGTCATCATACTGTTTCGTAGTATGTTAAAGAAAAAAAAGCTTTTGAAGTACTGAAAGGACTGGCCTGTCACTTAGTAGCCTGCTCGTGTAATGAAAGGTGTTGTGTCACTGTGCATCCCCTAGAACCAGCCAGTGGTGACTGGACTCACTGGTCCCACTGTTTGATCAGAGCTTGAGCTGGTAACAGATGTGCTGTGGTTTGGTTTTCTCCTGCTCTGTGTGATAATAAATTACAATTACCTCAATTTATGTGAAAGGGTTTATGAATTTGTGAGTGGTTTGTGAGTAGCTCACTGTGGGCATCATCCTGCAGCACTGAAGCCAAAGGCACATCAGTGCTGACCCCAGAGGGGGTTGAGCTTTGGGTCTTGCTGGTTTTGGATTAAATCCATTTCCTATGGGTTTCTTCTCCTGATTTCACTGGATATTGACTTGGATCACCTAAGGTATCATTGCTATCTTTTGCCTTCATTTGGAGTTGCAATTCAATTTTTAAGGCTCCAGCTCTGGAAGAAAAAATGAGGGAGAAGAAATGACAAAACCTTCCAGGCCAGGCCGAGGTTCTTTTTGCCAGTATTGTCTCCATGGCTGATCAGTAGCACAAAGGTGGACGAGCAGGGCGGTTGCCTCCCAGAAGACTCACTTGGTTTGCAGTAATTCCCAGCTTTGTGCTTCCCTGAGCTAGAGGCAGTGTTTTTGTGTTCAGTTGCCTTTCACAAATGTTGCCATCTTCTCCCTTTCCTTCCTGTTCCCTTATGCTGGAAGTTAAAACGTTGGCAATAATGATTTCAGCCCTGTGCTCCATTCCCAGTAGTTCCTTGCAGTTGTTTTTGCTTTTTCACCGTTGCAGAGCAGCAATTTGGTATTTTCATAGCACTTTCATCAGTCATTCTGCCAGATTCTCATTCCTGCATGGTAATGCCCAACTCGGAGTCCATCTCTGTCCAAAGCCAGACCCACAGAAACACTGAGCTGTGGCTTGACAAGTTGGAGCTCTCCCTGTGCATCAGCTTTCCTGGGTGATCCCTGCCTTGCCCACACGGATAACAGGCTCATGCGATCACAGCATCAACTCATTCCTTCCAGGGACTTTTTACAAAGCTGGGTCCTCTCGGGAATCTTCAGGCCCTCTGGTAATAATGTATTAAAAATCGAGACAATGCACATCACATTTAATACTACAGTTGTTTCATCCTTGAGTTTCTTTTGTGGGTATCATCTGAACTTGCCAAACTCCTGCTGTTTGGGGGCAGGGAATGGGGGTTTGGGTTTTGTATGTGTTTGTTTGTTTGGTTTTTACTACTGTCCTCTAACCACTTTTGTCAGGGCTTTTAACTTCAGGAAAAAAACTCTTGGGCGTCCCCTGTGAAGCTGTTCTGACATGGGAATCTGTCCAAACTTCTTGTTTGTGAATATCTGAGCCTTATCTTCTCTGAATGCTTTTATTTTTTTGTGTGGTTTTTTTTTTGTTTGGTTGGTTTTGGTTTTTGGGTTTTTATTAACAGTTGGGTGATCTGTTGACCTTTTAGATCGTTATCCTGGTGGTAGCCCTAATTTCTTTGAAAACAGAGTGTTATGGTGCTTTTATGCCTTTTGGAAGTTATTTCTTAGACTCTTTCACTTGCATGCTGTTTGTCTTTTTTGAGTTTTTTATTTATAGATTGACAGATCTTTACTTTCTTTGTTGGCTGTTTATTAGTAGGCTGTATAAATAATAAAAAAATAAGGGTGGAATAAAAACAGATAAAAACCCTCATTACAGTCCTGTACAAACACAAACCTGATATTAGCCACTAAAACTAACATTTTTAAAGTAATGCTTAGATAGCCCACCGTTATAATCAAGATTTTCTAGATCACTGAAGCGGTAGGAATTTGCAGCTAAATGCCAGAAACTACAATTTGTGAAGTACTGAGTGAGCCTTAATAACAATAAACTGTTCTATAGATGCAGAGAAGATTTTTTATCTTTAAATTTGCTAGTTTTGTTTGAGTTGAGAAAGTCATTGAAAGTGGGAATTGAGAAAGTGAGAAGAAGTTACTCCTGCTTTGGCTCTCTATCAGTTATTATTAGTATTAGAGGAGATGTGTAATCTGTTAAAGGAAAATGGCTCTGTGATGGTTGTTTTCTGTTCCTGCTTGGCAGTTAAGGGGTTGGGAGTTCTGGTGCAGCTTGGTAGGGGACAGCAAAGCTGTCATGTAATTTGGAACATGAGTGAGGAGTTTTTAAAATAGATTGGAAAAAGACTTTAAAGTAAATTCTGCTGGACTGTCTCCTAGACACAGGTGTAAGTAGGATGTACAGTTCCATTCTGCTTTGAACAGCCTACTGTACTTTGTGCTTTTATTTCATTTATTGAACTGTCTTTATGACTAAGTGATGTTCTCCATAGGAGAAGTCTTCAAGGAAATTATTTTTAGCAGCTAGAGAGGGTGGTTGGTGGGGGTTTTGTTCACTTTTTTCGATGGTGTTTTATTAGAGCATCACTTTCTTGCCATAGTGTTGTACCACTTTATGTTAGTGTGTGTAGCTGTGCAGGCACTATTTTTGCTGTTGGCTAAATAGAGAATTAGAGGAGTTTATTTTGGGCAGAAGTGTTTGTAACATCATCCAAAATAAAGCTGTTCTTTAAGTAAAAGTAATAAGGTAAAAATGAAGGAGAAAAGCTATGTTAAGGTAAACAAGGTTAAGTATTATTAAAGAGCAAGAGTTTTGGTATTATCACTACTTGATTTAAAGCAATGTGACCTCTGAACAAACATCCCTATCAAACCAAGTTCAGTTTTCCATGGCTGCAGGCTGGCAGAAGGGGAAGCTTGAGGGAGTGAGGAGGGGAAGGGCACTGGGAACTGAGACGTGGGTTTTGTCCTCACTTCTGCAGTGCTGGTGGCGTGATTGCAGAAGAATCACTTACCTTGTCTCTGCTGCAATCTGCTCATCTGTAACCAGTGCAGCACCAGTGCCAGGAGACACTGCAAAAGAAGTGTTAGCAGATAATTGCAGATATTGCACCTCAGTGACACTCCTGCAGAAATGCCTAAGGAACTTTACAGGACTGGATTGACAGCAGCTGTTCAGAGCTAACTCCTTTGATGTTGTCTGCTAGCACTGAGAAGAGAGAATTCAGCAAAGTGGAACTTACTTCCGTTTTAATATCTCTTCAACATGCTGAGAATAAAAGGATGTAACATTTTCCAGTAAGGAAAGAGTTTTAATGTGGTTTGGTGTGTATTTAAGGGGCAGTTAAGAAAAAGGAGGGCAGACTCACTTCTGTGACAAGCTGGGCCATTTGTCCTGCTGTCTGTCACAGCACCAGCTGCCAGAACAGCAGCAGGTTTGGACAGCACCTTGCACTGGTGGATTATTAAGGAATTGTAACTTAGCAGAGTCTTGTCCCGTGTTGAGGGATCTCCATACACGGACTCTGTCCAGAGGCAAAATCTGCAGGTTGGAAAACTTGGAGCCACAGTGTTCTAAATGAGTCTCCTGTTTCAGGAAATTATAGGGAACAATTAAGTATGTTTTCACTTTCAAATCATTTACTGGTACTCTGCAAAGCAGACATAGTTTATTTTACTGAAGAAATTCAGAATGGGCTGGAGGGAATACTACAGTGGAACCACATGGAGGTGAAAAAAACTAAGAAGGACTTTTTTGTTGGTTATGTTGTTTTGGTGTTGGTTTTTTTTATCCAGTAATGTATAGGAGTGTATTTAATGCAGTTGAAATTTTGTGCTCTTTGCTAGTGGCGTCTGGTTTCTGTCATGTTAAAGTTAACACAGCTCTTCTGGTGATGGTGATTGGAAAGTAATTTCTCATCCACGTGGTAATTCAGCATCTGGTGCACTGAGCTTCTGCAGGCTGACTCTTAGCTACTTTCATAAGTCGTGTACGTGCTAATTCAGATAGACTGGCTTATGTCTCGGGACATTTTTATTCACGGTGTCCTTATTGCTTGTTCTAGAGCTCCTGCCAAGGAAGTAGAACTCGAGCATTTGGGCAGCTGAAGCAGGTTTTATTGATAGTGTAACTTTACTGATGCTGTTCATTGCAAACCATTCAGAAATGGTTTCAAAAGGGTGGGAGACAGGAGCCAAACTGCTGATGATAAAAAGTTGTTTAGGGTATTGAAGAGGAGGGACAGGCATCATGAAGAGCAGGAAGGACTTGCAATCAGGACAAATGGCCACTAAAATAATAGCTAAAACTCACTTGATAAATATAAAGTTGCACAAAAAGCAGTGTTGTGGTTTCACGTATGCAGTGATGGACACTGGGGTGTTAGTGCTCAAGATAATGTTTCCTTAGACATCAGCTTGTTCAGCTGTGCTGGAAACAGCAAAAGAAACTGGTGAGAATTATTAGGGAGGAACAAAGAAATCATGGAACATAGTTCTGCCTCTGTGGGAAAGTGTGTTGCCCCCCAGGCTGGGGTACTGGCTGGGTGTGGTCCCCCAGCTCCAGAAGGCACAGCAGAAGTGGGAAAGGCAGGTGCAGACTGGCCAGCCTGGCAGGGAGGGAAGCGGCGAAAGCAGAGCTCTCGCAAGTCCCCAGTGGCATGGAGAGCTGAACAGCAATGTCTTACCCACCTGGATCAAAACTAGAAGGCACTGGCAGGGAGGGAGCTCTGCAGGAAGGAAAGGTAATTTTTTTTTTTCTTTCACATAATCTGTAATTAGGCTTTCCTGGTAATGTAGTGGGCGGTAAATTGCTGCATGGATTTAGAAATGAGTGGAGAAATGCAGAAAAGGCAAATCCTTGAAAAGTTGGGAGAATGCACATCTGCTGAGCTGCTGGTGGGTGGCTGAAGGTGCCTGGCTTCCCTGAGAACCATCTCCATGTCCCAGTGCCTTTTTTGCTGCTCATCCATAGGCAGCTGCTGTTAGTCACGCTCAGGGTCAGGATGAGGCTGGGCAGTCTGCTGCTCTGACCTCGTTCTTGTACTCTTTAATTTTTAGCATCCCTTTCTGTCTCTTCGCTATCCTTTTATGCAAAGGTGTGAAAAATCTTAACTTCTCTTGTTTATCCCATAACTTGTTGCTAAGTTGCTGGAGCAAATTCTGCTGCATATGGCACCTCTTCAGTAAATATGCTGTTGCTTTTGGCTCATGCTTTCTGGTAGGAAAATTGGGTAAGCTTAGACCTTTGTGGCTTGTACGAACAGAGGTGTAGCTGTGGTATGTTGCCGTAAGAGCTGTTGGTTGTGTTTGTGTCTGAGCTGGCTGTGGCTCACCTTGAAGGCTTGCTCTTATTCTCAGGTTCTGCTGTTTGAGCCTATCTGGGCTAGCTGATAAAATGAGTTCCTTGAGTTGCTGCCTTCCTTTGGGTGCACACATCAACAAGGACCCCTGGATAGCTGTAGGAATGCAGAATGTGGTAGTGGTGGGTGCACAACTGCAACACCAGAGAGATGGACAAAACTGGGGTTAAAAATGGTCAAAATAACTGAGCATCCTGCCCAAATTAGCAACGTACGAGGATGATACTAATGGTACGGTGTGTCCAGTATGTGAGTGCTCCAAGGAAGCTCTGTGGAAGAGGCTGTGTCCCATGTCAGTGTTTCCTTTTGTCCTAGCCACGGTCACGTTTGCACACAGGTGAGGGGGTGGGTAGCCTGTCACTTCATGTGCTGTTATTGAGTGCAGAGCGGGGTCACTGGGTATCACTTGAGCTTTGTGGAGAAGTTTGTTAGGTTTTGTTCTTTCCACAAGTTCTGTGTTGCAGCTGAAACAGATTAGTCATTGTTAATGTGGGAGTCGTGATGGATACTTAGCACTGATGACATGGAGTGCTTGCTGAATTGAGCTCAGGGGTGATCTGGCCCTGCATTCTTTCAGGAAGCTGACCATGGCATTGTAGAATCATTTAGGCTGGAAAAGCCCTCTAGGATCGTTAAGTCCCATCATTAACCCAGCACTGCCAAGTCCACCACTAAACCACATCCCTAAACACCACATCTGCATGTCTTTTAAATTCCTCCAGGGATGGGGACTCCACCACTGCCCTGGGCAGCCTGTGCCGAGGCTTGACAGTCCCTTCTGTGAAGAAATTTTTCCTGATATCCAATCTTAAACCTTCCTTGGGGCAACTTGAGGCTTTTTCCTCTTGTGCTATTGCTTGTTGCATTTACATGTTACATAATGCTTCACAAACTTGTTACAAGTCTGTTTTGTTGATTATGTTGTTTTTTCAGTGTGAGTCAGACAGTCGGTCATGGTTAGCTTGTGTGGAAAAGCAATTGCAAGGGAAAGGTTTTTATTTTCCCATTCTAAAAACCTAGCTTTTAAGTTCCTCCACTTAACAAATGATTACTTTCTCATGCCTTTTAAATGCATTAGGGACCAAAATTAAACAAACTGAAGTATTAATTTATTTACTTTATCACTGTTGCTAACTACATCACAGAAATCATGAGTAATACCAAAAACCTTTGGACACAAGGTTTGCCAGCTGATTTCTGCATTGTTCCCAGTCTGAGGAAACACTCCAGAGTTCAGTTATCCTTCTCAAAACTGCTTTTCTGTGCATTGAGTGTGGCATTGCTGTGGATTTATTGTTATTGCACAAGAGAGACTCGGTTTATTACTTCTGTGAGAATGTCAGGGGTAGCATGTGGAGGGAATCCTCAGTTCCTCAGGGAAAGCAGCTCGGCTCCAGCTCTGGCTGCCCTGTCACTGGCCTTGGGCCTGCTCCGGTGCAGGGTGGGCTCTTGTGAGCCTGTACCAGGTGGGAGAAGTGCCCGATCTCTGGGAACAGAGGACAGGAGTGCTGCGGCTGTAGGGTCGGGTGAGCACGTGGTGTAACCTGACCCTCAGAAATGAAATTCACACAACTCATTAATCCCTTTGCTACCTTTGTGGCCCCAAAGGTGATGGGCTATAAAATGTTCTGGAATCCAATAAGAGTATTGGATTCTCTCCTATATACATAATGAAGCAAATTCCAGCTACGTGTAATTCCAGCAAAGTGTGCTCTAGGTTTAAAGGAAACAATAAATTTTCTTTGTGTTCACTTGTCATTTTTCCTGGACTCTGTTTCTAGTTTAGAGCTATTTGAGAACTTAAAAAGGGCAACCTGATGTTGTACAGTACCAGACTGTGCTATTGAAGTTACAGACTGGAAATAACTTTTTAAAAAAATTTAAAAAGAAGAGTAAAAGCATCATTTCACCTGAGTAACAAAATTAAGTTGTTCTTCTGGCTTGAAGGAACTGTGCTGCCTCAGGAATGTAAAACATTGATATGAGTAACCTGTATTGTGTATCAGCCATAACAGGTTTCTGTAAACCTCACCTACGTGTAAATGAGTTGGATTATTTTTCTTTCTTTATAAAACATACTGAACTGTTGGGGAGTCACAACCAAGACTCCTTTTGAGGAATGGTCTATCAGAGGCATTTACTCGTATTCTCATTAAGCTTAAGGCTGATTATGAGAGTGTATGATTAACTTGAGGAGGGCTGTACTTTCTCTCTTGACACGAATTAACTTTAAGCTTGCTTCTTCCTGCTCAGCCTGCACAGATGTTCTCTCCAACTGTTCATCTGTTGCAAACCTTTTCATTTGCAGATAGATTGCAAGTACGCTTTGGTTCCTGCTTTTAATGAGTCCAAATGCTTTAGGTATTCAGAGGTGATCAGGCTAGGGGGTCACATATGAATGACAGCTGCACATCTGGCAGCAAAGCAGCTTTGACATCAGTCCAGTAGGGAGTCTGCCTGAATGCTCAGATATTTGGAGGTATTGAAAGAGCAAGGGAACTGTTGCCTTCCTGCTTTTCTGGTCAATGCCCAGTGATGTTGCCTGTAATCTGTGGGAGCTCTGCTGATGGAGAAGGTGCTGGGTGAAGGCCGGGCTGAGCAGCCGCGTGCCCGGAGCAAGTGGATTGCGATGGAGCCGGCAGAGAGGTCTGCAGTGCGGGGCTTGGGCACACACAGCAAGAGCCGCACGGGGCCCCAGCCTGCGTGATGGGGCTGAGAAGGATGGAGCCTCTGCTGCCTCAGAGAGGGCCAAGCCTGTGGTGTTCAAAGCTTCACACTGGAGCATTGGCACCTTTGCTGGAGGCTTTGTGCAGGCTCTGCTGGCTGCAACATGTTGGATGCGTAAATAAACCTGTGTTTCAAAGACTGTTGTAGTATCACCTAGCTTTAATGCATTTTTGGTGGTCTTAAATGCAGCTCTGTTTCAGATCGTGGCAAAAACCTAAATGTGTGGGAGTAGGACTATAATTTTTTTCCATTTTTATTCAGTGGTGTACTGTGCTGTTCCGTACTGGTTAGTTTGTGTGTGAGGAATAAGGTTGACAAGATTGCTCTGTATATCATACAGGTTAGTAAAAACTTCAGCACTCTACAAACTTTAATGTAGGTAGTCTAGGGATATGTTCTGAAAAATCCAGTTGCTTCCCTCACTAAAGAACACAGTCTGTTTCATCGTTTTCTTCTAATTTTTCTTAGCAAGGTGGGAACCATCTTAGGTACTGATCTGTAACTCTGGTAGCTGCCCTAGCACATGCCTGTGTGTGCTTTTGGAGTGTGTTTCCACATACCTGCCTTCTGGAGTGTTTGGCACTACATTTTGTTGTATTTTCAAGGTAATGTTAGGTTCTCAGGGGATCTGTTGTCCTTCTAGAGGTTATTTTCCTTGTAATGCATCTTTTTATTGTTTGTGTACAACGCCTGAAATATCACTCCTCCTGTACAATGTGCTGCTATTTCTTCTACAGGTAAAAAAGCACCACAAAATCGTGTTCTAACCAGAGACAAGTGTGCAATGCTGTGCCAGTCCTGCTTGCAATGGACACTCTCTGGGCAGTATTTCTTGCTTTTTCAGGCCTTACTCGTCCCAGAGAAGAGCAGCTCATTAGTTGATGCCTGTGCTTAGCAAAGAATAATCCGAATGATTCTTGCAGGTGATCCGAAGAAGTAGCGATGAGGAGAAGCTGCTGTGCTTGGTCCGTCAGCGTGCGGGGCACCACTGCCAGACCGCTGTGATCGTGATCCTGATCCTGGCCTGGGAGGGGATCCCGCACCTCCTGGCGGACACGCTGTACAAGGAGCTGACGCAGAGCCTGCGCAAGTACGGCTGTCCCACGAGCCGGCGCTGCGCCCTCAACGAAGAGTGAGTCCCTGCCCTGGGAGCCCTTGGGTGTTCTCGAGAGTTCAGGAGTTCAGTTCACGCATCTAAAATTCCAAACCACCGGGTGTCACTTCAGTATCACACCTCGTTCCTGGCTTTTCCTAGAGAAAAGGCTCTCAGTGGGAGTTGTGTGCCGTGCCCAAGGGGTGGCAGTGAGCCCCTCTCCTGGCTCTGTGCACGCTGCCCAAACTCCACCAGCATGCCCTGTGCACACACAGCCGTGCTAAAAGAGCTGCCAGGAAGGAGGGTTGTGACTTTGTAAAGTAGACTTGAGGTTGAACACTCAAAACTAGGATCTTCCTCTCTGTGCCTCTGAGAGGAATTGAGTTTAATTGATTAGAGAATATTTTGCAACTGCAGTGCTGCCAGTGTGCTGATTTCTGTGTAGCCCACATTGAACAGACTCTCAGAGCTGTATGGGAACCTGAATCTAATGCTTGTGTTCTTAAAGGGTCTACTCCGAAAGTCAGATCAATTTGGAGTTAATGGTATTGCTGCACGTAACACAGGAACTATTGGATTTGGAGTAACCTTTAGTAGCGGGGCTCTTTCCTTGGTTGAAAATGTTGTCCAACTGGAGAAGTCAAAATGAAAGCATGGGTGTATTTATATAGCTGTAACTGAGTGTTTATATTGCTGTCCCAAAATCGGGTGTTGGGGAAGCTGAGGCTGTCTTTGTGGAGAAAAGTCAGCCCTCTACACATGAGTATTTTCTTAACAGAAAATATCTGGCTGAGCCATGAATTTCACAAATTCCTTTGTTATGCTCTGTGTTATAAAAGACATAGCAAAATAGCACTGACCTAAAAAAAGAACCCAGACCCAAGAGCTATGTTGCCAGCTGACCTGATGTGTCTTGATTTCCTTTTGTAGTCGTACTTGCGCATGTCAAGGACTTAACCCAGAAACTTGTGGAGCATCATTCTCATTTGGCTGTTCATGGAGTATGTATTTCAATGGCTGTAAGTTTGCCAGGAGCAAAAACCCCAGGAAATTTAGGCTTCTCACTGATGACCCTAAACAAGTAAGATTTACTGCTTTTTTTTTTTTCTCAGAATGCCTTTTCTGATGATTTTCACAACTAGACGTTCTCCACCCCTTCTCTCTCCCACATGTATGTGTGACTTACCACAGACTCACACCCAACAAAGTTTTTGTAACTGTAGTATTTAGAATAAATGACACTGAGATTTCATTCAGTGGAATAATTACCTAGTATTTAAATACCATAAAATTATTTTTAATGCTTCTCTGCATGCATATTTAGCTCACTGTGTAACTCTGTATGAAATGTTAGTTCTGTGTAAGTAAAGGCTTTTTTCTAAGGGCCAAGCCTGTAGCTCAGGGATTCAGGCCTTTTGCCTTGGCACAGAAAATGTTGTATCTTGAGGTTGCACTGCTTTCCCACTGCTGTAGGACCAACTGACAGCCTGGGCTCCCCTCTGTCACCAAGAATAAACTGTTTTTTTTCTGTGGACAGCGTGTTTTTGAAATGGTTTTGAAGGAATGAACACACTAAAATGCGATGCAGTGAAATGATACTGTAATTGCTGTTCATGAGTGTTAGTGACGCTATAAAGGGGAGGTAGCACAGAAAATAGTGATGGATTATGTGAAGTAACAAACCTCTAAAAAGAAAAAATCCAGCCACATTAGTTATTTTACATTGAAAATATTTTCCTGGAGAAGGAATAAAGGTGTTGTAGGCTGGTAACTGCTGCCTGGTGAACAGAGACTTCTCAGAGTGACTCCAGAGTGCCTTTTGTTCTAACTGTGGGTGTCTGTAACCTCCCTTCCCTATGGAATTCCTAGGTAGAAGTACACCACTTCCCTAGCACGGCTGACGTGCTTTGAGGCGCTGTTGGGCACTCTGTACCAGGTTCTCTGTTGGGGTTACCCTGCTGGTAATTTTTCTCTGTACACAGTGTGAAACATCCCTTGCTTCTTGAAAGAGAGGCATCAGTTGATTCACTGTAGGTAAATCCCAGCTCCTGACTTTTTGTCCTGAAAGAGTTTATGAAGTATTTCTCATGAACATGTGCATGAATGCAAGCCCTGAGTCTCCTCTGAGCCGTGTGGAGCCCACAGACTGTGGGGGTTTGCAAACCCCATGAGGGCCTGAGGTGGGGGCTTCTGCCTCAGCACGACAGAGCACACGCTGCCCTCCTGCCCTCCTCACTGAACACCTGCCTGAGGCACAGCAGGCCAAAACCAGCTCTGCTTATCTCAAGAGGGAATTTGTTTCATAAACTTTCAGTTTATAGGAAAATGTATTTATTGGGCATTATTTCATTGTAGGGATCCCGTTCCTTCTCTGTCCTCTGCCACTCCCTGTGTGTTTAGGTTCTCCCCTTGTATAATGCTACGCATGGAGCATTCTGGGCATGCATTTTCTCTGTAGGTTTCTGATGCTGAGATGAGGTTAAGGGTGTAATATACTGAGGAAAGAATGGTTCCTAGGATAGATATTATTATTATTATTATTATTGGTAATTAACAATACATTACCTTCAGTGCAGTTCAGAAAACCTTGTGGTAGCCATTTATAGCTGATAAAACTGGGTTTAGTATGAGGTAAAAATACAGTATGGTCTTGTAATGTAACATCACATTGAAAAAAGTGAAGTCTCCTGGTGTTTGTGCATGTTGGTGTTTACAGTGTGTGGTGATGAGTGGGTTTGAGTTTTTTTAAACAAAACGAAGCAAGCTGTTATTTTTTGTCACTATACACGATGAGAAACTGAAGCTGCAGTTGTCTCTCAAAGCCTGGTCTTTGGAGGAAAAGAAATTAGGGAGTCTGTCACTGCCTTCTGCTTTCCCAGTTGGTTGGTGATTTTCCTGGAAAAGCAAAAACTTAGGATAAGAATTTAGAGATTGTTTCTGCAAACAAGAGCTTAAATATGATGCTGCCGTAGAAGCCCACCTAGCTTATTCTGTGTTTATATGGCTTAGCCAAAGGAAGGGAATATTATTTCTGAATCTAGTAGTTATTTCCATTAAGTCCTGACTTTTGCTCCTCCAAAGAACAAAATAGTTAACAAATGTTCCTGCTAGAAGTTCTGCTGCAGTATGAGAAAAGTACCTGAGAGAAGACCTGAGAGCTGAAGTTAAATGCTATTAGGAGTTTCTCACATGGTGTGTCAGCATAGGCTAAGGCCCCATAAGCAAAACGCTAACAGAAGACCTGGGCTTCCATCCCCACTCAGCTTGGGCTGTGATTTTTCTCCTCTGGATGTTCCTTCTGTGTTTTTGTGTGCAGCATACCTCACTCCTTGACTGTGTGTGGAAGGTGATGCAGCAGTTAGTTCCTGGGTGCTGGGTTCCTTTGACCTAGCAGGTATCCTCTATTGTTGTTTGGCTAATTTCTGTTTAACAGTTTTTGTGGTTCAGTCATGCGAAAGTAGACGTTTATGGTTAGTGACAAAGGACAGCAGAACAGAAGTCAGTTTAATAAAACATGAGATAGAAGCTGACCTATTGGGCTTCTCTAAACTGGCTGAGATTCTTCTAAAGCAAACTGCAGCACCAAATGTTGCCTTTCCTTGCAGGAGGAACTTCTTGAAAATAATTTGCAAACGCTAGCTACTGATGTGGCTCCGGTCTATAAGAAGCTTGCTCCGGAAGCTTTCCAGAACCAGGTAGGTGTGACATCCAGCTCTGAGCAGCAGCACAGTTTCAATCCAAGAAGCAGCCCCAGGCTGTGTTCCTGGGTGGAGCTGCAGCCCTGAATCCTGGTGCATTTGGCAGGTTTCCCTACACTGCACCTCTTTACTTGAACTGGTGGTTAAGTAGCACCCTGAGCTGGGCATATGTGAAAAATGCTTAGAGATAATACTGTAAATAAAATGTTTTTACTATCCAAGGCATTTTGATTGTCGCTGACCTGATTATCTTGTTGGCATTCAGCCACAAATGTTACATGTTTCATAGGAAAATACATCCTTTGGAATCACTGAATCTGCGTGGCTGCCTTGATTCTGTCACAAAGCTGCTGGTGGCTCGTGGGGTCGCAAACCCACGCTGTCAGTGCCAAGTATTTGTAGTTTGTTTTGCTTTCAGGTGGAAAACGAGCACATGGGCCCCGACTGCCGGCTCGGCTCCAAGGACGGCCGGCCCTTCTCCGGTGTCACGGCGTGCATCGACTTCTGTGCCCACGCGCACAAGGACACACACAACATGCACAATGGGAGCACTGTGGTACGTACGCTGCGTCTCCTCACTGGTGCCCTTCACTGGGATTACTGCGAGCTCCACAGTGCTGCTTGTGGGTTCATTTGCATCAAGGTTTTGAGGTTATTTCAGAATTAACCATTTATCAATGCCCATGTTATTTGCATATATTTGTTATTGTCTGCAGAGGACATGAGTTCATCTTACTGCAGAACAGATCAAAAAGGGGATGGGAGTGATCCTGCCTACAAGATAACTCCATTCTGTAAAGACACAAGGCCCTTTGGAGAGCCCTGGCCAGGGGGCAGATAAGTTATTCCTGGGAGAGGGTTGATGTTAAAGGCAAATAATTGTCTAACCAAGGAGTTGTACAGACCTCTGCAGAGGAAGAGCTAAAGCAAACTAATTCATTACTAACTTAGCTCCCCCAGGCTCCTCAAATTCACTCTTTCTTGCACTGGGCACTTACCAGGCTTCATGTTAATGTAGTTATAGGTCAGAAAGTAGACAGTATGGATCCTGGTGGAGCCAGGTGACTGTTACAGTCTTTAAATCTCAGTATGAAAGGAAAACCCACAGATCGGTGTGGCTTTTGGATGAAACACCTTGATGGATTGCCAGTGAGAAAAAATGGGTTGGGAATTACTCAATTAAGTGATCTTCTAGAAATTAAGACCATAGTGTTGAAGAAAGACAAGCTCAAAGCAGAAAAGATAGAACTGGTAGTGTGCTTTGAGCAGCTGGAGCACTGCAGTGCTCTAAATAGCGAGGGTGACTTCTACAGCAGTGCAGGTAACAAAAGTAACTTCTCTATCAAAGGATGTATATCCGGAAAAAATCTGTCTAAAATCTCTGCGTACTCTAGAAATGTGGGTTTTTTTTTTTAATTTGGAAACACAAATTGAATTATTGTGTTACTGTGATTCAATAAAATGTTGCATTTACACCTGTAGTTAACATTGAGCATTTGTATGTGACAGCAATGAAATGCCTGGTACAGTTGTTGAGTGCTAATGTGCCTGTAAGGTGAGCAAATGTCCCTTCCTTTCAAGTGTGGAAGCAGGTCTGGGGACCCACCAGGAGTGCCAGTCCTCAATAGACTATTATTTTTGCTTAGTGTTGGAAGTATACATTGCAGAATTGCTTCTGAAGCATAGGAATTTGATGCCCCTAAAGATTCTAAACTTGAAAATGAGACCTCCTTGTCAAACAAACTGCATGACATGCTTTTTGATGAAATTTAGTTTAGATGTTGTGAAAAGAATAGTTTACGTGCTCCATTACCTCTTAAATTTAAGACAAAATGAAATGGCAGCTGTCTGCTACTGATTTTGCCATACTGGATCCCAAAAATGTCATAAGTTATGGCCAGAAGCACCTGGAGGGACAATTAAACCTTTTTTGAGGAATGTATTGGTAAATAGTTCTACAACTGTATTTATTTGTAATCATCTGATGTCATTTCAGCTTCACATTATCCTTGCTGGTGTTGGTACTTTATGGATTGTATGTGGTGTGTTTGCAAGTAATTCCAAGTCTCAGAAGCATGGAACATTACAACTTGTGGAAGGTCACTGTATGGACCACAGCTTATCACTACCACTTTCTACCAAGTTGTGCCAAATTTTGTCAGTTTTGCAGAACATGACCAAATGATTATAACTGCTGAAAACTATGCCTTGCAATCTGGTTTCCATGGGTAGCTCACTCAAAATAAATACTGCATACCTGTGCTCTCTTTATTTAGATAGGATTTCTCTTTCTTTTAGTATACCTGCAGCAAGGGGCTATTTGTAAATAGAAAATAGCTGTAAGTATCACCCCTCGAGTTTACCTCCTTGAATTGGGACGTTATGCAGGTGAGTTGGGAGTTACCTCATGATGTCTGTGCAGCCTCCCCAGTGAGGAGCTGTGGCTGTGGTCACAGGGCACGCAGTGTTTGCTGTTCCCTGTCTTGTGCACAGCTACAGTCATATGAAGTGCAAGCCTAAAGCAAAAAAAGTTGATTTTTTTACAAACAGGCTGGCAGGACATGCTGGGCTTGCTTCAGTGCAGATTTTGATGACAATCAAAATTAGGGTTGTTAATTTTGGCTTATAACCAAGTGTGGTAATACCGTAGGAAATCTAGGGGTAAGGACACAAAAAGGAATTAGTACATGTGGTACCAGCACCTCCTGCATTCCTGTCTAGTTCCAGAAGCTGCTTTGTGGCTGCCTATTTAGCTTAAAATACATGAGGATTTCTTATAAATCACTGATCATAATGATGGAGGGGTTATTTACATAACTGGCGTATTTTGTCTGTAAAATGGAGTGAGTGGAAATACAATGCTAACTGGGGTGACAGCTCTCGCAGAGATTGCTTTCTGATAAATGTGGTAGTGAACAGAATGAGAACAACTTGCACTGCACTCGAAACCTCCAGCATCTATGACTTTACTATTTTTCACTTGTTTTTTTTAACTGCTTGTCACGCCTTACATTTTAAAGTCTGTACATGGTGTACTTGTCATCTTGGCCCTTGTTACTGTTAAGATTTCTTCCCTTTCTCCTTACTCTGACACAAAGTCTTTATTCATAAAATCTAAAGTTCTTCTAGGCTGAAAAGGTTAAACTTACCTCGTGAGTTGGTAGTTGGAAATGCTGCTGGCTCTGTTAGTGTGACACCTTTTCATTTTCTCCCTTCATCATTGCCGAATCACTTTTACCACAAGTATGACAGGAATTCTGCACAGGGAACCCAACCCAGGGTCTGTTCAAATTGTTTAAACCAGGCACAGACATAAGTTCAGCAAAGGACTTAAATGAGGTTAATAATAAGGAATAAGTTTACTGTACACTTAAAAATATATTGAAAAAGCATTCTTGCATTTTTCTTGGTATGTGTGTTTGATCAGCTGCACTATTTGTATGTGACTCTGAAAATAAATCATCTTGTAAAGTTTGTGTTAGCAGTGGGAGTGTCTTGGAAATGCCTTCTGGAGATACAAGAGAGAATAGTACATCTTAACTTACACAAATTGAGGATTACTAATATGTGGTAATTAGCACTGGAGACCTGAGCTGCTGAACATTGTTCTTGGCTAGCAAAGTCAAGCCCTGAATTCATCAGAGATGCTTCTGGTAGAAAGCTAAAAGCAAACACTACTGTTCCCTGCTTGCTCTGTAGTAGAATGAACACACTTGACAGTTCTACAGAGATGTAAACTAATGTGTTTATCTGAAAGAAGCAAAAGTAATTTCTGCCTACAAATTGAGTTCTTAAAGAACCTTTAAGGCAATAAATATACCATTCATTTTTACATAGACTCTCTTGTCATCTCTTAACGTTCTCCTGAAGGCCACCGATGCACATTACAGCTGCAGTGTTAGGGTGCATGTTCCTTATGGATATGAAGCTAAATGAGCAACACAGATAAAAGCTTTATAGTTATTGATGGAGTCTGTGAAATGTAAGTACTTTTGTTTCTTTATTGGATTAGCTGTGAAGGGTCACGTCGTTCATATGTGTGGGAATCGATTTAAGTCACTGATATTTGGGGTTTTAAAGTGACTGGGACACAAAGGCTGTCACTGGTTCTGCAGCTTGTATGTGGGTGTTCCTCATCCAGGGGGCATGGGGCCTTGTTGCTGGGGCTGAGGAAGGAAAGGCACCAGCTGCAGTTGTGTGTAATCCCCGGTGCCACGCAGTCTGCAGCAGACACTGGGAGGAAGGGGAGGAAGATGAATCTATGCTTCGAGGGCAGCTACGCTATGTAATTTATTACTGGCCATAGAACTAAGCAGTGACAATCACCAATCTATCAGCAAACTCTTCCTGGTTCAGATAAAACCCCCAAGCCCTCTGCTTTTGCTGTCCTTTACTGTATTTCTGCAGGGAGAGCTCATCACACTGTTGCAGGTGGCTGCAGGCCTTTGCAGGAGCTGACAGGATGTCTGTGCATGGTGGCACCACATTCTGCACCCCCGGCTCGCCTTGGGAGCTGCAGGAGTACCAAGTGCTTAAATTGGTGCTTCAGCTTATAACAAATAGGAGGAAAGGTGAACTCCTGGGGGTGTAAAGGAAGGATTCCTGTTAGGTTTTCCTATAGTGCAAATGGAGAAACATGAGAGGTTCGCTCTGCTAACCTGTGAGCTCCTAGAGAGCGGTTCCTGTGCCGTACCTGTGTCACCTGTCTGATGGCACAGCCTGGGGGCCTGAAGTGGGCAAAAGGAAAATATGTTTGGGGTTCCCTTCCCTGGTTCTGACCTACACACACCTGTTCAGGGTAGATCAGGCCGACAGAACAGCGTGGTTTGTGTCGGCTGCAAAGGGAGAACAAAGATGTTTGTATGTGTAATGGTGGGCAAGGCTGCAGCAGCACCCAAGTCCCAGTGGCATCCACTCTGCTCCAGCTGCACAGGGAAGGGGTGGGTAGGAAACCTGATTCCATCTTTCAGGTTTAGAAAGGCTGTTTGACTGCTCTGCTGAAACTTGAATGTAAAACAACTGTTACTACCACACAGTGGAAAAGGCTCCATCATTTTTCCATGTGAGGTTCAAGAGGACACAGGCAGATCAAAGAGACGCAGAACAACACACTGGAAGCTGTGTGGCTACAGATGGCTGTCTGGAGGGAATTGTGTTGAGTTCCTGGTGCGTTTTAAGTTTAAAAGAAGAGAATAATAATAATAAAGTTTCATAAACATGCCTTTTTTACCATGACATCACTAAATCCAGAATAGGTAATGGGTTTGATCACCAAGCACATTGGAAACCTAAACAAACCATTTGGCCAACATTTCTTTGGCCTTTAAGCATCCTGGATGATTTAGCTGTCTGTTCTGGAAAAAGCAGAGTAGCAGGCTCTGCAGCTTCACACTGTAAATGGCCTTTAACAGACTTGATGGTTTTCTCATGTTTGTGTTCAATTTTGGTCAGTTTGCAGCAGTGTCAGTACCAATGGAAAATACTGCTTTTCACTTCTCAGCAATAGCTTCTAAGTTCCTTAATGGAATATCTTGCACAGATTTGAATATTGGAGTATTTTTTTTAAGTAGATATTTCTCATTTGGTGAATTACCACCTTTAGCTGTAAGTTTTTAGCTTATCTGTACAGCCTTAATTTATGGCTGGTTTTCCCATATCATTAATTTTCAGTTATCTGTTTGCCATAGCGTCCTCGCTTATGTTAAAATATATTAAGGGGACACTGACTGTGAAAGTATACATGTATTAAAATTGGTGTTGTGGTATTTAGGCTGTGGATGTACTGGTCTTAAGGTCTGGATACAATTTTGGATATACATTAATTTTCTAATACATATTCTAAGTCAGTATTTAATATATGGCACGTGCTGGAGTTGGCAGTACTTTCACCATAGTTCTGTCAGTATACTACAGGCCTCATCTTGTTTAGTTCCTCAGAACAGTTCTTCGTCTTTCTTGTTCCAGAGGGCGTTGGCTTTTGCATGGGAAATTATAATTGTAAATTGGATGAGGGTCTTAATTTTCAAAGTAATGAATATTGTGGATTGAATCTTCAAGATGGTTTTCAGACTAGTGCATGGGCCAGGCACAGGCTGGACATGTATTCTAAAAGAGCATTGCCCAGTTTCTGATGAAAACAAGTGGGAGCCGGGCCCCTCCACAGTGACTTTATTACTGCTTTTGTTTGTACCTTAGAAGGGGAGAGTGCACCGGGCTTTCTGAGAACATCAGTCATATAAAGTCGTGCTCTCTGTATGTCCGACTTTCTCTCACCCTTCCTGAATAATTTGGCATCTGCTGGCCAGTTTCAAGCAGATTTCACTGACCTTGGCAAAAACTGAATTGTCTTTGGAGATTTTTTAACCTCTCGCTGTGAGTTGTGAAATGTCAGTGTTGAGTGAGGGGAGCCGGATCCAGGGAGGAGGTGGCAGGGTGGCCCGAGCCCGAGGCAGGCCCCGCTCCCGCTGGCTGGTGCCCAGCAGGGGTGGGAGCAGGGGTCACTGCTGGGCCTGGGTGTGTGGGAGCACGGGGATGGAGGAGCCGGCAGGAAGCACGGTGCCAATCGCTGCTCACGGAACAACTTGTTGTTTTCTCTAAATCTCCCTCGTAGTGCAGAGGCTGCCCAGAGGAGGTGAGTACGCATGGAGCTGGCACCTCAGTGAGCGCTACAAAGCAGCTGCTAACTGCCTTAAAACCCCCTCTCCATCCCTTCCAACTGCCTCCCGAAAAGCTCTTCCTTGTCTCTGCCCCTCAGATTTCCTCCTTCTGCTGCTCTGCAACTGCCAAGCTTTGCATAGAGCTATTGATAAAGCCCTAGCCACCACCTTTTTGGTTCAGGATTTTTAGTTTGTGGTTCTGTAATTTTATTTTTCTAGAAATAATTGTGTGATGCCTTTATGCAAAAGCTGTGCTATAAAATAAAAATGTTTGGGGTTTTTGTCACCCTGTAAATAATAACATTCTTCTCCCCTGGAATGTTAGGCATGGTGACTGTTTATGATAGGCATCAGATTGAGCCTACACAATGATGGAAGGATCCGCTTCCATTTAGGGAGTATCATCTCATCCTTGGGTGCTGCTCCTATTCCTTTATGCGTGTAGTTAGTAACTCCTGCGAAACAGCAGCTCACCTAAGCCATGAAATTGATGTTTGGCTTTCTAGCCACGTAGCAGTCCCTTGGGAATGTAAGTGACAAAACGGCAGAAGGGTGAATGTTTGTACACGTGCTCAGGCACACAGAGCTGTTGCCATCCCTCAGGAATGACACCACGATCATGGTGCCAGTGTCAGAGCTGCTTTCAAGGGGAAAGTTTAGTAACAGCTGGAACTCAAAGAGTGCTGGAAGTGTTCAGCTTTTATAATGATGATAAGAAGAAGATTGCAATAAGTTGGAATATTTATTGACATTTCTGATGTGCGCTCGTCACACTGGATATAACCAGCACTCTCCTCTGGGCTCCAGGATCTCACAACACGGAACAACAGGAAGTAGGGCAGTGGCCTAAGAGAACATTTCTTGGGTCTTGTGAGTTAATTACAGTGGGCTGTTAATTTAAGAAAGTGTTGAGAGCGGGATGGAGTTAGAGCAGAGATTTGCAAAAAAGTATAGAGCAGTATGAGTGGCTGTGCTGGTTTGAGGTTTTTTCATTTGCCAGCCAAAACAAAAACAAAACCAATTCCAAATCATAGAACAAATTCCAGATCATGGAAATTTCTTGTTTAATGCAAAAATATTTTTTCATATTTTGTAATAATTAAAAATGAATCTGAACATTAAATATGTATTTATGTATTTTAAAAAATCGGAATGCTTAGGAACTTAGAGTATATTGACAGCTGAGATTATTTACCAAGGTTGGCTTATATTTGTGGATACTATAAGCTGAGCCAAAATTTCATTTTCCTGTCCAAGACATGTGCCTTGATCTTAAAGTACTAACAGTTTTTCTGTGTCATCATAGATCAAGCAAGTGTTTGTCAGATGTTTGCATTTGAAAGCCCCTTAGCATTGAGGCCATAGAATACGAGTAAGCAGCGAAGCCTAGGATGGCTGCCTGAGTCTTTATGCAACTCGTGTTTTGTGCGTGTGGGTTATTTGTAACTGGTTCTGCTCCTGCCAGGTCTGTACGTTAACGAAGGAAGATAACCGGAGAGTGGGGGTGATTCCAAGCGATGAACAGCTCCATGTGTTGCCTCTTTACAAAATCTCACAAACAGATGAGTTTGGCACTGAAGAGGGCCTGGAAGCCAAGATAAAAGCCGGAGCCATACAGGTGCTCACAGCGTTCCCCAGAGAAGTGCGAATGTTGGCTGAGCCTCTCAGAGCTACCAAGAAAAAGAAACCAGACACAAGGAGGACCCCGACTGAAAAGCAGCCATTAATAGATAAAAAATACTCAACACCAGTAAAACTGAAAACTGAAGCCCCAGAAAGTCTTGGCAACACTTTGCATTGTTTAGGTGAGTGACGCTTATGAAATTCTGCCAGTCTGTTCTGATTCTGTGTTCCGTTGCACGTCTGATGGGAGGGAAAAGCTCCTTTAAAATAAACTACTTGTATATTCTGCATTTTAGGGACTAACGAACAAGTCGCTGTAGCCAATGTTGTCTCTTGGTGCAGGAAAAAAAACAGAGGGGTCACCCAAAAATAGTTTGTTGGTGGTGTGTGAACACCTATGAAGTATTTCCCTTAAGTTCCCTTATTCTAATAAATAATGGCAGTTTGACCATCTTGAAAGAACATTGTTGGAAAGTTTACCTAAATAATCAACTTGAATTTCCGTCACTTTAAAGTACAAGAAATGTGTTCTCCACTTACAATGGCAGATAATGGCTTTCTCAGAATCTGAGCTGTGATGATTTCCTGTCAATGGCATGGACACTGCTGCACAGCAAGAGATTTGTAAAATCCCCCAGGTTTTATCAAATGTCGGTGCAGACTGTCCCTCGCAGGACTGCTAGCAGGGAGCAGGCGGTGCCAGGGAGGCCGGGGTCGTTCCTCTGCCACAACCCCCGAGTGGGCAGCACAGAGCTGAGCCTGGGCCGAGGTGTGCGGGGGCACTGCTGCTCCGCACTGTGGCACCTGGCGTCAGGCCTCCACAGGGCAGGACTGTTGGGTGGGACTGGGCAGTAATGAGAAGTAGAAAAGAAGGGAGAGGTGGAAGAAGCCATGGACTTAAATTCTCTGATTAGCTGGTGAAAAATAAATAAAATTACAGCACAGCCTGTTAGGAAGAAGAGAGGAAGATGAGCCTATTTGCTGTAATTTTGAATTTTATTTCATGAGAGACATCCAGACCTATGTAGCAGATTTAAGGGGAGGAATAACAGGTAAATGTGTTTTGAAGAATATCTGCATTTTAGGGGGATAACATTTAAAAAACAAATAAAAATCCATTTGCTACACTTCCATAATTGAGTGCCATGGGTTGGTAAAACTTATTTTCACAGAATGGGCATCTTTCTTCTGAGGTGATGGAGAAGGCAATTCTCAAGTGCTGTGTTTCAGATCTTTAGGGCAAAGGCCTTGCTCTGGGGTGGGGGCTGTTAATGTCATTAAATGCTTTGTGTTTTATTTCATAGAACAGGTTTTTAAAGAGCTGATGTGGCCTCCTCATGTCCCTGCACAGCTTTCAGTTTTTGCATACTATTGTGCCTGTCATTTGACTTTCTTGCATTCTTATTGGAAGAATGTTTTTAATTCATCACTAATTTATAAATTACTAGGAGACAGAGTAGAAGAAAGAATGGTGCTTCTACACTGGGTGAAACAATTAACCATTCTGTGTATTTATGGAATAAAGAAGAAACACTGACAGAGACAGCCCTTTATGAGAGAAAGCAAGAGCTCTCTGTGGGGTGCCAGTCTGCCAGCAAAACACATATAAAGCCATTGCAGAGCATGAGGCAAAGCCCATCAAAGTCGATGGAATTCTTTCCCAGTACTCCCATGGACTCTGGGCTGAACCTACCCACGATGGGAATCAGTCGTGTGAGGAGCCTGTTCTCCAACCACGCCCAGCAGCAGGCAGCCATGGCTAGAAATTGATTAGGGAGCTGACAGAAATTGGACAAGGATGTCTGCACAGAGATCTGAAATAATGAGGCAATTAGATGGAAAGATGGAAGACAGCCAAATCACATGGCTCCAAGTCCATTTTGTAAGGATGGGTTAACCTGGAGTACATTGCCAGATACCTTTTTTTTAAAAGGCAGTTTCTGAGTTAGTATTGGAATGCATGAATCATTGTAATTCAGTAACTGTTTTTGCTGTGATGGACAAGATCCATAAACATGCTTTTTCCTTTCATCATAATATGGGGTTAAGGCAGGTCAGAATTTTGACTGATTCACAAGCTGAATTTCAGACTGAATTTCATCAACTATGTAAAAACTGAAGGCCAGCAGTCAGCTGCTGGGAAGCATTTCTGTAGAACTGGGCTGTGTGAATTGAGATTCAGTGGTTATTTCATTTTCTGTTTATTTTCTTCATCCCTCTGTGAAATACCTTTCTATTTTATACAGCAGCAGCCTGACTGGAAAAGGTTAAGATGTTATTTGAGCAAGGTTATTTTATATACATATATATATACACACATACACACACACACGTATAGTCATAGAGATATTCCTAAAAAGCTAAAAATAACCATTTTGAAAAATCTGTAGTCAATGTGCATTTTTCATGTTAGAAAGCAAGTATGAAAAGATAAGAGAGGTATTTTATTGATTGAGAAGTACTTACACTTTGGTGTGCATTTCTTCTAGGGAACAAAACAGATGCTTTAAAACCTGGAATAAAAATGGAGACTTCCAATCACCTTTATGCCATGAAACATACTTCAAACACTACTAAAAATTGCTCTTTATTGAAACAGTACACGGCTTCCTCCCCCTTTCAGGTGGATAGTTTACATCCTTATCCATCTCTCGCACATAAGCCTGGCCTAACTGCAGTGACTAATATTCAACAAGATTTTTCAGTTCCCTACGGGTATTTTGAATGCAGTACCAAGCAACCTCATGTGACACCTTATGTTAACTGCAAGAACTTTGATGTGTCGGTCAAAGATTATACTGGAATTCTGCTGAACGATAAGGTGAATGGTGTGCCGCCGATTCTTCCCGAGGTCACTGCTCCAGGCCCCCCAGCCCACGAAGAGCCCCTGCCCACTATACTTGAACATCAGCCAGACAAACAGAATTGTCAGCTGCAGTTGGACAATTCTCCTTCCTCAGAGGTGATCAGCTCTTGTGACTCATCAGCACCGCTAAGCTCTTCGGCAAAGGATGCCGTCGGAAACGAAGCTGACTGTTCCCACGGATGCCCAGTGGAAAAGGGCAGCTCTCATCGAGGACAGATGTGTGACTTTGACTGTGCTGATGAAAAGCAAAACAGTGCACTGGGACAACCGGCTGATTCCGAAGAAAAGGCTGAGGAGTTGTGGTCAGACAGTGAGCACAATTTTTTGGATGATGACATTGGTGGGGTTGCTGTGGCACCTTCTCATGGTTCTATCTTAATTGAATGTGCAAGACGTGAACTCCACGCTACCACACCAATTAAAAAACCCAACCGCAATCATCCCACAAGAATTTCTTTAGTTTTTTACCAACACAAAAATTTAAATGAGCCAAAACATGGTTTAGCCATGTGGGAAGCAAAGATGGCCGAGAGGGCGAGAGAAAAAGAAAAAGAAGCGGAACGATTAGGAACGGAGAATCCTGAACTGAACTCTAGCAACAGGAAAGCAAAGCAACCAAGTGAAAACAGAGATATTTTTTATGAAGACAACGAGTTCAACCAAATTCCATCCCGCAGAGCATTAACAGTAACCAAGGATAACGTGATCACAGTATCCTCGTACGCCCTGACACGAGTGGCAGGGCCCTACAACCATTGGGCGTAGGTGTCGCTGTGGTGTGCCCCTCCCGGTGCAGTTACACGGTGTTTCTTTAAGGTGCTGTTAAAGGACAAGTCTCGTGTCGTTTACTATTTGCTCATCTCAACCATTTTAAGGCTGAGGTAAAAACAAAAAAGGGGGGGGTTTCTTCTTAAACTGTGACTTTAACATTTGGTGGTGCTCAAGCACATTTTAAGCAAAAAAAAAAAAAAAAAAAAAAAGTTCTTGTGTTTTAATACATTCTAAAAAAGATTTTGTTTAGGTTATTAACCTTGATTGAATCATTCAGTTTATTACCTTTAGGAATTTATATTTTGGTGCTTTAAATCGTCTGTTTACTACAAAAATCATTTATAGGGATTTTAACAGGTTCACATTTTATGGTGTTAAATCAAGTTATACAGTTATAGCTCTACACAGCTCTTGGTGCTTAACCACATCAAACAGTTAAAAATAAATAAGCTGAATTATTACTTCATGGTGCCATTGCTTTAACAACTTCCAACCATTGCTATATAGTCCAAATTACAGATAAATCTTTTAGAAAACCAATTAATTTTGTTCTTTAGATTTGTCAGTAGAATGAAGTTATTGGTAATGATGGCTGGAAGTTGTTTCTAAGCTGTAAATATATATTTTAAAAGCACTTTCTATTTTTAAAATTAACTTGAAATAGTATAGTATAAGGATCATATTGTCTAAGGTTTGTGCATACTCTACAGAAGAAATGATTTTGTTCTTGCTGTGTAGAGTTCCATGGTGTTACAGCTGCAGGATGTATGCTGATAGCATATGTGGTTGTTTTTAACTTGCCCTTTTTCATTGAAGATTTTATGTTGCATATAAACAAACAGTTATGAATTATAGAGCCTTTTTTATTCTTTTTCAAGAGAGTGTACAAACGTGAAAGGAGGAGATGTCTGGTCAATACGTGTGTTGCTATTGGGAGTTACAAATATTACCTGGTTTTTTTAAAGGCAGCATTTGTTACGGTTTCTTTGAGCAATAAGTGCATCAGTCTCATTTGTTTGCAGCCTTCTAAGTTAACATGGCAACCAAATGTTCCTCATGCCTCAGGGGTAGGATTGTTTTGGGATAAAAAATACCCCCTAGAGTTGCCTTATTCTATTCTGATAAAAAAATAATTTGGGAAAAATACAAAGGAAGTGTTGGAAAACTATCAAATTCCTAATATTTAGCAGCATTTTTTTTTGTTAAGAATAACCTATCTGTAATATTCACCAACTTTCTGAGTTCAGTTTTTTTACAAAAATGTTTTGTAAATTTTTGAAGCGTTTATACATTTCACGTGGAAAGGGTTGTATCCTTCCTTGAGATTTATGTTCTACATTTCTGTCGAGAAAGTGACATATCACAAAACGAGAATTTGCTAAACCAGAGGAAAAACAGACACTCCGTTGCTTTTAAATACTGTAGCATCCCACTCTTCTTTCTGATTCTCCTCTCCTATGTATTTCTTGTTTCAACTTATTTATTTAAACAAATTACCAAATGACAACGTTAGCTAAGGACTGACCTCATCCTGCAACTTCTTCCATGCGAGCCGGCTGGAGCCAGGAGGAGCACTGATGCCAGGACTCCCTGGGCTCCGAGCGCTGCAGGGTCAGGCCCACAGACAAAGCTGTCCCCTCCTCCTGCCTCGGCGCCCGCCCTGGCTGGGGAACCTGTAGGTAGAATGAAGTCACTTTCCCGGTGTGAAAGCATTCTAATAATATACTTGATAATATTATACTGTAGTGGTGCTGTATAGAGGAATATGAGCTACCTGGATCTGCTTTATTTAAAGACAAGGTGCTTTTTCCTTGAGAAGCTGAAGTGCAAGAACTCTATTTACAGTTTCGGTACGAAAAGTACATCAATGGTGTTTGGAACACACAGTGCCAGTCAGGACCTTGGTGCTACAAATCCTCCGGTGCGGCTGGAGATCCATGGAACTGTTCTCCTGTAGCCATGTGCAGCGTTTGCAGGAGCCAGCTCTGAGGTAGCAATCACTATGTCATGATCTTGGGTCCAGTTCTACAGATTCCTGTTCAAATTAATAAAGCTATTGATGGCAGAGGATGGAGGAATTGAACCAGTTCTTTATATCTTACCTATTTTAAGTAAAACCTGTAAAAACTGGGTATGCTGCAAATTTTAGTTCAAAGCTTAATATTAGTTCAATTAGAGGATACGAAGGGATTGTAAATAATGATAAAACAGAACCAATATTATGCCATTGTTTTGTACCAGCAGTTTTATGCTTATTGACTATGTAATATACAGTATACATCAAATCATTATGGTATTTTGTGTGCCTTAGACATCCATTTTAAAACTTGTATATTTTTGGTGAGCCGAAGATTAGTAGGAATTGCAGCTGTCCATACAGTCAGTAGTACTGTACATTCCTTAGCTGTTCCAGTCATGTGTTTGTCCCACCATGTACAGATTTGTTAATTGGTTTCACTGATAGCCCTGACAGCTTCAGGTTCTGTAATGCTGTAATTCAGCACTCCCATGGGAGTAAATTTTCTATTCAAAATTAGTAAGTTACAGAGCCATCTCTTCACCTTTTAAAATGTTCATACCATTAAAGTGGATCATTTTTACTTGAATCTTCTCGTACAAATGCCCATATTTAACTTATTGGAAACTTCAGATAAAAATGTTCCATTGAAAAACCAGCAGCTTCCCTCTAAGAAGTGAGGCGCTGAAAGCTGGATCTAAAAGGATCCCTTCAAACAGGTAGCCCAGGTCTACCTTTTCTTGAATGGCAATTCTAACAAAGAAATGTGTATCTTAACATAATTAATACTGTTAACTCATAGGTGCTAAACTCACAGTTACTACTTCATTAATATTCCATGAGAGAAATATATCATCTATACAATGACATATCACCCACGGTGCTCTTTCCTTGGCTGTCTGTCACCTAAACTGCTTTTACAACATGTCTTGCCAGGCAGGTTGGCCACTGCCACTTCCTGCTAGACGTGAAGTGGGTTGTGATTTGAGAAGCTGATCCTTTCTATTGCTGTACTGCAGTATAGAAAATGCAACTATTTACTGGTTTTACAACTCTCTGCTATTTCTTGTAACACTTCAGGATATTTATCAGTCTTGTACACAAATTGCATTGTTTTCAGTAAGGTTATCATTTTATAACAGTGTTTATCTCTTAAAATCTTCAACTCTATGGGTCTGTTCTTTCCTTTGCAGCTCACACAGCCACTTGTAATTTGCTCTTACATTGCAGCCCAAGTCCTTGGATAGCCAGACCAGGAGCTGGATCTAAAGTTAAGGTAGCTGGCTAGGTCAGACCTGCGTGTTTTACTTGGTTTCCATCAGCTGGCACAATGTTCTGGGTGAAAAACCAGCACATGGATTCAGGTGTGGGCTGGCAGTGGGGTGTGCTTGTCTTTGGATCATTATTACAGTGTGCCAGCAAAAGCTGTCATGATCCAGCATAGGACACCTCTGGCTTCTCAGAAGAAATGACTCTCATCCTTTTGTCCACTGGGTCCAGTACCACGACTCCAGCTCCGCTGTGGAGAGGAGGTGCAGGGCTTGTTGCAGGACCAGTTCTGTTTGACTCCCTGTGGGAGTCACTGCAGTTGTGTCCAGTTAAACAGTGAATTTGCTGATTTTTCACATGCTAGTATATTGCAGGAAATAGAAATATTTCTATAAATACTTTAGTTACAAGAGCCAAGAAGCTTTGTAAGTACTTACAAATACTTGCAGCTTCTAACCTGTAACAGTTGTATTCAGAGTTTTTTAAGGACTTTCTAAGCTAACTTTTACTTAAGAATCTTAACAGCTGGTGAAAGTCCTTGTCTCACCTATGACAGAGCTTCTCTAGACCTAGAACAGGAAATAACTGTAGCATCTTGAGCAACATGTAATGTTAAGCATGGGTAAACGACTTGTCTAGGACTTAAGATTCTTTCTAACATACAACTGTATGGGGTTTTTTAAAGACCTTTTTAATTTCATTGCAGTATTAACTAAATTTGCTGGCTTAAATTTGTGTCCTGTTAACACTGCTGCAGCCCTGCTGACTGCAAAGTGCTCATTCATCAAGTTTTCCTGCAATTTCCATATTTAATTGGATGGATATGGACAACAGTTGACCAACGTCTGCCAACTCAGAGGTCAATCTCGCTCTTTCGCTTCCCATGCAACTTCTCTAATGTTGAAATTAACTCCATTTATCAAGCAGTTATCAGCTTTGTAATCCATTTATATATATGGTTGTTTTCCATAGAAATCCTGTAATTTCTAGGCTATCAGAAGGAAACAGCTGTGCTCTCAGATATATGAAAAACTCAATTGCATGGCCACTTCCATGCTTTATGTACGTTAACACCAGTTACATTCAGGCAGCGTGGGACAAACTTTCAGGCTTTTCGTGGTCACTAAAATTCAGATTAGGGTCTTTGTGACATCTGTTCCATAAAATTGTGTTTTATTTCTTGTGTGAAAGCTGTCTGCCAGGCTGTGACCTGTGACAATCTGCTCTTAAATAGCAATTAGAGATGAGGACCAGTCCAATCACATTTAGGAATTCCTGCTCTATCAGGTCTTGCTCTGACTTGCAGGAGGAAGTGTGGAGGGGATATCTTTCCATTGATTATTGTGACACCACGGTACTGCACTGCAATGTCTGTGTCACAGCACTGCTCTAACCAGTGAGATGTTTCATTGTGGGTATTATGTACAAATTCACCTCTTTCCACAGTTCCTCCACAGACAAAAATCTCTCCTTTGGTCTCTGCCTGCATATACTGGTTTAAGGAAAAAACCAAAGGAGGGGAGAGAGTTGATCACCTTTTCTTGATCTCCGTAGACAAATGAGGTAGCAAGCACTGCTGTCATCACCAGCCTGCTGCCCCTTCCCACCATGGAGATAGAGAATATACAAAGCTGATGGGATGCTGGTTGCAGTTGATGGTCTGTAAGGTCCTTTCCAACGTTAATGATTCTCTGCACAGCATAAGTAAATCACAGGCACACTTGTGAAGGTACAATTGGTTTCTGAGTCAACCTTCTATGTACATGTAGTTGCCATGGTACTTCTTTATAGTAACACTTCTTTTGGTCCATCTGACTTCAAATTCAGTAGCTTATTTTATTTAGTCTGTGACACACTTACATTCTCCTTGAATGTAAACCAGAGCGACCAGTGTCAGAAGTCTAGAGGATGTGGCTACTTACTCTGACAGTTCAGGAAGTGGTTTCAGTCTCTTCTGGGATTACCTGATGTTTAGTTAGTCTTCACAAGTCCTCTACATGCTGCTTGAGGATGTTGTTACAAAATTATAATTACATAAAGGAAAGAGTTTTACATTTGAGGTTTCCTGAAAGACCAGGGATTCCTAATAGCCTGATCAGGCGCCAGGATACATACTGATCACTTTTTCTGAAGAGTGGTTGAAAATATGCTGTGTTTATTACTTCCCTGTTAAAACTTTCTTGGTTCTTTTAGAGAATGGGCAAAACCTTTTGTTTAATACTGTCACATACTTGACTAAATTACGAAGACTTAGTTCTACATGATGCTGTGTTGTCTCCCTGAAAAACACTTAATATGGCTAGTGTTGATTTGTAGATATCACTTTCTGCTCTGTACAGGTGACACTGGATATTCCAGCCACCTTTCTCACTCCATGCTCTTTCTGAATCATCAGCTCTGGTTAGCTATGGTCAGTTAGTGCTGGCTCACTTTGTCACCTGCTGCTGGATGCTCTCAGTCCTTGTAACTACTCCAAAAGTTTTCCCTTTGCAGATCAGCTTCAGCACTTGGCATCAGCAGCACAGCCGTCAGCCTGCCCGTGAGTCCCCCTGCATGCTGTCCTGCTTTCTATGGGAATCAGCCATCTTCATCTCAGGAATGTCATATGAAGCTATTCTCCTTGGGACTCTCCCCCTAAAATCCATTTCTTCCAGTCACCTGGAACAGGCTGCCCAGAGAGCTTGTGGATGTGGCCCATCCCTGGAAGTGTCCCAGGCCAGGCTGGACGGGGCTTGAAGTAACCTGGTGTAGCAAAAGGTGTCCCTGCCCATGGCAGGGGGTTGGAACGAGGTGAGCTTTAAGGTCCCTTCCACCCCAAACCAGTCTGATTCCATGATCTTATATTCTATATGTGACAGTTCTAGGGCTTCTACTTCACATTTTCTCATACAGAGCCTAGAATATTACAGTTGGGATTTTTTAAAATTCCAATAGAGAGGGGCCATTCATAATCTGTCATAATCAACTTTTCTTACTTTTTTAATCAAATAATCAGTTTCCCAGTCAATTTTCAGATTTTTTTGATGTAGTTGTTACAGTCTGTTCTTGTATCTGCAAGTAGCCAAACAAAAGAGACTTTGCAAGACTAGAAAACCATCACCCCCTGAGAAGGAAAAGTCATTCCTTCTCAGAGTACAAGATTTTTTCATGTTGGTAGCATCTCTGTGGAACAGCCTGTTGTCAAAATTTTGAGTCACTCTTAACAGCTCTGCTCAGTTCCTGACATCAGACAGCTGCTGCAGCCCCTGCATGATTGCAAGAGCAGGAATGCTTCTTTACATCTTCTGGTTAGATCAGTCTTTGTGAGATATCCAAGTATTATGTAAGTGAAATGCCTGAACTAACATAGGACTGCTTGGAAAAAACATGTTCTTCCTCTGTGGCAAAAAATGGAATTGAAGGAGCTTGAGAAGAAAATAATTAAGGTAGTTACTGCCTTTTATTAAAGGGTATTGAGGTGTCAGCATCACTGTTTCTTTGTCTGAGACATAAAGACTTTAGGATTCTTTTTCCAATCCAGTTCCCCAGTTCATCATCCCAACAATTGCTCATGGTGTTTAGCCACGTACTGCTAGCTTCAGTTTTAAAAGATACAGGATGCTTCTTAAAGCAGTATCCTTCATTCTTCCAGACAGTGTATTTTCCTTCCTTCTTCTGCTGGCCATTATACATGGCATTTTTCCACACACACTTCTGCTCAAATGCTAGAATCTTCCAACAGCATACTTGCAGTGAATGCAAGACTGGGGTGCTAAATAACGTGACGGTGACTTGCTTTGGTGTGACTGATCAACGGTGCTTTTTTCAACACTTTGCACGCCTTACACACGTTCCTCACAAAGTCACAGAACGCAGGTGTACACCTCAGAAGCTGCATACGTAGGGAGGACAGGCTGGGCACCTAAACTACGGAGTTACCAGTTGCAGCAGATGAACTGTGTTCCAAAGAAGTGCTGTTGCAGTGGAGCAAGGGAACTGCTAGTTTTGATGTTCGGTAGTGCAGTTGTTGCCACAGAACGTTTTAATGCTGTCGTGGAAAGTTTTGTGACCTGATCAATATTTTACCTGTATATCTGTATTTTTATTATGTTGTAATGGAAAGGGGTCTAGGGTTTGGGAGTTGTCTTAAAGTAAGAACGGAGGCCCTGATTTTCATTTATACTACTGTCCTTTGCATGGCATTGGAAGGATAAAGGGGCCTTAAATGCATGTCACTTCAGCTTACATCCTTCGGAGTATCCCATCTCACTGATCAGAGTATAAAAGGTCAGTAGTATAAATCAAAACAGTCACCAAATGACTGATTTGTACAATCATCTGAAATCAATTTCATTGTATCCTTACTGTGCACATACTGGCCAGTAACATCCAGATTGTTCTCAGTTTAGAAATACAGGTTGAAAAGAGACCTGCTTGGGTTTTACCAGGTTTTAAATATTTGCTTATACTGGCTGTCCTTTGCCCAACACTGTCCTCAAAGATAATGTGGTGAAAGATTTGTACCTGTAGGTAATGGCCAGCCCAGAAATCTCACAAAATTGTCAAAAATATTATTTTAAAGCTTTGGTAGTTTTTCTTAAAATACTTACTACCCTTTATCATAACTTGGATCCCTTTTACTTGATGGTATAAACTGGGGTTGTGACAATCTACTGAACTCCATTCTGTCCTGACTTCACACCCAGCAGAGTGTGCAGTGCTGTGTGCTGTTGTCACACTCTGGTGAGTCTGGGGACACAAAGCTAACAGCCAACACCTTCTGCCTTCCCTGACTGTGGTGCTACTTGCCAGGGAAAACCCTGGCATTGCTCTGCGTGCCTGAGTCCTGCAGAGCTCCCTTTGCTGCCCATGGAAGTTGTATACAAACAACAGCCCCGCTACATTGCAGTTATGCAATACAATGCAAACTTCTCGTTCAAAAAAAGCTTGACGAAAAGGAAATATACGTTCCTTCTTAAAGTTTTACACTGCAGTGATACTGCAGAGCCTAATGAGAACAGATTTTGTACCAACTTTGTGAATGCCTGTCTAATCCATGCAACTCAAAAGGCAGCAGCTGAACTTCATGAAGCTCTTGTCCTCTAAATGAAAATATAATTGTAGTCAAGAAGATCAAATGGGATATCCCAGTACTGCTAAAAGAAAGCCAGTTCTAAGCAATGCAAACATTCATACATTTCAGTCTCTACCAGTGAATTATTCTACGATTATTTGTTCAGTTTGGAAGAGACAGCTCTTCATAATGTGACAATATCACGCCAGGTCACAAGTACTGATCAGAATTGGCTGTCATTAAGAAAGAACATAAATATGTAAGGACACATTGTACTGAAATGCTATGGCTATTGAATTCCTTCCTGCTTTGGGAAGATAAAAGATTAACAACATGCCAAAGCAAAAGAAAAAAAGTCGTATTTTTTTTTCCCTTCTCTCTTTCTTCTTTTCAATCTTTCTTTCTTTCCTTGGGATGCATTTTATATTTATTTTTCAGCTTTGAATTTGAGGCTTTATTCCCAGTTACCAACCAACCTACTGTATTGAAATCTGGAACATAAAATTCACATTTTTAAGCAAAAGATGGTGTACAGGGAGAAAAAAATCAGAAAGAAAAAGCACTTCATTATGTCACAGTATTTACAGGAGAAAGTGTAAAAATTACTTCTTAAAAAAACATTTGGGGCCTGATTCTTTCCTAGTATAACTGAGCATAGCTCCCTGAGGCTCATGGAGCTGGGCAGTTATGCTAGCTGAGAAACTGAACCTTAAAATCTTCTTTGCAGACAAGGGAACCCTTACCAGCAGTACTTGAAGACTTGTGAGTTGTGACTGCATGTTACTTGAAAGATCTAATTAAGCTATGTTTTTTGGTGCAAGCAGTTGTTGTACATGATTTCATGTTTATGTAGCAAGATGCATTGAAATGTTGATACTAGTATTGAAGCATACATGTAAAAATTGTCGTTGTGGAAATTGTCTGTTCTGTTCTATTTTTCTTGTGTGTCTCATCTGTTTAGAACGTAAACTTTCTTTTTTTTATTGTCCTAACTGAATAAGGCTAAATGAATACTGTAATTGAAAATATATTTTAAATCTTGTCATGAGTTTTTAAAAAGACTATTACAAATTGTATCATTCCTGATTACACAGAACTTTGTGGGTGGTTTTAAATAAATTTTATACTTCTATTTTGCACTTAGTCGTCTAATTTTTCTTTCCTGCTCTTAGCACTAATAACCACTATCACGTGTGGAAGTGTATTTGTTAATTATCAATAGGACTACAGGGGCTTCACCCAAAAGTCAGCAGGTTTCTGCACTGGAAGGGGACAAGCTTAAATCCAGTCCCTGTTCTCAGTCTGCCTCTGCTTCAGGCTGGACTGACTTTTGCCCAGGTCAAGAGAAGCAGCCAGAAAATCTGAACTTCATTTCTGACTAAAAAGGACAGAACAGTTTGTGAACACATCTGCACAGTGTCTCTTTTTGCTACCTGTCTGGCAGAGCAAGCTTATGGAAATCACTTACTGAGGCATTTAATTACCAGCCGCGGGAAGTAGTTCAGGTTTTATTTGCTGCAAATCAGAGGGTGTGGCTGGGGGTTTTTCTCAAAACAGACCTCAGCACTAGCCTGCTTTACTGACACTGTAGTGTACAGCAACAATACTAAACAGAATCCCTGTTGTGTAGATCTGAAGAAAAGGAGGAATACAACTCTGCTTATCCTCGCTTCTTTTCCTTCTCCAGTAAGTGCAGCAGCAAAATAATAAGCAAAAATAATCTTCCAGGTAACTGAAATCTCCTAGAGAGCAGAAAAATGCTGCTTTCCTCTGGCTTCAGTAATGCCCTGGGAAGAAACTACATTGTGTGATATGATACATCTAATTCCTGGGAGATGGATGTGATCATCCAACAGGGAGGCCTTGACCTTCCTGTGTCAGCTGCTCTTTTAGCAGATATTCACTGCTGGGGTTTTATAGCAACATCTCCCAGGCTGCCCCAGGCCCCCTCTGAACTGTACTATTGAGCTTTGTTCAACAGTCACACATTCCAGGGTTCAGTATTGGAGTCAGGAACCCCAGCACAGGTGTCTTCAGCACATGGATTTTGAAAGGCACTTCATGACTTGGCCCAGACCCAAGAGCATCATTACTGAGGAGGAGCTGGTGCTGATAAACGTTTCCCGGGCCCTTCTAAGGCACTGCCAGCCACCTGCGTATTGCCTCCCCCTGGCATTCCCACCGGGCAGCGTGATCCCAGGCAGAGCTGGATTTCCTCATGGATTATGGAGTGTGTTACATAGAGAGGTTTTAAAACATAGCTTCACCTCCACCTTATGGGAACAGAACTAAACCACATTTACCTGCCCTGGCATCCCTGTTGCCAAAAGTGAGTTTACCACCTGGAGATGGCTTTAGTGATTTTTTTTATATCCTGGATTTCTTATCTACATTATACAAGGTAATAGGATATTGATGTAGTACAGTTGGTTGCTTTTAAATTCTTCAGCCTTAGATTCCAGTGCCTACTAAAATGGTGCTAATTGTTCACAATTAAGCTGCAAAATTAGCTTTTTTGCTGGTGCTACAGTTAAAAGTTTTCTGTAGTACTCCAATACTGCTAAAGATCACAGAACGCCAGGATTTGCTGTTCAACAATGCTAATGTTGATTACTGCTGTTGATAGTTAATACTTAACACAGAGTATTAGTTTACATTCACAAGGATATTCATCAAAATATTGGACTTTCTGTGCGCTCTGTATATCAGAACAAGCAACATATTCAAATGTCATTTAAACACAAGCAAGGTAATACTTCAATTAATGCTTTGGTTCAAGAAGCAGCCTAAATAGTCTAAAATAAAATACCAGCAATCCCTATCTGTGTTTTTAATCTTAGACAAACTTAAAAAGTATTTTAAATGTGGAAATTTAAACCCGGCTATTTCAATAACCGTTGGCTACAGCACGGCCCATTCCCAAGATGGGCCTCCAATTCTGTGTCCAGTCTGTTTACTTCTGGACACTCTTGTGATATATACCACTGAGACAAAATCCCTACATTCTTAGCACTTGAATTCTTGAAAATGTCCATGTCTTTTTACACCAGGCCAAAAATTACTTACCGTCCTGCTGTACCATGTGTACATCTCCATTTGTAACACAACTGGGTAATACTTTCACGTCATTTGATCCTAAAGGAGTCCGAAATTGCTGCTAGAGGCATGATGTAGCCTTTTTTTCAGCTCAGAACAGCAAAACCTTTATTTCCTGTGGTGTAAAACATCAGCAGTTCAGTTTCTTGTGACCACTTTGTTTTACACATAGACTCTGTTTTTGCATGGGGATGACTTTGACTCCCTTCCTTCACTTGAGGAATCCCTTCAGGGAAATGAAGCACTAAGCCAGTGCTTCATCAAGCAAACACTCCAGTGCTAGACCCTGACTCACTTCCACGATAGCAGAAAGCCTTGTAAGGACTCACCTGGATTATGGCTCCTACAGATTTTAAGGGTGGGATTTGTTGCTTTGTTGGGCTGTTGCACATTATCGTGTTCTGTGAGGGCAAGAGGCTGTAGGTGGTTCAGGTGTGTCACTGCATAACGATCCTCCTTACGCCGTAGCTCTGGCTAGGGTAGGTACTTACAAAAATTTAAAAAAAGAAAGAAATCCCAAGGGTGTTGTGTGTAGAGTGCTCACCAGCCAGCCTGTCAAGTGCCAGGGGCTCTGGAACCCCCAAAGAATACAGGCAAGTATTCCCTTAATACGCAACTTCTATTGCATCTGAGCAGAGTAGAAATCAGAGTTTTGGTCAGGCTCCCTTGCTGTCTGCCACGGCAGGAGCCCCCCTTACCTGGGGCTCTGGTTGCACACGGAAGTTCTCAGGATGTTCCCTGCCCTTCCTGTACAAGCAGCCTGTGAGCTGTGAGTTACACCTCTGATCGATCCGTGCACTCAGCTGTCCTGCACCAGGAATCGTGTCTGTCTGTCTGTCCTGCAGATCAGAGACAGGCCTGCGCTCTGCTATTGGAAGAGGCTGAACACTGCAGGCAGCGGTGTAAGGGAAATGGGCTCTCAGCTCTCCATCTCCTCCTTCTCAAGCCATGGAACTAAGGTTTTAAAGGTGGTCAGGATTTTCCTTCTAATTGCTCTTCTTTATTGCCTGTCTATAGATGTACCTTTGCTCTGGCTTTCATACAGCTGGGTTACCCCAAGAATGCAGGGAGAGAGCTGAGAATCAAACCCCATACACCCAGAAAAACAGGGCCTTCCTGAAGGCACTGAGGACTTGAACACAAGTCAGACTGGGTAAGAAAAAAGGAATCCTTAAAACTTATGACTTTGTGAAAGGCCACTATTCTCGTGGTTCCTGGGCAAGGTCAATTACATCTCTTTTCTTTAATGTGATGTTCACAGATCACACAGCACCCCAGGTTGGTGGGGACCTCAAACCATCACCCGGTCCCACCTTTTGTGGAAAACCTAGGTGGGATTTTCTGGCACCAGCTGTGTCTGGAGAACTTCCAGTGATGGGGACTCTCTCAATTAATTGCTCTAACTGAAAAAAAAATTCTGTCTTTTATCACGATGAAAAGCTTTCCCTGTGCTTCTGGCGTCTATTACCTTCAAAATAATTAAGAATGACTTTATTTATGCTGCGACGTTTTCACTTATTTAAACTTTGTCAGAAGTCTGTTCTCAATGCATTTAATGTTATTCCAATATAGCAGACCACAAAAGCCTTTCTGTCCTTACCCGGGGACTCTTAAAAACAAACAAACAAACAAACAAACAAACAAGCATTACTTGCAATGAGCTAAACCTGAGCAGATTGATTTCATTCTGTTGTGTCCTTCCTGTATTCCTGAGGGGTCTGGCCAGTTCAGAAACACTTTTGTCAAGAACTTTGTACAGCAGTACGTAATAAACTTCAGTCTATTACATTTATTGTTAAACTTCAGTGCTGACTGTGTCACACGCTTCGGAAAGTGTGAAGCTCGTATGGCTACAGTCAGTAAAAAAGACTACAACAGAAATTTCTGTGCACCAAAAAACCCATAATAATTTGCTTAGATGCTTACAGGCTGCACTTTATTACAATTTAAGCATCAAAAAAGTAATTAACTGGACTGTTGCTACCGTTCCTGGGTATCTAGAAAGGTAAAAATGTGTTTGACTCTCTCTGACTGAATGATCTCTTCTGGCCTTCTGAACAGAATAAATAAACAACCCCATCAACAGCTGCAAAAAGCAGCTTCCAGGAGTGGCATGTTTAGATCTGAAAATTAATTCAGGAACTGAACGGGATGCATGGAAATGTATTTCCAATGAGAATATGGAAAAAAAATACTATAATGATTTTTCATCATCAAAACTGAGTGAAATAACCGTCTCCCGGTAACTGGCGTTTAGCTGGACAGATGTAGCATCTTTATTCACTTTTTGTCGAGCAGCTTCATGTTAGGTATGAAGCACTGATTTCTGTGTCTTATCAAAGGTACAGATTATCAAAAGCGTGTTCTTTAGAAGATCGTAATTTCTCTTCCAATTCTGGCCCTGAAATGCATAATACAAATACAATTAAATGCCTGGGTTTTTTTTTTCCCAACCAAAAATAAGCCTTTTCCGCATTTTCTCCTACATTTTTCTTTCATGGCAGACATCCAAGATACCTGAAACTAGTTTCATTCTACTGCATGGTGCAGGAAAACATCGTGGCAGCTCTGCTGCTGCTGTACAGGGACAGCAGTTTGGCGTTTAATTTTCGTGTGAAGGACGTGTTTATTAGGAAAGAGTGCAGCGCACAGCACTGTGGAAGCTGCCACGGGTGAACTCAATGACTTCCTGAGCAAAGGGCAGAGACCCACAGTATTTCACTGTTTGAACTGCAGCAGTTCCAGGTACCAAATTCTCTTCTCTGTGCTTTTCCAGTCATCTTTGTTAAATGTACTGACTGTGCGAAAATATTTGTGATGTTCTCTGATTGTAAACTCTAAAAATTATAACTTCTCCCCACAATTTCCCCAGCAGATTCTTAACTCCTGTGGCCACCCAGAAAGCTGGAAGCAACAATTTGCTTTATGGGTTTTGCCTTCTAATTTCTATCTTTTTCTCAACTTGCCTCATTATTTTAAGGTAATTTGCAGAAATCTCATGTACTTCAGACTTCTGTCCTCTCATCAGTTTTGGAGTAAGTTGTCCAATGCACTTAAAAGATACTCTGGGGGCCTAGAATTATTTTAAGAAACAAGACTAGAAGTGCATGTATTTTTTCACTGCCATTTCCATTACAGCTGTTTTTCATCACAACAGCGTGGTTTGTCTTGAGTAGAGGACACAGAGACCTAAAGAATTCAAAAGGAATCATCAGTGTACTGAAAATGGCAGTGGCAAAATCTGCCAGGTAATGGTAGCAGTGTGTATCTGGAAAGGAGAAAGTCCACGAAGTGTTCTACTCGAGGTACAGAAAATCAGGATTGTGGTTCCTATGAGCTTCTGAGGCTTTCTTTGAGAGCCTTTATCATCTGATAAAAAGACCCTGGGCCAGAAGAGTGCAGAATAGAGCTCCTTCACAATGCTCTGATACTCACTGACAATTACTTTCTACTTTAATACAATTTTGCCATTGTCCTTTTCACATACAGTGTGGGAGGAAGTCCTGCAACCTTTTTAACATTTAATCTTATCTCCAGGTTAAAGGGTACAGATTCTGCTTTAGTCAACTGACTGAGCTGGATAGAGTTACGCCGGGAAGAGACAAGGTTTAAAATGTGTAGACTTAAAAAGTAAGAACTATGCTTCTGAGCGTGAAACATCTAAACCCTCACCTCATTTCAAATATATTCTAAACAGCAAAAGGCAGATCTGTCTTTATATACTATTAACTACCAAATGCTGGCAGAAATTTACTTGTACCTGATGGTCTTCTGCTTATCTAGATGCCCTCTTACAACATAATCCACCTCACTGCAGGTGAGTTTGATGTTGCTGCTTCTCAGGACTTAATTCCATCACCACCTTCTGTTTTTAATGACAACGGAACACTTCAGAGTCCTACTTTCATTGACGAAGTGCGTCGTGCTGACTTACTCTCACATGTAGAGTAGGAATTCATGTGTCTATTTCACTTCAAAACAAACTCGTGTAAAAAACTATTTATGGGATGGAAAGCTTTCTGTAACAACGCCAAGGTCGTGGGTTCGATCAATACCTACATGAATCGGCCACTCACTTAAAGAGCTGGACTCGTCGATCCTTCTAAGTCCCTTCCAGCTCAGACTAAGAGAGAAATTACTCTTGCCCAGAACTCCTGAACTACTTACTGCACTGAGTCCTGGCTGCAATTTCCGTTTCAAAGCATCTTAAGAGCTTTGATGCGTCTCTGGTGCGTCTGCTCTGCCTTCACCTCAGATGACCCCTTTCCCCCACAGAATCGCCCGAACGTTTGTGCGCGGACGGTCGGCTATCAGAGGGTCGGGAGGCGGCTGAGGGCTGCCTATCTCCTACAGCGATATGGCACCGTGAGGTGCCGTGGGGTGTGTCTGAGCACTGACGAGGCGTCGGTGGAGCCCGAGGGGTCCCCCGAGAGGGCCGGGACGGCGCCAGGGCCGCGGCTCCCGCAGGCGGGTCCCG